>JAQQZT010000002.1:26987542-27018048 GCA_030068275.1 Clarias platycephalus | reverse complement strand
GTTTCGTTTCACTGTGTACTAACTGTATATGGTTGAAATGACAATAAAGCCTTTGAACTTGAACTTGAACTTGAACATATAATAAGTTCCCATACTGTACATACACACTCACGCACAGCTATTTATGTCCTCCTTGTCATGCACTCCAGGTTTGAACATTCTTAACAGAGATATTTTAGACCCTTGACTAGGGAGAAGTCTTGCAGCACGGATCCTTCTCGGAGCGCCGCAGATCAATTCCTGTTTGTTTGCCTTGCGGTGATTGCACATTAATTAGTTCGAGAGACGATTAAACATGCCCTGTTACAGCAGGCCTCCCAGGAAACCAGCTATCAGCTGAGCCAGCAGGGTCTGACAGGCTTCCAAACACCAACATCTCTCCCACATGATGACAACCAGCTTAAAGTTAACAAACACGATGGATAATGCAAAGCCTTAGGAGGCATCAGACATACAGTAGATCTTGATAGAATCTTGAGCATTAGAAGGAAATGTAAACAATTAAGCAATTAAGGTCCTTATCTATAATGAATGATTTAATTACGCATCTCTACACATACTCACAAGTTTAATGGTTAACCAATTTTGGGTGTTTAATTCCGCTTATACAGATTAACATGTCAAACAAATTTGTGTAAACAGTGATGAAAATTCTGGGTGCTTTTATAAACCGAATTTAGAAATTTCTGATCTAAAAAAAAGGAACATAGCTTGAACGTATCACATCGAATATGCAAATTATTAAAAAATAGCCGTGTGAAAAAAATGATCCCTGTGTGAGTTATGTGTTTGGTCTGCTCAGAATGACTGTACGGACCACTAAGTCTTACAGGTTCCAGATGTTACTATTACGTTAGAAAGTTAAAGAAGGTGACAGAGCTCTGTAAATGTCATACTTTATCTTGTATCGCGGGCGGCCTGGAGCCTATCCCAGGAGACTTACGTAGGGCACAAGGCGAAGTACACCTTGGATGTGGTGCCTAGGGCACACACACACATACACACTCTCATTCTATGGGTAATTTGGGGACGCCAGTTAGCCTAATCTGCATATCTTTGGATTATGGAGGAAAACCGGAATACCCGAAGGAACCCCACCAAGCACGAGGAGAACACGCGAACTCCACACGCACAAACAGATTCGAACCTGGAGGTGCAAGGCAACAGTGCGAACCACTAAGCCGACATGCCGCCCTCTCCAAAAGTGTGTCTGTTAATGCCCCAGCTAAAACAGACCTCATATAATGAATTTGTTCATAACTCAAACTCTTTCACCCTCAAACTGAACTGGGCGGAGCTCAGCAACAAGAAGAAGGAGGGGATCTTTTCTATATAAGGTCACAATAGGGGGAAATGTACAGTAATTGGCTTGTTTATGCCCCAGGCTAGTATAAAATTGTAAAAATGAAAAAAGTTTCATGATCCTGATCCAGACTCAATGTCTAAAAATGACTAAAAAGTGAATTTTTAATATTAAGACCCTTTAAGTCAAGTCAAAAATAAAAGCAAGACAGAGTCAAGTTAAAGACTTTTACTTCAATGAGTTGGGTTCATTTATACATTGTACCAGTGATTTGGTTTGGAATTGGGTTTCTAGGAAATAGTGGTACTTCTTGTCAAACTTTGTGAGTGTTAAAAAAAATAAAAATAAAAAAAAAAGACCAAGACTGATCATTTAAGACCAAGACCTTATATAGTGAAAAGCCAGAAAGTCCAAGACTAGACCAAGTCAATAAGCTACAACAGAGGATCTGCAACAGAAGACAGCTTTTTCCCTAAAAAGTTGAAAAACCTAGATATTGAATACAAGTTTCCCCCATGTATGCTCTAAGCTGTAGGATTTTGGCCGAGTGAAACAGTGCATCCAGATCATGGGTGTGAGTAGATGACCCCTGGCATGGTATATCCAGAGTGTTTGGCCAGGAATACGCAAAGACGTGAGCATAGAGCTCTGACATTTACAACATTTAGCAGAGGCCTTTTGGTGTTATTTTAGCTGCACTCCATGTTACAGCAATCGTTAACAATTTCACGAAACTTCTCACAGTGTAAATAAGGCTTTTTAAATGGCATGCCTTTATAGTGGACTAAAAGCGATTAAGTTTAAGTAGGTTTTACATTTGCGACACTACAGAATGGAAAGCTATCAATTTCTCGTGAGCAGGTAAACAAACACGCCTCATTTTCTTCCAACAGTCGATGCCAACTGGATTGTTTGTGAAAGGCTATTGTTTTTTGCTTGCAGAGAGAAAGAAAGAAATGAGGTGCCCAGGTTTTTGCACCCTACAGCAGCTTCGAGCTCCATGAGGGGACATTTTTTTCGAGCTGAGAGACAGATAGTAGCTGCGCTCTAGCAGTCGGCTTAATGAAGTCTGACGCGTTTGCAGGTAAAGATGTTAGAGGCTGAGCGCCCCTGAGGGTGATGTCTTCAGTGAAATCTCAAAGTGGACAACAGCCCGGGGCTGATGGTGGCTGAGAAAAGTGTTTAAGGTGGAATGAGGGCGCATTAAGGTAAGAGAGAGACTGGACAAAACACCCTCCATCACTGCCAGAGTAAAGCAAGATTGCGAGCCCGAAGGTGCGTTACTTAAAAACATAAAGCAAGGTATGGTGCCTCCCTCTAGTGGACGTACTGGAAAGGGCATGGCATTCTGTAAACCCTGAATAAGACAATTAATTTTTTTATTATTAATTTGTATCTACTGTAATCTGTTTCTTACACATTTTAAATCTAAGAAAGCATGCATTTAAACATTAAAAAATACATGACTTTATTTTTAATGTCTTATTCGTCATACAGTATTATTTCCTATCAGCTTTATTACATTTTTTATTTGCAAATGATTTTAATTGGATTTAAAAAAAAAAAAATAGTGTAATTCTGTGATTCTATATTTGGATAATGACATATTATTGAAAACCGAATGAGAGAATTTTTCTTTACAAAATTCAGATGATGCAATTTCCTGTTGAACATTTTACATTTTATTTTATGTATTTTATATTTTATATTATATATTATATTTTTTATACAACATTTTTTCCAGTCGTATAAAAATAATCCCATACTCCCATTACGGGTAAAGTAAAGTATGGCATTATTTTTATATGACAGGAAAAAGTGTCATAAAAAAGGATAATTAAAGCATGAGAATTTAAATGGATGTACACCAGTCTGCCATAACATGTTCACCTGCCTAATATTGAGTAGGTCCCCCCCATATTGCCACCGTAACAGTGATGCACTGTGTGTTGTAATGGCTAGACAACTGGGTCAGAGCAAGTCCAAGACTGCTCCAAAAAGGAATACAGTGTATAAGGGTATGGACCAAGATTCAGTTTTTTTAAAACGCTTTTATGTTTTATCAGGTTAAGTTATTTACAATATCTCATATATGCCTTTAGGTTGTTATTTGTAAATTTAATAGCACTGGGACAAAAATAGCTCCCCAGTTATGGAATTACTCTTTTGCCTTCATGCCATGCCTTCCAGATTTGTAGAGTCCTATGTTTTCCTGTCTGCTCCTAACTCTGTAAATAAGACTTATAAGAATTATTTCTAGAATAATTTATACAGATATGACACAATCGTTTACATTTAGAGGAAACTATTTGCAGTCACAAGTTTATTTGTCCAAACGTCACAGTATAGTGTTCTCTTTATTGAGTATGCTTAGGATTAGTGTCTAATCAATATAACCTAGTGGATATACAGTATTCATAATGCTCTTTGCTGAGAGTGAGCGAGAAGTACAGCACCAGGACGAACCTCTTAAACATTTCAGCCTTATAAATGCCACAAAATCATAAGAAGAGTGTAAGTTAGAGGGAGAGTTACTTTATATGGAGAGTTTTACTGCAGTGTTAAAATGTTCAGGAGAAAACCAAAAACAGCTTTGGGAATACTTCCCCTTATGTCTGTCTCAGTCTAACATCTTTACAGTTAGAGTGTAATATTGAAAAACCAGTATGTACTGTAGTCATGCATTTCAAACACTTGGTGTAAAAAGGTTTCCTGTTATTTTTTTTTTAAGATAAGGGCAACGAAATGTGGTTCAAACAATTGTAAAGGTATACTGTATATTACACTACAGATGCAATTTAGGCTGAAAACCTTTATTGGGAAATTAGGGTAACACTAGGGTTAAAGAGCAAAACCTCCATCCATATGCTGGGACTGTGATCTGCTTCATTGGAAGCCATGTTGGATAAAAGCATCTGTCTGATGAATAATGAAAATCAACCCTGTTTAAAAGCCACTGTTTACAGTACGTTCTGTTCAAAATGGGAACACTGTTGGCTTTCCAAGACTTTATACCTACAGTACATGTCTAAGGAACAGAATCATTTGTTTTGGAATCCAAGCTTACAGTATGAAAGCAGTATGTACAATATATATAATATATACAGAAGATATAGGTATGTGTGTATGTTTATGTACAGTATATATACTGTATCCTTTTGTTCTATATAGTGTATGTACACAATGGATACTATATGTAATGTACTATATGTCAGTACCACAGGTTGAACTACACTTTGTTATCCTCTGCTTTGTAAAGAACAGAAAACCTGAAAACACATGAAATACACACACATTCATATTTAAATATTATACATTAAGAAATCGATAAAGACCTGGATGACTGAATACTTGACTTAAAAGGACGGTGAGAGTCATACCAGTAAATATTAAAATCTGTACTGCAAAAAACGTCTCCGATACAATTGTATTTTAGTCTTTATTAGATTTTAATTAATGTGTAAACCACAAAAAAATGAAATAGTTAAATCAGTTAAATTATTATAAGCATGATTATTTCATACAAAGAAAAAAAGACAACGAAGAAAAACAGCTTCAAAAACAAATGCAGTATTTTTTTTATAATAATAATTATGTGAAAATATACTGTACAGTTGGCAGTTATGGGGTTGCGTTATGAAGAATTCGATTGACATCTTATAGCATTATGATGTGGATTTACACAGAGAATATTACACATTTCTTTTCCCACATAGGTTCACAATGAAGCTTTTTTTAAATACGTATTGTGAATAGAAGCACGATATTTTACACTCGGCAACGACGCCTTCAGAGCGATGCTTCTACTGATGGCTCGAAAAGGTGAGTGAATTGTTATAAAAATAGTAACGGAGAATATATTACAAAGCAAAAACGACCGAGATCTTTGCACTTCCCCAGCACCGGCTAATTACATTGAGAGGACAAAGTTCTTCAGTTATTAAAACGAAACAAAAAAAAAGGCAGTCGTGTTGTATTTTTATTTTTATTATTATTATTATTATTATTATTATTATGATGCCTGGATGCCTGTGTAATCAGATTGTATTCATATTGTGTACCGTTATCATGTTCATGGTATAAAATATCTTAATGGAAAAATAAAGGGTCGTTACTAGGAAGTATTGGTGTCAGTATCACTGCTTATGACAGAACAGATCTAAAGCCATTCATATAATTTAATAATTATCCTTAAACCTCTTCTTACATACAAGCCCTTGCGTTTCTTTAAACTTCATGCATTAGAACCTTCCGGAAACACATGCTAAAATTAAAGTGGGTAACATTGCACACAAAGAATCTAAAGTGAATTCAGTGTAAGTGTAACAGTTTTATTCTGATGTTTAACTATTAATCCGCTTTATTTTCCATCAGGAACTGAGAGACAAAATTAGCAGTCAAAAGTTTACACACCCTTATCCATGGAAGGGTTTTTATCTTAGATTTTTTTTTTTTTCCACAATTTTTCTGAACTTCTAGTAGTTTCTTTGTTTGTTTATTTGTTTTGTACATTAAAAAAAAACACTTTGGAAATATGTTCTGACTTAACAATTGGTGTTTTATTTTAATCATTCACTCATTTGTTGTTCAGTTGGTTTAATCTTTATTTATTTATTTATTTATTTAACATTTGTCGTGTTCAAACTTTTTTGACTGATGCGGTCATAAATATTATAAAAATCTTTCAGTTGAGTTAAAGTGGACTTTTAGTTTGCATAATAATTAATTTTTATATTTATTCACTTTTTCCACATGAATTAATATTTTTGGCATATCCTGCGCACTCCAGCAGATAAATGTTCTAGCCTGTGATATCGTTTCATATAGAAATTTAAATATCTATCAAAAATAAGGCAATAAAATAGATATGTTGTTTTAGTGATAGTTTATGTACTTGCTATAAAACTCAAAGTGATATAGTGACTAGGAATAGATGTAAATTCTAATGACATTCTAGCCATAAAACAATCCACTACTGGTTTTCTAATTGAATATTTTAATGCTAAATGCTTGGGATCGTCGGTTCGTGTCCTGCGACACGCCACACACTGGGACATCATTTGCTTCAAGTTTCTCGTGAGCCGATGAACGTCATTCGACATTTTATGAAAGAAGCAAAAGGCGACGCAAACGAATGCACTATTTCATAAGCGGCTGAGGAGAAAGAAAAAAGACTCACATTATGACTACAGTTACATACAGTACAGTACAACAAGTCATTTTCAGTTTCAGATTTCTGCTCAGTCTCTTTTACACCAAGGTCTTTTTTACATAAGCCATACATAGAGAGCACGAAAGAATCACCTGCGATAGGCCTGCCTCTCGGTAAAAATAAGAGCAAAAGACACAGAGAGGTCCGCTCGAGATGAAAGAAAGTTTTCTATGCTGATGTTTAAAGGACAGGTGCACACACACACACACACACGTGCGCGCGCACACACACACACATAAAGATAAAACACCCCACCAGTCCGTGAGGAGATCAGAAAAGCTTCAAGAAAACTTTTGGCCACTGGGCCGGTCATAATGGTGTTGTGCCCGAGAGGGAGGAGCCTCCAGTGAAAGCACTGGTGAGTGGTGGAGTGACTGATGGGCCTGGTCTCGTGTAGTCACAGCCTTTCAGGGCTTCTGGGCCTTTTTGGGTGTTTTGGACCTGCTCAGCTCGAGCGGCCCTGCAGGCCATGGAACCAGGACGGGTTTGGGCTGCTGTGGTGATCAAGGTGTTACTTTTGTTTCTGTACAAACCCTGCAAGAAAATAAAAAAACATGAAATTAGAGAAACAGCCTCTTTTAAAGAAGTGGATTAGGGCCCCCATACAATTTATTTTACTGAATTCTTACTGAACAAGGTTAGAATTCTAGAATTAAAGTAAAAAAAAAAAAAAAAAAAGGAAACATTCTGAGAAATAAGACTTCGGAGGAAAAAGGTCAGAACTGAAGTAAATCTTTTAAGGTTGTTCTTTTGTACTTTTCAATATGTAAAGATTAACACAAACCCCTGTCCAGGACTCTGGGGACAGGGTGGGGGAAAAAAATGGGGCAATTCCTAGACACATGTTTACCTTCTTTAATGAATTTTATTACATTTATTGTACATTTTTAATGCACAAAACATAGTCTAATTAAATTAAATTAATACATTTAATTAAATAAGTAAACCTTTATAATTCGTAAAATATATATTTTTTATGTATTTGAATGTATATTGACTTTCTACCTCATTTAAATAAGTACATTAAAGATTAAAATGAACTTACTGTATTATGCAAAATTTACATTTTAGTAACTGGTTTATATAAATGTGACTGTTCTAGTATGTTCTCTTTTTTAGAGTAAAAACTCACGCCATATGAAATCATTTTATAGTTTTCTGTGTGTAACAAGCTGTTAATTTTTCGCAATGTAAGTGATAAGAGGAAGAACCTTTTAGACGCTCCCTAGTATTAAATATAATTATAGATGGATTAAAAGCATGATGTTTTTAATTAGGTGTAATCATTGGAAAATCACTGTGGTGTGAGACGAATAAAACACTCGAGACATGCTTATTCAAGTGTTTTATTCTCACTCATTCTCTATATTGCTTATCCTGTTCAGAGTCGTAGGAGACCTGGAGCCCATCGCAGAGCACTAGGCAGGATAAACCCAGAAAAGGGTGATCTCAGGGCACACATTCACTCCGGGAAATTTGGAGCCTAGATGTGGGAGGAAACCATAGTACCCGGAGGAAACCCACCAAGCACGGGGAGAGCATGCAAACCCCATGCACATACTGTAGACCCCGAGGCGGGAAGCAAACCCTCGACCCTGGAAATGCGAGGCCGCAGTGCTAACCACTATATACCCTGAATGTGAAAGTTAGTTTCTAAAGCAAAGAAATAAAATTCAAATCTGTTAAATATATCAGATTTATTTGTATATAGTTATAGATTAATTATTATTATTAATAATAATATTATACACAACATCCGTAAAATACCACTGATACGACTCAGTAGGTGAAGTATTGATTATTTCCTTTTCTAACTCGAGCTCCTTATTTAAAAGAGAAGTTCTACTGC
Source organism: Clarias platycephalus (assembly GCA_030068275.1). Lineage (NCBI taxonomy): Eukaryota > Metazoa > Chordata > Actinopteri > Siluriformes > Clariidae > Clarias > Clarias platycephalus. Next base: position 27,009,684 of record JAQQZT010000002.1, on the reverse strand, counting down.
CATTGAACCGAGTAATAAAAGCTAATAAAATTAAACGTACCCAGGAGCACTGCTGTGTCCAGTCAGGCCATTCAGCTCAGCAGATGGTCTCCAAATGATATGGGTTCTAAAAATACAACACAACATGCACACTATTCAAAAAAAATATATATTTTTAGACAAGACAAAGAGAAGAAGTCTTATACTGTATGCAATAAGTCTGAGAAAGAAAACTAGGAAAGAAAGAATTTTTTTAATCAGTGTCAAATATGTTCCGAAATAGAGTCCGTCATTCCCTGCTGCTTCTGATTCTGAAATAGGATGTGCTGACTGTAACCAGGTGAGAAGATAAATCGTACAAAAACACAAAACAGATTTGTATGAGTTAAGTGTTTATCAGGGTGCCGATGTGTCTGAAATAATAAATCATTATTTCAACAGGCATCTTGTAATTCCGAGACGCAAAAACGGACTTAATTCAGTTTTAAATGCTCAGTTCCAAACACTTCGACGGGCCACTTCATTAGGTAGACCTTTTGAACTGCTTAACACAAATACCTACATTCAGCCAATCACATACCAGCTGAATGCATTTAGGTATGTAATGTAGACATGGTCAAGACGGTTCACACCGAGCATCAGACTGTGGAAGAAAGGAGATTTAAGTGACTATCAATCAATGGTTGTTGGTGCCAGGCGGGCTGTTCTGAATATTTCCGAAACAGCTTTGATCTACTGGGATTTTCACACACAACTAGGTCTAGGGTTTGGTGAAAATATGAATGAAAATATCCAGTGAGTGGCAGATTTCTGGGCAAAAAATGCCTTGTTGATGCCAGAGGTTAGAGGAGAATGGAGAAAGGCAAGAGCAACTCAAATAACATCTTATCACAACCAAGGTTTGCCGAAGAGCATCTCTGAACATACAACACATTGAACCGTAAAGCATTGAGCTGCTACAGCAGCAGGACACCACACTGGCTGCCGCTCCTATCAGCTAAGGACAGGAAACTGAAGCTACAATTTCCATGGGCTCACCAAAATTCACAATAGAAGATGGGAAGAACTTTGCCTGTTTCGATGAGTCTCGATTTCTGCTGCCACATTCGGATGGTGTACTGTAAATGACATGAAGGCATGGATCCATCCAGCCTTGCATCAGCGTTTCAAGCTGGTGGTGGTGCTGTAAAGGTGTTGGGGGGATTTTCCTGGAGAACTTTGGTCCCCTTAGTCCCAACTGGGCATCGTTTAAATACCACAGCCTGCGTGAGTATTGTTGCTGACAAGGTCCATCTTAGAACTCTTCTGATCCCCAGTATACCCAGTAACAAGTGTCAGAATACTGGGTATCAGATCAGTTTAATTTCTGTTCTAAGAACGCAGAAGAACTGAAGGGAATATGTTCAAGTGTGTCAGGAGGGTTTTACCGTGTCACCCCACTGGCGTGGGAGATCATCCGGCTCTGGAGGGTATGACATCCATGAGGGGCTGCGGTATGATGACGGAGGTGACAGGACAAAGTAGTCGGAGTAGCCGGGCCGGTTGGCTGATATGGCATAAACGGCTGTCATTGGGTTTCCTGCAGAGATCAAATGAGTAACTGATAACAGACACAATAAAGCCTAAAGCTTTTTGGGCATCTTAAAGACATCTTACAGTATGTGAAGGTTTACTGGAAGACCCTATGTTTAGTTTTAATATTGATGTGCATCATAAACTGCTTGATGTGGTAGTTCCACAAACAATGTGTTAGAGCTGAACAACATAAATATGCACATTTAACCTCAAATCTACATTTTAAAGAATATGCATGCTGGCAGTATTTCACAAAGCTTTTTATGGGCATTTTCATTCTAAAACAAGATGGGCTCTTATTTTATGATGTAATAACACCTGTGTTCAATACTAGCTCCCTGTCTCGTAAAGAAACTTTAGTAACTTTAGTAACAATTTTCATACTTTGACTGATCTGTGTGATCAACTGTGTTCTATTGTGCATGACTGTAAATGTACGCGGCACGTTCAAGTCAAACTGGGACTGAAACGCTGGCCTCCCAGGAACTCCTTTAATGACCCAAATAGAGCTTTGGGTTCCTGTAATGTGCAAGTGGTGTTGGGAAGTCACTACTGTATGTGTATTGTTCTCACAGACAGATACATTTCTTCTGCAAAATGGTAACAAATTTTCAAGGATCTGGCATTTCACTGGCTAAATGTACGCAGGAATGACTGCAGTGAGCTCCAAGCCACCCCAGCTGGGATCGTCATTTATGGACGTAGCGCTGTCTTTAAACCGTTTGCGTCATTCAAATGTCTCATCACTGTACTGCGTTTTAAGGCGTCTGTTTAGTCACCAGACATTTCATTACATGTTATTGTGTTGTTTGACTTGAATCTTTTATTTTTGTTATTGTCTGGTGCTATTCATATTCAATTCAATTCATCAAATTGTCATTGTCGCAAAGCAGCTTTATACAATCAAAAGAATTATTTAAGTTTATTCATATCATCTATAGAAAATAATATAGTCTAGTGCAGGCTTCTTAAGCGGAAACCATTTACTCAAAAAGTTAAAACTAGTCATGATGTTAGAGCAACCCACATCGTAATTGGACAAGAAGGTAGGACATGATATGTTGGACAGTTGTGTATTACAGTATAATACAACATACTGTTGTAATGCAAAAAGTTTGAATATAGTATTCATACATTCTATTTTCTTATACATAAAAAAGAATGTAATTTTATGTGTATCTTAATGTAATTAAAAACCTTAATTTTTCACAAATCCCGACTTCCAGCATCATCCTCAGTGCTTTTGTATTGGTTCTAGTCTCCAACCCTGTGCTGTCTCATTTCTATATGAGCACTATTTGTTATATATCTGCTCAATACATCATACATTACAATGTGTTAAAACTCTGACCTGAGTAGCTCGACATGGACTGATCGACTGTGACAGCTGGGAAAGGAGCTCGGTTAATTGGCAGATAGGGGGCGCCGTTGTGCTGATTCATCTCTGAGGCCTCAGAGACACGCGGCTTCAGACTCATGTCCGGTGTCGATCTGGAAAACACAGAGGCACAGAGGCTTGCAGAAGTGGCACTGCCATACTACTGTGTGACCAGCTGGGGGCAGAACGTCTACACATCTACACATGGCACGCGCTGGGCTAAGAGAGAGCCGCAGAGCCACACGAGAACACACCTCACTGCGGTCAGCAACACGGCGTGCCATGCACAACACCTTCACACACAGCTGCCTCAGCAAGAACACATGAATATTAACAGGGACGTATGCTAATGAAATCATCACTGTTTTAATGAAGCTACACAGATCTTACCGCCGTACTGGCGCTCCAGGTGGTGCTCCTGTTCGAGCTGATATGAGAGGTGGAGGCGAGCCCAGACCCATGTCGGGTAGCTGCGTGAACCTGAAGCCCTGAAGATCACAATCGCATTAACCCTCTAGTCAGAACAACACCCAAATCAAAAGCCTCATTCGGTGCATACTTAGAATAATAAAATGGTGATTTAGGAATATTCTCTGGCCAGCTGCATGAACATGGGCTTATGAACAAAGAAAATTAGAAACCTTGCAGGTTAAATGAATCCGCATGTTATTAAACCATCATTTCATCACCTACGGTCAATTGTGCTTAATGTTTTAATAATAATGTGTTTTTTGATGTTGTGTATATGGTCAAATGTACCAGCCTGCAGTGTCTGTTCTGTCCCTAGGTCTCGGAAAATTGTCATGATATGAAAGAAACATTTATTGCAACAGTTTGGGGGAAGCAGGGATCATCTGAAAATCTCATTGCTTAGCACTGATCATGTAACAGCCGTGTTTTCGTGCTTTAACATACAGTATATGTATCATATACTGATGATAAGTATCATCTTTTTATATGCAAACATCAACCCTGCCAAATAATAAACACATTTGAGGTTAAAAAAATGTACAGAAATACCTACACTTAGATCTAACTTTAAACATTTCTACATTTCTAATACAGATTATCACCTTAAACAGTTGTGTCCTGATGACTTTTCACTGCTGGTAAAATTTACAAAGCACAATGACGGGAACAAAGCGCTGACACCCGTCAACAATTATATACGTCAATAATTCAAGAAAACATCAATAATTACAGTATTGTGAAAAAAGTCTTAGGCACCATATTGCATGCTGTACCAATTTTGTTATTCATGTTTATCATGTCTGCACAATTATGTACAAAATCATATTCTCCAGCAAGCTCAGTAAAACCTAACAGCTGTTTTACTTATAAAACTGCACAGATCTGTGTCTAAAACTCCTGATTTTAAGCAATACGTTTCCACTCCAAATATTGACTGTTTATTTTATTACTCTTTATAGAAGTTTTTTTTTTTATGCAGAAATGTTTTCAAAAGCATCTTTTGCTTATGCCATATTTTTGTACTGTATGTGCCTAAGACTTTTGCACAGTACTATAAGTGAAACAGCTGTTAGGTTTTACTGAGCATGCTGGAGAATATGAGTTCTTCTGGTAACTTTGTCACACTCGCTCCTTTATATTTTTATGCAAATCCCAGGACCGTAGTTTAGGTTTTTTGTTTCCATCTGAAAACTGGTCTGTCTTGTACTATTTTTTCCCTTTACAGCCATGCATATATTCTCCTGTAATGTTATTTATTTATTAATTTTAAACATACAGTATATAACTAAATTGGTACAGCTTATAATATGGTGCCTAAGACTTTAGCACAGTACTGTACAGTATATACGTATCCCAGCAGAACATTTTAATGTTAACTTGTTATGGGTTATGGATAATGTTGGTATTAGGTTAATGTTGTTTTTAAGTTCGAATTATTTAGAGGGAATGACGCTGGAACAGCTTTGTCTACATGATGATGAGATAACGTTCAATAAACGAAACATACAATTACTAAAAATTGTTTTACAAATTACAGTTCTAACTACTGAACTACTGTCAGAACCCCAAGGCGTAATACAATATGTTTTTATATATAGTAGTGCTGTCAATCGATTATAAATTTTTATTTAGTTAATCACAATCATAGTCTGTGATTAATCACAATTTAAAAATACTTAGATTAATTTGTGCAATGTTGGAATAAAGAAATGCATGACAAACTGGTTAGAGGAAACAGATTATATTATACTCGAGCACATAACTTCGGCATATTTTATAATGCTGTTCAGCATACCTGGTGATGTTTCCTCAGTTACCTTATTATCTACTAAACGTGCCATTATCACACACAACCGGGTAACCATGCTGTGATTATGGGAAGCCATTAGGGACAAACTTGCTCATATGATTAATTTCCATTAAAAAAAAGTAATGCCTTAAACTTTCTGCATTAACGCATTAATATTGACAGCCCTAATATATAGTGAAAATAATATATCGTAGCAAAATTATGCTCACGAGTGGAGTGTTGGTGTTATTATTATTATTATTATTATTATCAATAAAGCAGGTAAAATGTCTAACGTACATGCTACATTTTAATGTAAAATGTAGGATAAAATATATGGGGTATATATCATTAAAAAATGGTATTTACTTGAACGTGTAAATGTGGACAGTGAGGACGTACAGGCTTGGGGAGACTACATTGGTGCATTTCGGGCTCGAAAGATGGCCCACGCTGCAGCGCTCCAGCCGGGTGGTCCATAGTGCCAGGGGCACTAGTCACGCCGTCAGCATAGGGACCGCTCTGAGGAGGGGGATATGGCGGGTGGGGGCCGTGCCGGGAGTGGTGCTGGGGGTGGCCGCGCCCAGACGGCTCGGCCGAAGCCAGACCGAATGCATTATCCAGCAGGAGGTGCATCTGCTGCCGAACCTCGTCGATGGAGGGCTGTGAGCTCAGAGTGGACGAGTCCGAGTGACCTTTAGCGTGGTGACTGCCTCCAAAACCCAGGGAGCTCATGAGGCGGTCCACGTCCGTCTCTTCAAACGGCTCTGGCTCAGCCTGGGAAACAGACGCATACATATACACAAAAGATAAAAGGACACAGACCGCAGGAAATTATTAAAAGCATGTAAATTACATGTGTACTCAGACTAAGCAAGATTTTCCACAAATAAAAATTCATACACTTACATGAAGAAAGTACTATATACGCTGTCAACAGGCAATTTATCAATAGAGAGGCCGAGTCACTCTACAGAGGCAATTGCAATAAGGTGCAAACACACACACACATAGGATTGTGGGCCTATCCATATTCCATAAGTTAAAAGCTCAGCACATTTATGGCTATTAACTCATATCAAAGTCACCATCGGAATCCCTGAACAGTCCATAATCAGTCCCGCTGGCCAGGACTGCTGAGGTCTGATCGTCAGAGTTTGGAGACGGTAAGACATGCTCTGAAACCACTCTGAGCTCTGCCTCTCCCTCAGCGCTGTTTAAAATGGGCCGGGCGGTAATCGCCTTTGCTTCAGTCTCCATGTAGACTCTAGCGATTACTGCAGCAAGGGATTGAAAAAGCTGTATCTTTCCCAAGCAGACCGTAAAGGTTCTGCACCATACAGCGGGACTACAGCAGGACAGCAGCAAAGACGCAATGGGCGGGAAGTCTTGCGCAGTCCATACAAAACCAAGGATGTGCTTTCAGAATCTAAATATGTGGAAAGAAAATGCTCAAAAATGACATTTTTGTAACTTTAAAAACTTACGTTTTTTAGTTTGGCAGTCTAATGTATTTCAGTGGATCGAACCGAAAACACTGCAGCAGAAGCAACTGATGCATGAAAATAATGACCTTAGTTCATCCTCTGCCTCTACCTGTTCATTCCTAATCCTCTTTAAAAGCAACCCACAGGGAAAGAGAAAGTGTTTTCATCGATTTCACAGGTTTTTTTCTTGCATTTAAGCGACACGACGAAAAACAGAATATGCAATGATACCAACCAAAGAGTTTATGCCTAAGACAACAAGTCTTCTGAATCTTCTGCCGTCCAAGTCCACTACCAACAGGCGTCTTTACAGCATTTCTTTATTCAAAATTTTATTTATGCATGTATTGTCTCGACCTTGTTATTCAGTAAGGACACACATCTAGTAATCCTTGTAAAACTGTATGAGATTGTGCAGTTGTTGGTTTACTCAGAAATAACTTGTACAGTGTGCCTTTCGCAAACACTCTCTGCTAAGGAGCGGGGAATGATTTACGAGCAGATTCACATGATCGTTCTTGTGAACTGCAGCTGCAGGAGACACAACATTTTTAATACTTCCTCATTAAAATGTAAATAAAATTTTAAATATTACAATGCATTCTGCAATAACGCACTGTGCTGTATAGCATTAACGCTTGCAATGCTTTTTGGGTTTAAGAAAACATGGTTGGCAGTGTGAGTGGAGGCAAAGGCGCAAACAGCGCAGAACTTTTCCATAGCCAAGAATTCGTACGATTCTCTTGTGGCACCACTGCAGGAACCATAAGGTTGGATGTGCGTTGTAATATACTGTTCTATAGTTACCAGGTTGCAATGAAGGTCTTCATTGGGACGATTTTGTTCTTGAAAGTTATATTGACGCTGATAAAATGATGTTGTGATAATGTTGATTGAGTGAATGACCGCGTCACAATGTTGCAAATACAACCTCGAAACAACTAAATTTTGATCTTTGTATGGAAGTTTGACGATTAACGTCCAATCGCACAACGTCAGGACACACCCATGGTCCCTTTAGTTTTTAACAAGGTTTAGAGTTCCAATCAGAGATTGGGACGAGCACAACAGCTTCCCACACACAGCTTGACTATCTCATCTCACGCATCTGTTCGAGTTGTAATGTTATCTCTCTGTTTCATTTTCTTTAAGAAATATTAACAAGTTGCATCTTAGCTCACAGGTACCTGGAGTTTGAATCCAGTGTTTTCAAGCATTGTCTTACGGGCATTAGTTCAATGCTTTTCTACAGCATCATGTACTCAACGTTGCTCTGACGTCATTTCATCAAAATAGTTCTAACTTTCAAAAACAACCTACAGTAACATCATCTTTATCCAGATGTCTCAACCGTTGCCAAATCAACATCGCCACAACGTTTTGACAAGCAAAAATTCCTGCTGGAATTGCTTCCATAAGAACACAGGGGTGAAAGTGGCTTTTAAATTCTTGCCGTTAGTACTGTATGTAGCTAAAAGATATGGAGAATAAGTCATGGAGGTGGTGGACAGTCCTGTACATCTCATAAGTTTCTCTTCATGCCAGCACCTCTTCCAATTTTGGGATTCAGCCTTGAGTTAGTAACTAGTTAGCTTTGTATCTCGCGTTAGCCTGAGCAACGTGTTAAGGTGAGTCATGAACCTGTCAGTGTGTTGGTGGAAGTTAACGTTACAGTAACTAGCAGTAATCCATCCATCCATCCATCCCTCTATCTATGAACCTCTGTAGTCCAACTAGGGACCGTGGAGGCCAGTGGTGACCATTGTATTTATTCCCATTTTGACGATGATGTTAGGACCACCGGTCAACAATCACACACTACAGGCAATTTGAAAACACCAATTAGCCTAAACTGCATGTCTCTGGACTGTGGGAGGAAACCAGAGTACCCAGAAGAAACCCACCAAGCACGGGGAGAACATGCAAACTCCATGCACACAGACTGAATGTTTCTTGCTCTTTACGCCATAAGCTTCTACATACTTCAGTAAAAATCAAAGGAAAACGGTAACGAAAACGATTCAAACAGGCAAACGTGACAACTTCTGTGAGCAGCTTTTAATCTAATCTTGTTCACTATTTATACTTAAATCCTCTGCCACAATTCATTATTGACTCGACAGCTCGATCCGGCCTGATACATCCATTACAGTTGCTTTTCATCCGTCTGATTTCTACATTGAAAACGATTTGATTCCAGGCAGCATTTCAGGCTTTTGACAGCATCACAGAAATACAGTTTATTCATTCTGATACTCTAAAGGCATTAACCCTGGTCCATGACAGACCGACTTTGTATTGAGGTTTGTATATAGGGAGAGGGTCACAGAAGAATGTAAAGCAAATCAAAATATAACGTGATGTCCTGATCAAGCGTTTGCTGTTTGTGTGACTCACGTCATAGCCGCTGTTGCGGATGCCCCTCCTGGCGCGTTCCCTCATCACCAACAGATCCAGCTCAGTCTCCACAGGACTCGGCGTGTTCAAAGACTGCCTGCTCCAGTACGCTGGTTCCCTCTGACTCTCACTGAACACACAACACATGTACTGTATAGTCGTTTTAACCTCCTGGCAGAGGTAGAATTTACAATATCATTAATCTTCCCTGGAGACCGGCGCATTGTCTTTCTGGTAAATGTCTTTCTTAAAAGAAAAAAAAAAACTTTTTAATTATGGCTTTATTAAATTCTCTTAAAAAGTTTATATGAGACAATGTTTTTAGAGGAGAGGTGAACAGTTTCTCCATTTGCTCAGTGCAAATATGACTCACTGTGTGGACTTTTATCCAATTATTTTTGTCCTTTCTTGGAGGGTGATAATGACTCTGTGCTTATTTGTTTACTGTGTTGTTGTTTTTTACATTGTTTGTGACTCTATTACTTTTCACACTTTATAGAGCTCTGGTCTTTGTCAAGCATACAGACCTGTAGTCCAAGAGGCTTTGATTTCATCTCACTGTATACAGTATATGTCCAGTATATAGATGAAACAACGATAAAAATGAGATGCTTTACTTGTAGTTAAAATATTAAAACCACTATATTTCTGCTGCTTCACATAATTGTGATATTAAAAGATTAATAACTGGATATTATTTCCTTGATATTACATTTCTTAGCATTTTTCTGTTCATTTCTGATTTCTACAACGATTATTCCAATGTGAACAACAGTCATGGCACATCCCAGCTAAAAAAAAACTATTTTGTACGGAAAATCTTCTTTTTCATCCAAGACTTTTCTTTTTTTATGCCTTTGATCGCTTAAGGTGAGAACAGTTTATACTTCCCCTTTCTTCTCTTTCTCTCCTTCTTTCCATCTAATCCTCTACCTAAATCTTTGTCTAAAGCAGGATGACTAATAGCTCATCCCCCAAGCGTGTGAACCTCCCCCTACAGTACCTCCTGCGGTATTTGACGTAAGTGGACGGATTTCTGTCCTCTGCAGGTCCCCGAGTGTCCTCCAGGTCTAAAGAAGCGTTTTCACGTCTCAGTCTGTCTCGATGGCTGTGTCGGTGTCCTCCGCTGCTATTCGGCCCGTCGCTGTAGCCTTTTCTCTTCGCCTTCAGGCGCAGTTTGTTTCTGTAGTGCTCGATGTCTGACTTCTGTTTCAAGCCCATGTTCACCTGCAGACACACACACACACACTCTTAAAAAATTCTGGCCAAGCAAATTAGAGTTTGGGATGAATAGTCCGAATACAAAGTAAACCTACAAGGTGATAACATCAAGTTCTGTTGGATGTCCAACTGACCAAAGCATTTTGATTTTGTATAACTATAACTGTGAAATCTATTTTAAAAGCAGCCTTTGCACGTTTTAGAGCCTGTGTGATGAATTATAACTGCAATCAAAACATTAACCGATGTAACCCTTTTAACCTACCCTACAAAACAAAATTATTATGCGTTTTAAATTCTCTTATCTGGTGCTTGTGCTAATTTCTAGGCAGGAAAAATTTAAACAAAGCCTGAAGTGAACAGGTTCACACACTTTATCTTTTTGTTAACACCTGATAACTATCCGCTTAATCATTGTCTTCAAACAGAATTAAGCTTAGCAAAATAAGGTGAGGTTACCGTGAGGTTAAAAGAAAACATTAATAGAATTAACATACTGTAAGAACAACAAAATTCTCCTTCCTCTGTGTTTTGTCCTGGAATATGCCTGTATCGTCAGGGAAGAAAAACTCCATAGATGTGAAAACCGGGTCATTCAGTACAGTCAGGTCGTCAGCTGACTTCATTTTATTGCCACATAACGTTGCTGAGTCTAGACCTGAGCAACTGAAGCGACCCCAGATCATAACAGCCTCCAGAGGCTCGTACAGTGGACACTATGCATGATGGGTACATCGCTTCATGCACTTTCCCTCTTACCCTGACACGCCCATCACTCTGCAATACAGTCAACTTGGACTTATCAGACCACACCAAGTAAACAAAAGTCATTATTATATCACATGTAGAATCTTCAAAAAGATATTAAGAATCCCTTTCTATAAAGTGAAAGCAGGCTTACCTCTCCATTGAGCATGACAGATTCTTGGCTATGGTTCGAGGAGTCAGGGTATGAGTAGTTAAGTGGAGCAGCCATTGGCTTAATGCTGATGAGCCTCAGTGAGCCAGTCAGAGAGTCATAATGCTCTGTGGGAGCAATAAAAAAAAAACACATCCTAACAACTAAAAACAAAGCAACATGCATTACACTGGAATTATTTTTTTTTTCTTCTACTGTACAACTTCCTTCATCAGAATTTCATCACAAGTCCCTGTTTCACTTGAACACCACTTGTACGTCTAATTTGCATCATAAAACAAGAACATCAAATTTAGTATTAAACTATAGCATACAACATACTACTCATAAACATCAAACTAGCTAAAGTGCTAAATGATGGATCACATGTACATTTACAAGACCACTAGCGATTGCAAACTCTGTTATGCTAACACTGACAGAGTGCAAAATGATCTTTAAATAGATGACCTTAAGCTATGTATATTTTGTGTACATGTCTTAGCTTACATTATGTTTGACACTGTGAACAGAGAAGATTCCAAAAAAAGAAAAAGTTATATTTAGTAGTATAAGAGATAGAGACATGGTTATGGTGCTAGCTAGCTAACTAGCCAAGGAGCAGATTTAGCTCCACAGAAATAAACTGAGCAAACAGATAATGTAGAAAATAGGAATTACATTGAAGTAATTTAGCCACAATGTAAGAGAGGATGTGTGACTAGCCTGTATATTAGCTAATCACAAATAAGCCTTTTAGCTTTAGCTATATTTGTTAGGTTGGTAATTAGTAATAAACCAGTGTAGGGATATAATTGTTGATAAAAACTTCAAAACACTTATTAAATCACTCTGGATAAGATGTAAAATACCGCAAACATAAATGTGATGTAAATGTTAGGTTTGGGATTGTGAACATATACAGTATGCTGTGTCACAGAGAAATATCTAAGAAAAAGTGTTAATGAGATACAGTACTGTGCAAAGCTTTTGATCCCCCCATTTCTTCATATTTTGCTTTAAAAGAGCCAGACTTTCTTGTATTTTAAATGTAGTCTTGAGGAATCATTCTCCAGCTTCGCTAAAGACTTTTTTTTGTCTCTCGTTTCAGTCCAGTCCCTGTACCTGAGCCGTTTCATAGGAAAGTTCCTTGTTTGTTAATCCACACAGTGACCCATGAATTATTCAAGTATTAAAACCAGGCACAGTACTGTATAGGTAAAGATATATGACTGGGTAAAATGCAGGTCCAAATAGAACCTGACAAAAATCAACAGTTACTGCAAACAATCTAGTTTAAATTTCATGTTTGTGACCTCAAATATTATTGTTTTTTAAATAAATAGAAGAAAGAAGTTTACAGAATTGAAAATGTCATATAACATGTACAGTAAGTACAGTGAAATGTTGCTAGACGTAAGAAATGTGAATAATTTGCTAACTTATTGGCTAATTATTGGCTTGAGATGATGCTGTACATAAATCAAAACACTCCAGCAACTCTGACTGCTGAACAAATGAGATATAGCTCAATTGTTTTCCTGTCTACAAAAAAAAGCAACTACAGTAGCTAGCTAATCGGCAAATTAACACCCAATAAAAGACAGGCTATTTAGACTTAGAAAAACTGAGTAAAAGCACAGGAATGGCAAACAAATGTGAGCTATGATATGTACGCTGACCGTAATGTACTGAAGTATTTGCTTGTTTCAATATATTCTACGTTTGACTTTATAACAAAATGTCTGGACATAGACTAGACCTTTAAACAAAATCAAGCATTCCTGAGGTGAGCTGTGGCAAGGGGAGCTTGTCTTTCCTTATATTGCCTTGTTTCACAGCAGCAAGACAACATCCAAAACCCATTATCCCCTGATAAAGTGGAGGGCATAACACAGTGGGGACTAATACGTCCCTACACACACTTTCCCCTTCTCTTCTAAATGTCGGTTCTGTTTTGGAGGCATCTCTTGGCAGCTGACCGGTTTTGCAGTTTTAGCATATTGTGTGTGTGGGACAGTTTAATATGATATACTTCTATAGGTGACATTATTTATCTCTACAGGCCTTAAAACAAATAAGTGAGCAAAAATGAATGAAATAAAGTTTCAATAACCACTTTTGACTCGGATCCGGTGTTACTACAGAATACAGTCCATTACAAAAGTATTCATAGCCTTTAAACTTTTCCACATTTTGTATTTTATGGGGATTTTATGTTATAGACCAACACAAAATGGCACATTATTGTGAAGTGGAAGAAAAATGATGAGTTTTTACAAATAAAATTCTGAAAAGTTTGTTAAAAGAAAGCCATAAGAAGTACCATTTGCAGTTCCACATGCCTTGTCGCAAACTGCAAACGGGACGACTTATAGCTTTCTTTCAACAATGGCTTTCTTCTTGCCACTCTTCCATAAAGACTAGATTTGTAGAGTGAACAACTAATAATTGTCCTATGGACAGATTCTCTGACCTAAGCTGTGGAACTCTGCAGCTCTTCCTCTACCGTGGGCCTTTCGACTGCTCTTCTTGCCCGGCCTGTCAGTTTAGGTGGACGGCCATGTCTTGGTAGGTTTCTTACCACTTTTGTATTAAATAATGCTTTGTGATGCATTGATGTTCAAAGCTTGGGAATATTTTTTAACCTAAGCCTGCTTTAAACTTCTCCACAACTTTATCCCTGACCTGTCTGGTGTGCTCCTTGAGCTTCATGATGCTGTTTGTTCACTAATGTTCTCTAACAAACCTCTGAGGGCTTCACAGAACAGCTGTTTTTATACTGAGATTAAATTTCACACAGGTGGACTCTAATTAATAATTACATGACTTCTGAAGGTAGATAAAAAAATGTAGTCAGGGGTATTAGAGTAAAGGGGGCTCAATACAAATGCACGCCACACTTTTATTTGTAAAATAATTTGAAAACCATTTATCATTTTCCTTCCACTTCACAATTACATTATGTGCCACTTTGTCTATAACGTAAAATCCCAATAAAATAAATTTTTCAGGGCACTGTAAAAATAATAATGTAATCAAAATGTATTCATATAACCAAGTGATTTCCCTTACTTTGATGAGTCAAATTTGATGTTATAAAATAATTAATTCATTACATAGTGTTGTCGTGTAAAGATTCAAACTTGTCCTGTGCTTATGTCAGACATCAATTTATAGCGAACTTCTGGATTGCATCTGGATTTCTTTAAAGCTCCTTTGTAATGTTGTCTACTCTTGAAATATTAAATTTAATCCAAATGTTCTATATGCAATACTGGATTAATAGTATGCATACATGGTATTTCAATACATATGCGATGAAATACGTGTCACTGTTCTCTTTCTCATTGTGTCTCACAACCTCTATATATTTACAGTATATGCGTGCACGTGTCTCTCACCAGTCCTCGTATGCGTCTCCTCCTTTGCGGCTTTCTGACCTGTATTTCTGTGCGCAGACGAGCTCCTGCCAGTGTTCAGCTTCGCCGAGCCGTTGCTGGAAACCGAGCCGTCCTCGCTCGGCAATTTGCTGTGGGTAGCCATGGAAACAGAAGCAGCGATAAGCGGGCAGCGTTGGGTAAGATGCGGTTTTAGTGACAGGTTGGCACACCCTCCAGCCCTGATGGTAACCTGGGTAAACTCGGTTTGCGTCACAAAAACTCCTCCGCCAGTGCTGTTAAAAAAGAGCTTCAACAGCAGGACGCCGCAGAGGCAAACGATGTTGCTAGCCGGGTATTTTTAGGGCAGCGAAGCAGCAAATTTGAATCTTTAATATAAAAACGTTATGTGTGGACAGAGTGAAGCGATCTGTTGCACAATGATGGTGAATCTAAAAAAAGACATTGTTTTTTTTTTTTTTGTATAACTGTTTTAAATAGAGGTAAGGAAACGGTGTCTAAAAGCTCTCTTGGAGGGAGAAATTATTTTCTCACGCATTATCATGATTCAGGAGAAGTGCTTATTAATTCCCGCAGGGTGAGAGGGGTTTAGTTGAACTAATTGCTGAAAGAAGCTCTAGAGAATATAAAAAAAAGTAAAAAAAATAAGCACAGTGAAGTATCTGTAATCGCTCTGGCATTCGTGCCAACAGGCTGACATGCACAGTGCACCTCTCCTGCTGGACGCTCAAAACACACAAACGTACACACACTTGCACATTTGCATTACCAATACACACACTGTGAAAAAGCAGGCAGACAAGGGGGTGGGAGCGAACACACACTTTCACATCTCTGCAGGAGCCCTAAGGCACTCTGAATCATATATGAGTCTGTAGCCAGGAGCAACTGTCTCTTTTTCTGTGTTGCTTTCATCCTGTCTCTCTCTACACCTTTTCCTCCCTTCTCTCGTTATCATTCAGTCTCTCTCTCTCTCTCTCTCTGGCAGTTTCTACCCACATCCTGTTCTTATGTGTATTCCACTTTTTCTTGTCTCTCCCAAGATCTTTTCTTTTTCTCCTCTGTAATCGTTTCACTTGGGAGGTTGGGAGGGGTGACAGCAGACAGCACATTCTCTTACTGTTGGTCAGAAACACAGGGCATGTACGGAAATAAATCCGAGAGAGAGAGAGAGAGAGAGAGAGAGAGAAAACGAGAGCGAGAGAGAGAAAAAACTGATAAGGAAAAAACTGCAGCAGACCTCAATTGGCTGTACAGACATGGTGAAGAATATTCTCCATGGACTACCGTGAAAAAACAAGCAAAGATATAATGCATGAGTGGAGAAATGCTTAGAAAAGCAAACATGATTATAACGGCTGTTATAAAAAAGGAAAGATATAACGTATTAGAAGATAAGTTAGCAAGTAAGACATGAATCTGATCATTTGAAAGATATTATGTAAATGCTTTTGATAGTCATCATGATAAAAAAAATGTTCTATGCCACATTATCTTGAATTTCTATTTACAGCAAGTTATTGTTTAGAAATATGACACAAATATTGTTAGGAGACCAAGGATTCTAGGATACTGGGTTACTAGGATACCAAATTCGAGCATATATTAAACACCCGGCAGTTTATTTTAACTCTTTCTTAGAGTTGTTGCCATGGGACTACATCATTTTTACTTTGATCAGGATATTGACGAAGTTAAATAGAAAAGACATGTAGTACGTAGCAATTAAACATCAGGGAGACAGCATATAGACAGAGTGTTCAATTAGGCCTCATAGACAGAGTGTTCAATGAAGTTCATGCTCATTAAAATATGTATGGTTTAATTAGGCAGGATCACATGAGGGAGGGAGAGAGTGCTGTTGTACTGAATATCGGCATGGTTGTTATGTGGTCATGCTGACGTCCAGTACAACAGTATGACCTTGAAAGCTATTTAAAAGTACCACAAACTGTATTTATTATCAACAGATTATGATTTGTTTGTGTATGTAACCAGTTATTTTGCTCCGCCAACACATATCTTTGAACGACAAGTGGAAATACGTGCAACTGGCAGAGCTGGCGACCGACCAGCATAATTATCAGGAGTGACATGGTTTTAAATTCTTACCAGTATACTTTGTAGACAAAAGGCGAGGAGAGTAAACCATGGAGGTGGTGGACAGTCCTGAGAAACTTACAAGACTGACTTCCTATTTCAACTTATTCCACATTACAATATCAGCTAACAACAGGATTGAACCGCAAATAGAATTAAATATACAGTAAAGCCAATTAAAAGTACAGTTGGATAGTAAGGTGTACAAGCCTTTGTTCCACACACTAAGTAGTGCCTTTGATGGTTAGATTACGGTAGGAAGCTGGTCTCACCACTTTCCAGTACTGCGGACTCTACTGTACCGACTAAATTTCACCCAGTGCTGTTACTGTCTATTATCACCACTCATGGAATGCTCTCACACTGAGAACATTGTGCAAGGAAGGGCACCTGACAAAAAACTCATAGCAGTTTAATTATACGGATTGGATGGTCTGCTTTGAAAAACCCTTAATGGAAACAGCCGATCAAACAACAACTATTTAAAAAAAAATCTAAAGTCGTTATGTCAAAATGCTTGTAATACGTGTAATATAATGAATGATGCACTCTGCTTATGTACTATGAAAACCAAAATAAATATGACACCATGACATGACCTAGAAGCAAAAGGTCACCATTTTCTGACTTTGTAGGGTTTGGGATCAGATGCAACACACACACACAGTACTTTGTTAATGATAAATTATCTCACTGTGTACATTAGGAGAGGAAGAGAAACCTGCAGAGATAGTTTTGTTTTCTTTTATAAACTCAGGCTCGTTTAGAATCCCAGAAGGAGGATGCCCGATAAGCTGAGATGCATTAAGGAGGAAATTACAGTTGAGGAAATAAATGGTTCCCAAACCGATGATGTCCTTAAATGTCTGTGATTCCAGTGCATACTGGTGAGATGTTTTTCTAAATATATCAATGGTTTTGCTCCCCAAATCATGACAGAGAAGCTCTCGTCTTTCCAGTGCTTCCTCAGAATACACCATTCATAACAGAGTTGAAGTGTGATATTTCAGTTTGCTACTTTTAGCGCTACAGAAACTGAGCATTGCTACAGTCGTAGATTAGTCAACAGACAAGAGTGCAGTAACGGCGTTTCCTGGTCTCGCAGTAAAACACACTGACCTGCGGTGGATGTCTGTAGACTGCGGTCTTTTGGAGGCCGTCCCATCCTGTAGGACGCCTTTGTCCTGTGTTAGTGGAGCGTCTCGGACCGGGAGAGACAGGACGAGGGTCTCTTTAGTGACAGCAAGTGTCTCTTCACCCTGTTGGCCCATGTGCTGTTTGGCATAGTCAAAACCCTGCACCGGCTGAAGAGGAGAGGAGACAAGAGAAGAAGGGAAGACCAAATATGAGGATTTGAGACAAGAAAAGAAGTGAAGACCAAATAAGATGATACAAGAAAAAAAGAAAATAGAAGACCAAAAGGGAGGACATGAGACAGGGTAAAATATCAGAAGAGGATGGCAAAAGAGAGAAGACAAGCCAAGAGGTCCAAAAAAGAGGAAGAAGAGACAGAAACAAAAGCGATGAAGAACTAAAAGGTAAAAGGGGGAAGGTGATGAGACATGAAAAGAAAGGAAGAGAAGAGATCAGAAGAGAAGACCAAAAAAGATAGGAATGAGACAAGAAGGGAAGACCCGAAAGACAGGAATGAGACAAGAAGGAAAGACCCGAAAGACAGGAATGAGACAAGAAGGGAAGACCCGAAAGACAGGAATGAGACAAGAAGGGAAGGATGACAGTGAGATGAGAAACAAAGGGAGGACCAAACAAGAGGAGATGAGAAAGCGAAAGAAAGAAGATAAGACAAGGTTAGAATTAAAGAGAGGAGATTGCAAGAGAAGAAACGAGACAAAAAAAGGAGGATCAATAGAGAGAAGGTGAGATGAAGGGATGAGACAAGCAGAAAAGACCAAAAGAAGAAGAATATGAGAAGATAAAGAGGAAGTAAATGAGGCAAACGGACGACCAATAGAGTGGAGAGAAGAGAAGAGAAAAGAAAAGAAGAGAAGAGCACTTTATGCAATATCATAAGCACTTTTAGAATGCCGGTGTTTGACTTGGTTCAGCAGTGCTCTGTTAGCCGCACTGATTTATTCATTCACTCAGACTCTTCTCAGAGCCTCTGTATTTCAAACAGCTCATATATGACAGTTATCCTCGGCATGAGATATTTAATGCGAAATGCTACGGAAGCTCATGGCTCCTCTCTCTTTAAGATGAATTATGGATCACTCTCCAGCTGAGACAGCATACGGACACCGGAGCATCACTCGGTTGTTAAGACGATGCCTCAGTGTGCTTGAGTGTGTCACAGTGAGGATGCGGCAGAGGAATATCTAAACACTTGAAAGCGTTTAATAATTCAGGACTTTTTGCACTTTTATTGTGCAGTCCGTGGTCACACACATTTGGAGCAGGAATCAATAAAGTCCCATCTTCTGCACCTCTTTGGGCGATGAACGTAAAGACACCTCTAAATTTAGCTGGCGGTCAGCAAATCCACAGAGACAGCTCTCTCCATTACAGTCGGACTTTTGCTAGACGCTGACCTTGAGCTGCACGTGTCCTGTTCTTCAATAATGTACTTCAGATGTACTGTAATCCGCTCAGGGGGAAATCTATTCATCTTACACTACACACAAGTAGAGATCTGTCAAGTGCTTTCACAGGTTGCACTTTAGAATCAGTTTTTTTATTATGAAAAATATTTTGCATAAAGTAATTAATATGGGTGGCATATTCTTAAATACGAGGGTCGTTCAAGTCAAACTGGGACTTTAAAAATGATTACAGAAGACACAAGCACAGTATAGTGATGAGACTCTTAGCCGCAGTAAAACGTGGACGGAGCAAACGCTTTTAAAGAAAACCAGACTTCTGATTGTTATGAGAGTAAAAACTCTCTTTATTTCTCTATATAATCCCCTCGTTACACTAATGCACTTATTAAGTTTTCAAAGTTTTCTCAGTACACCACATTGTCTGCTTCATGTCTGAAACTCTGGCCTCCCAGGAACTCCTTTTTAAGGTCCAAACATGTGGAAATGGCTTGGAGCGAGGTCAGGACTGAGTTCCTGTAATGTATAAGTGGTGTTGGTGAATTATTGTGTGTTTGTGTGTACAGTTTCCACAGACCGATCCATCACTTCCGCAACTTGGTGACAAGCTATCCGTCTATTTCCAAGGACCAAGCGTTCCTCTCGCTGAATGTTCACGCACCTCAGCTGAGATGGCCATTCACGGACATACGGCCTTCTTTATAAGGTCTGCACTATTCAGATATTTTACTACAGCTACGAGTCTCATCTCCATACTGTGCTTGAAGTCTTCAGTAAATGTCAATCGGTTTCATGCCTTCGGTCCCTCATGTGTAAATTTGAGTAGATTTAAAACATTTTAACTTGCTTAGATGCAATACAGTATGACTAATTTTAATATGAATCTCACAAATGTAGCTGAGTGCGAACCAGGTTTGTAGCGAGACTTAAACGTTTTAAACCTCCACTGTACTGCACACACTTATTGCATATAAGCCAAGAAATCACGGACTACATTTAATCAACACAAAAGCACACATGCACACAGACAGGCGTGCAGTTCATCTGCATAAGAAGCTCTAAATGTTGCGTAGTACTTAAGCAGTCTAACAGCGTCTCTTCTGGTTTCAAGTCAGTGGCTCCTTTCTTTACTAAGCCTACAGTGCCTACAGAGGCAAAACTGAAACACTGTATCAACAGAACACATGCGGGCGAATCATTTCCCTGAAAGCAAGTCGTAATAAGATTGAGAAAGTGACGGTTCATAATTGGAAGGGGAAAAAAAGCTGATGGTGAAGATGTGATCAAAGTCGAGGCTGTGAGTAGAATAACTGTGGGGTTAACAATGAAGTGTGCGTTTCATCATCGGCTCCTAAAAAATCGACTCAGGAAGCCAAAATCTATCTGCTGCTGTCTATTACTGCAAGAAAGCATTTTTTTAAAAAATGCATTTCATATATATACGTACAGTAACACATAGCCGTTCAATACTTGCTCATGGAAAAAATATGATGTTGATTAATTTTCTATTCCAGCAGCCCAGACTGCAAGACTGGAACGATTAATGTGTTTGTTCTTATATGCTATTGTTGTTACACAGTAGAAACAACATCTACATAAACATGTAATTCACATAAATTAATTAAAAAAGAAAAACCTGTAATGTTTGACACTTATGGACGGAGTCTCCATTGTCCAGTAAACGTGCTCAGTCTTCAACGTGCAGCGCCTTGCGATTTCCTTGTATTTTGAACCTTATGAATGCAAGTATAACTAATTAAATCACATTAACTGCCTGCATAGTTAATTACAGCTCCTGGTGTTGCACCAGAGCCAGGTCCAATCAGCTCAATAGAGCTTAGTTCTAATTTCTCAAGAAGGACGCAGGCTCGCGCAGGTCATTCGCCATGATTGATGACCTTTCCTCTTACATCGAGCTATCGATTCCACATAAGCACCAGCGGAGAAAGAGAAAACCAGTTCACGAGCATGCGGCTAAACACCATGCACACACAGCACTACAGGCAGCAGTACCTGGTGGTGGTAACTCCCGTCTCTCCGATACGAGGTCTGGACAAAAGGAGGATTAAACACAAATGCATTTTATAAAACAAGGATTAGTCACATGAGTAGACATACAGTACACGTTAGAGGACAACACCAGGATGATGAGCGTTACTGGCCGTTCTCCAACCTGTTTGTGTTCAATTTTTTTCAAGATTGTTGATTGAACAAGGTTAACACTGATAGCAATAAACAAATCTGACCCTTCCTAAAATGTACTGTAGGCAGGAGCCATTTTAGTTTCAAAATCACAGACGTTTTACAGCATTTTGCAGATTTGCATTTTTATCTCATTATACATCTGAGGTTAAAGGCCTTGCTCAAGAGCCCAACAGTTGTACTGTAGCTTGAAACAACTAAGGATATGAAATTACTAGAACTCTGTTAACGTATTATCAAAACCTGGAAGGATCGTGCTGAACCATCAACTTTGTGAAAATAAAAAAATATGAACCGAGATCACTTAAACACTTATGTGATGAGAACTGACAGGATTGGGACCAAACAGCTGTGTGTCCATAAGAAAACCAAAAAAGGTGGTGTGGTCTGATGAGTCCAGACCGCATGTTATATTATGTGGCAATAAAATGAAGTCAGCTTGTGACCCGAATGTACTGAATGTTACGTCCCTGACGTATTATGTACTGTACATGTATATATTTTCTGTGTTGCCTGCTCTCTTGGGTGTGTTTCCCTCTCTGTTTTAAAGCAGGTTTAATTGGCCTCTATCGTGGAGAGGGGTGCTGATTGGAGGATCAGTCAGTGATGTGTGCCTTACTCCCGCCTCCTGTACCTCCATTGGACAAGCACTTCCTGAACCTGTGTGCCTTACTCCCGCCTCCTGT
>JAQQZT010000002.1:26974492-26987092 GCA_030068275.1 Clarias platycephalus | reverse complement strand
ATTTCCCCATTTATCTTCTTTCCTTTTCCTAATTAATTTTTGTCTGTTGCGGCCTGACCCTAGACCAGAACGTAACAATGACCAATGAGTTTTTCGTCCCTGATGCCAACAGACAATACATTCTGACATTCTTAAAAATATCTACTGATATATAGAATATACTCATAATTTTTTTATTTTTACTTGAAATTGTGTTAATTGAATTTTAATCGTTTATATTTTGTTACTTTTTAGAAAATGTAAAAGCAAAAAATCCAATCTTTTCGTTTTGGTACAGACATGCATGAGACAGTGAAACTGAATAGTTTTCGGCTAATCAGGTTTCTTAGTTGGCTAGTTAGTTTCTGTTAATTTATGTTGCATGTCTGGTCACCTTGGTCCTGGAGGAACGCTGTTTCGTTTCACTGTGTACTGAACTGTATATGGTTGAAATGACGATAAAAGCCTACTCGACTTGACCTGAGCTAGAACTGGCAACAATCAGACAATCAGGGCAAGTGCAGGACATGGCGAAAATGATGTGTACACACCGTAAGTTTGCTAATTCATTGGAGGAGAAGGAGGAGTAGTTTCAGACGCTGTTGAAGGAACAAATCCTACAGTATGTACAACCCCATGTGCAACTCTATAAGCTTTTTAAAGTTCATCCCACACACCTTGCTCGGTTTCCTGCTTTTGTCACTGAACAACAGATCCA
This sequence comes from Clarias platycephalus, assembly GCA_030068275.1. Classification (NCBI taxonomy): domain Eukaryota; kingdom Metazoa; phylum Chordata; class Actinopteri; order Siluriformes; family Clariidae; genus Clarias; species Clarias platycephalus. The sequence goes on along the minus strand of JAQQZT010000002.1, from coordinate 26,986,395 downwards.
GAACATTTTGAGCACTCAGATTCTTTGAAATACTGGCTACAGTCACTGGAAAAACGCTCACCGATATCCCACCAAGTAGAAGCAAGTCATTTAAGTATACATGCACATCAGAGGAAAATTGTTGAACGCTCAAGTATGCATTCATGCTTGAGTTATTTGTGCAGTTTGCGTCACTGCGATCATTTAGAGCTGTTTCTGTTCACTATCTCAACTGAGCGTTTTGAGAAACTACCACTTACAGTACAGCATTTTGTAACAGAGAAGTAGGAAAAGGGTCTATTATATTTCTCTCAGTACGTGTACAGTATATAGAGATGTTGGGTTCATCTGTACTCTGCTTTCTGGACAATAGAAAGTGTAGCAATTGAAGTGAAGAGGGGCGTTCGTGTCAAAATGGGAAACTTTTTATGAATGAAGATGTAAAATTGGTTACATCCGCGAACGAGGATCCTGGCCGAGGTGTCTCAGAGCCCAGTGCAGTCGTTCTCGTGAACCTTCAGCAAGTGGAGCACTGATACTGGAAAATCGACAGTTAACTTGTCTCCAGCTTGCAGAAGAGACACATCAGTCTGTGGAAACTCTACACACAATCATTCACCAACACCACTTGCACATTACAGGAACTCGGCTGGGAGTTATTGCCACGTTCCCCAAACAGTCCTGACCTCGCTCCAAACCATTTCCACATGCTCCACATGTTTAGGCCATTAATGGAGCTCCTGGGAGGCCAGCGTTTCAGACGTGAAGCGGGCAGTCCGATCATGGCTCCGGCGTCCTCCATTGTAAATCGAGTATTGTCAGCTTTAGTAAAAACATACTAATCTATCTATTAATCTATATTTAGTATATACTGTAGTTAAAGGTTAGTGACATTAAAGGGAACGTTGTCTGATGTTCCCCTCCTAATAAAGAACTATGAATAAACAGGAAAAAAAAAAAAACTTCTCTCCTCCATATAAAATACTCCAGACGAATAATAGACAGATGGAGCTGGGAAACAACCAGTTCCACTTTGCTATCTGCTTTTGCTGTTTTGATACGACAGTTAATTAGCCCAGCTCTCAGAAATGGCGAGTCGACACTGCAAGCTGGTAGAGTGTGAGTGCTATTATTTCAAACACAATTATTCATGATTATTCATTTGCAAAATCACCAAAATTTGTCAGTTGCTGGATAAAGGAGAAAACATGATTCCCTCCAGCATTTCAGCAGCCAGGAAATGATGATGGGCCAAACGGATAAATTGTTCCATAGGGATATGCTATTAACTTGCAGTCATTCTCGGGTTGTGGCGAACTTCTTGAGATACACCGGAAAAACTTTCAGAAACAAAGAAATTACAAAAGCGCATTGCTGCCGTGCAATAAAAATAATAATAATAATATAATCCCCATCAGCATCTTATTATTGCAAAACAGAAATCTCATTATTATGGAAAGAAACGTCCAGAAAACATTTGGTTTCATTTTACATTACAGCCAACATGGTGGATTTTCTTGTAATAACGAGAAGTTTTCTTGTAAGAGCACAGGAAGAAGTTTTCTTCCGACAATGACATGCTTTCTTTTAGGAATGAAAGGTTTCCTTGTAATGATGATGTGTTTCATTATAATAAGAATTTCCGTTTCGCTTTGAATTCTAGTATTGCTTTTGTATTTTTGCATTCAAGGTGCAGAGAGAAGTCCTCTCTTGGGATTCCAAGAGATCAAAATTGGCTGTAATCTCTAGGTGGGCGTGTCATACATTCTTTCCAGTGTCAATCGCAGCAACACTTAACAGTCATGGCTATTTGTGGGCACATGTATGCGGAAGAGGGTGGACAGCGCTTTCGTCCAATTGTGTTCTGCTTCCCTGTGATGCAGTTTGCATCAATGTGTTTTGTTCGTTTCACATGTCTCAAATTCGATTTTAACATTTTCTCAAATCACATTATGGCATACATAAATAAATAACACTACTTACCGCTAACACGAACGACCTAAAGATTATAACACATCTCCATAGTTGGCATTGTGTACGTACCTTGGTGCGCGAATGGAACCCACGGAACGCGCTGCTCTTGAAGACGTTGCGGTTCCTCCTGCATATTATCGCGACCGCCATGACAATCACGACAATCACCAACGACACCGGCGTCAAAACGGCCAGGATCCAGAGGTTACTAGGTACACTCTTCACCACAGCTGCTCGCGAGAACACACAAACACACACACAGAGTGATTATAAATCAATCCTCTTCTTCTTTTACTTAGCAGTAAAAAAAAAAATCCATCTTATCTCTATCTCTCTCACACATACACACACATGGTTAATCCTCCCTCTGTCAGAACGTCTTGTCCCTTGTTAGCTCATAATGAGCTAAAACAAAAACAGTTTGTGCTGTAGCTGTTTAACTGTGGGATTAGACCTTCCACAGAGAAGCAAGTGTGTGTGTGTGTGTTTGCTGTGTGTTTAGTAACACAAGGCTGGGATTTGTAAAGCTGATGGGTCGAATATAGAGCCTTTTCTAAAAGAGTATGAAATGTGTTTTTATATTGTTTATAATGTGTGTTAGTGCCCTTGGATGGGTTGCCACCACAATAAGGGTGTTCCCTGCTTTGTTCCTGATTTACCCCAGCAGGTTGTTCCTGTCTTAGGAAAGGTTAAGGAGAAGGGACAAGGTCTAAAGGTGATATGGTGTGGGTCAGGACTCTGTAAAGTTAACCTCCCACTCCTCTCAAGAAGATCAGAAGCATTGTCGTACGCTCTGCTTGAACCTGGACGAAGTAACCCAGTGTGAGGGCCATGGTCTGGGAGTCGACCATGTTTAGGGTTTTGGCTGCAGATGTGCCAGCTATTGGAGCTCCATCCACCTGGACGTAGTAGGTCATCTCGGCTGGGTTCTTAGGTCCGGGTAGACGCCGGATAGAAACCATCTACAACATAACACCAAGGGTAATATTGGTTAAACAAGTGAAGTCAAGTTGAAGACAAAGTGAAAGACAAAATCAAGTAGCATCAGGGTGGGGTACACCCTGGACAGGCTGCCAATCCATGGCCAAAAATCCATTTGAATAGTCAAAAGCGTAATTTCACACAGCATTATATGACGGATAGATCTACCTGCACTGTGTATCTACTGACGGTGGTGGCTCGTTTGATCCTGAGGCCGCGACGGCCAACGACAAGAAAGAGCTCTGCTAAACGCTGCTCCATCAGACTAGCAAAGCTCTGATAACTGCCTTCCAGCGAGGAACTGTCGACATCTTGAATTACTGTGAGAGGGGGGGAAAAAAATGAGAGAAATCAAAGGGACAGAAAGGACGAAGTTATATTTCTTTTCATTCCATAACCAAAAATTGCAATTACAGCCAGGCCGACCTTGCGAGAGCACGTTCCTCCATGCCGGCAGTGATAAAAGAGAGAACGAGCAAGACAGAGAGCAGGTGTGCATAGGGAGAGAATGGGATTTTCAATTCCCTATTTGCTTTTCTCACATTATTCAGTCTGACTTCATGTGCAGGTTACACACTTAGCATCAGAGCTCTGTCCTGTAGCGCCTACTTTTTAAAAAGAGAAATTTATTGTACCGGAATAATCAAATGTAATAATGTTGCATTTTGATTTCAGTTTCACCTTCACACATTGTCTTAATTTGGTGATTATGTTATAGTGTGTGGAAAATACTGTATAAATTAATCTAATAATAAAAGTGAATAGGATTTATTTAGGTTTTAGTAGGTGACAAATTATATATCAGTACTTTACAAGAAGCAATTCTGCGTATGTTGGAAATAAATCATAGGCCAAGTGGAATAATCATAAATTTGCTTCAAGAGGTGATAAAGCAATAATAGTGTCCATGCATATGGGCAGACATACTCACTCACTTATCGTCTATACGGCTTTATCCTGTATACAGGGTTGTGGGAGTCTGGAGTCTATCCCAGGAGACTTGGGGCACGAGGCGGGTTACAATCTGGATAGGGTGCCAATCCATCGCAGGGCACACAAACACACACTAAGGGCAAATTGGGAGCGCCAATCAACCTAATCTGCATGTCTTTGGACTGTGTGAGGAAACCGGAGTACCCGGAGGAAATCCCACCAGCCACGGGAAGAACATGCAAACTCCATGCACTCAGACCCGCGGTGGGGAGTGAACCCAGAACCTGGAGGTCCAAAGCGACAGTGCTAACCACTACGCCACCGTGCCACCTGGGCAGAGATAGTGGTAGCTAATTTAATTAAGTTTTTTATATTTTTTTTTCATATAATGAATTCCCTTGAGTTTAAAGCATTTTTTATTTTAGCTATTTCAACTACAATTCTATTACAAAACCGAGTAGAGTTCAAGTCAAACCGGGATTTTTTTATTGCGCATAATAATAGAACACAGTCATGAGAGTTAAAAACTGCCTTTATTTCTCTATATAATCCGCTGCTACATTAATGCACTTATCCCAGTGTTTCACTAGTGCTTGGACACCATCAAGGTAGAAAGTTTTCTCAGTACTAAACGTGTCTAAACGTCTAAAATGTTGACCTCCAAGGAACGCCATGGCCCAAACACATGGAAATAGCTTGGAGTGAGGTCAGGACAGTACGGGGGATGTGGATATGTTCATGGGGAAGAATGCAGATAGCTCTGAGGCACCTCGGCCGGGGGGTCATTCACAGAAATACGGACTTCTTTAAAACTCTCTCATCTAGAAATGTCAATTGCTTTTAAGCCTGCATTCCTGGTTTGACTTGAACGCCCCTCGTAGCTAATATTAAACATCCTAAAATGAATTCCTGCTTGAAAATGAAATGGCATATAAAAATATTAATTGACATTAATTTAGCATCAAGATAGCTTGCTAATCTGTTGTGCTTCATTTGTGCCAGGAACACTCTTCCAGTATCTTTCTCCCTATTATGAATATACTCAGCAATCTAAGACACGTCTGAAGTTTACATCTCTAACGTTATCCTGGAACTATGATACTAGCAGATACAAGAGGCCTACAGCTACCATTTTATCACTGTCCAACCTGCATATCTACATAATCACATAGCCATCTCAGACTGTGCCGCTGTTTGATATCTCAAAGCAGACTTGATTCTATCATGTCTGACTCTGTATGATTCTCTTATCTATAAAAAAAATAATAAATAAATAAAAAAAATGCAAAGGGCAAATTTACATCACACCGTGCTAGCTTCAGCCTCAGACTGCAGACGTGGCCTAAAAAAATCTAAAAATCCTAAGAAAAAGCTTAAGAAATAAAAAACAGATGAGATGCTCAACTGACGGATTCAGGAAATCTTTTGTCCCCAGGACCATACAGTTCTTTAAAACATGGCGCTTGAAAACCTCTACAACTTTGGTAAAAAAAAAAAAAAATTAATTATGATTACATTATTTGACACATGTACCTCACAGCACACTAAAATGATATTTTTTTCACATATCCCTGACAGGAACCTGGTGTCAGGGCGCAGGGTCAGCCAGGATACAACCCCTGGAGCAGATAGCATTAAGGGCCTTGATCAAGGGCCCAACAGTGCAACTTGGCAGTGCTGGTGCTTGAACCTCCAACCATCTAATCAGTAACCCCTTAACCGCTTGAGCCACCAATGGTCATGTTAATAAAAAATAATTAACCACTTCAAAAATGACGTGAAATGACTGCAAATATCACTTATCAGACTTTGGTGTTGTTTGATGTTCACATCACAAGACACTTCACAAGGTTTTGACATGAGTATCACTGGAACCAAATGCATTATAACCAATCTGCATACAAATAACTTGATTTTTCTCTTCATGTAGGCACCTGAATTGCGGCGCTCTTGTAGGGAATTACTGTCACTTTTTCGCATGCTAATAGGAAAGTTCAGTAATCAAACTACACAGGATTAGGTATCTGGAGGGGGAATGAAGTTACCTGTTATTACCCAGTATTCCCTGGTGGCCACTGAGGTGTTCAGGTTGTGGTACTCGAGCGCTGAAACAGACAGATAGCAGATGAACTGAAAATGGTCTTTAATGAAACATGGAGTATTGGGGTAGAGTATTTTGTTTTTTTTTTTTTAGATTGTGGAAATTAAATATTGGACTCGAGTGCGATTTTTCAGCTTTCCAGCTCGGAAACAAAACTCGGGTTGCTTAGGTTGCATCACATGGCATGAGTAACAGCAGTAAGATGGACAAACAAACATCTCCTTCAGAAACATTTCCTGACACATTTTCGTATCTTCAGGGCATTTCCACACAGGTCAATTATAATTAAAATATATTGAACTGTTATTAAATATTTGCTGCATAGCTAACTTTGTACAATTAGCCTGATGCATAGCTAGCTAACTAATCAATGACATTATATCAGTGTTATCCTGACTGTAAATACATTTGCAGCATTTGGTAGACGTCCTTATCCAGAGCGACTTTAGATTTTATCGCATTATACATCTGAGCAGTTGAGGGTTAAGGGTCTTGCTCAAGGGCCCAACAGTGGCAACATTGTGGTGCTGGGGTTTGATCCTGGGACCTCAACCACTGAGCAACCCCTGCCTCAGAAGTGTAATGACTGCATAGCCTATTAACAGCGTTATTCATCATTGATCCATACTAGTTATAACCTTAATAAATAATCACATAAAGTATATAATAATGATTAGTGCATAATACTGATATTTACTACAGTAAATATGTGTAAAGTTCACGGTACCAATGCAAGCCCAAATACAACAGAAGAAAAGAAATAAAGTGGCAGTGTAACCTTCAACTATTGAAAACTAAGATTTAAAGGCAGTAATTAAGCAGAAGGTTAAAATACAAAAGGCAAAAATTAAAGTGAATAAATGCATGAAAGAAAAAACTGAACTAAAAAACTATTGCACTGATAAGCTCACAGTATTTCATTTATCTTAATTTGCACACAGAGAGTTCCTTTATTTTTTTTCTCGATAGCGCACCTTTGCTTTGTATGGAATCTTGCACTTGATTTTCTTTTGCTGCGCACTATATTTTTCATCTCCTAGTAGAGATAATAGTTTATACTATATAGAATAACACATTTAAAGGTCGAAGTTATACTTCTACAAAAAGTTGACTTATTTTCTGTGTTTTTTATTTAGAATGCAGCGGATGGAACCTACAAAGGTATATGAAGAGCATGATACAGTAGATCAAATTATGTGCCACACAGAGACTAGAAAAAAGCATGTATCTTTTTAAAATTATTCATTTGGACCCTGTATGTGGCATACAATTAACTATCAATCATACCTTTAGAAACCTTTTATTTGGTTTTAGGTCATGAGCACAGTTGGCTTGGCTTAGCAACATTTAAGCTTTATTTAAAACTAGAGTTTTTATATACACTGTTTTGCAACAAAATTAGAACTTAATTTTTGTAGTTTTGAAAAAATCTATTTCCAAAACATGGTACTGGTGCTAAAAAAAAGTGTCTCACCTACTGTAGATGAAACAGTGAATTTTCAGATATGATCATATAACACAATTTTTCATACTTAATGCTTCTTATCTCCTGATCAATGCTTCTTTTTTCGTACACATACACACATATTTTAATCAGCTAAAAATATACACATTTGTTAAATACATTTTCACGCCCTTTTATGAAGTATGTAACTTTTTTATTATTATTACTCAAACTCTTTCCATCATCTTAATTGTCATTTAGGTGAAACTTTGCCAATTTAGATTTCAAATGAAAAGACATAAACCTGAAAAAGTGTATTATTCTAAAATGCAAACTTGTTAAGATATTGCAACATGAATTTGATATGGTTATCAAACACTACAGGTTATTTGCCCTGTAAGTTTTAAATCTTTTACAGGTCATACTGTATGCTTCTAGAAGCTTACACCAATTGTATTATCAATACTCGTAAAGAAATATAAATGAATTAGCATTTTAAATGATTATAGTTTAAAGTGAGACAGTATAACGCTGAAAAATGGCCATTTTGGGGCACATATAAAATCATCTCTCCAAAATAGCTGTAGTTAGCAACTTGAAATTTTTAGGGAAGCAAGACTGGTCACTTCCATGGTCGCTTTACATATCGCATACTCATATACAAAGTAGGATACATTCTAAAGGTTTCAGCAATATAGGCATAGTAAAAAGATATACAAAAAAATGTATTAAACTTGAGAAACATGACATGTTGAAAGTTCCGAAATCCTTGTTAAAATTTTCCTGGAATGTTATCCAAATACTTTCTAGAACATTCTGGTAAACTCAAACTGGAGATATAAGATCAATACAGCCTTAATTTTACAAAACTCTAGGGAATCTTTGAGAAAATATGCAAATTCTTTTTCTATAGAACTTTTCCTTTTAAATGAAATCCCACCAGTTGTTTAGAATTCTTTACTGTCTACTCTTCTATAAAATATCCACAAGTTACAAAGAAGCTCTTCTTCTCCATGCCAATAATAAAAAAATTATTCCTTGGTCTTTGATGAATTATAGATTCTCTTTAAAAGCAATGCTGTGTAACATAATATTACAGCTGCTGGTGCACATCTCGTGAGATGAGATGTTTAGGAAAAAATTACATATATATTGAAAATCTATAGAAATCTAAGGAATGTATGAAGAAAATGTTCTACTGACATGTTTCTATTTAAAAATCGTTTAAAAAACAAGCTCTAAAGACTGTGGAAAAAAATCATAAAGAACAAATTTCTATTGAACTTCTATTGAGATAGAAATCCCTTAGAACCTCTAGAAAGGTCTTGAGGAAGAAGATATAGAAATATAGTTCTAAAGGAAAAAATCCTTTATCACTGGGTTATTGAAATGTTACTGATCCCGGAAGAGATCAATTCTTTTTTTTTACTTTTATTACTTTATATTTTATATCAAATTATTAATATAATTATTATTAATAAGTATTAATAAAATATGTTGTTGTTGTTATTATTATCAATAACAACTAAATTATTATTATAATTATTATTATTATTATTAATAATAATAATAATAATAATTTTCTTGTTACTTTTATTATTACTATTATTATTATTATTATTATTATTATTATTACTGTGATTGTTAGTCTTATTAATTCTTTTATTATTAGTAGTAGTATTATTATTAATAGTATTATTATTAATAGAACCATTTATATGGACCACTATTTCTATAGAATCTTTTCTTACAGAAGAACTTGAGTTCAAAAACTCTACAGAAATTTAGATTTTGGATAAGATTGTGAGCTATATTAGTCCCATTGCTTCAACTAAAGAAGCAAAAGTCTGACACCAAACGGTTACTAACGATTAAACTACCTTTGCTGTAAATGGAGAATCGTGCAAATTTGAATTCGTCTCATTCCTTTAAGACTCTTGTGTGAGAAATATAATCTCACAGGTTTGTATTGTTCTTTTATTACTGTGGAAATGAACGTAAATGTGTTACTCACGCTCAGCAATGATCATGGGGGGGAAGAAGAGGAAATATCCGACCAGCTCCGCACTCAGCTGGTTAATTAGCGCGCTCGCCACGGTGCCGTTCAGCACCACGCTGCCGTTCCACACCACATACACCAAGGATACGGCCAGAGAGTTTCCTGTCTGATAGGTGTTTAAAATCTGCCCACGCACAAACACACACATACAGAGTGAAAGAGAAACACACACACACACTCTCACACCTCATAAAAAAAAAAATCTTAATGCATAGTGCTTCAATTGTTACCGAAATCAAACTAATTTCTCTTTGTGTATCTAAAACAGAGTGGCAGCTAAGTACCTCAACTGAAAGATTTCCATAGAAGTCTTCCACTTTCTCCTGAGCTTCTGAGAACACATTCATCAAACGCTGCTCCATGACCTGGATGAACCCACACGACTTGATGTTGTCTGTCGGATTCATAAACCTGAGAACTGATCCAGAAGACATGCGGCTCATTAACAAGAACAGTGCCTAGGGTTAGTAGGGTTAATTCGGGCTAACCCTAACCCTAGGTTTAAATGCCTTTCGGCTTAAACCTCTGAATATACATTTCTACACTTATTATTAAACATCTCACTAGTTGGAACCACTTTTGCCATTAGAACTGCCTTAATTCTGCACGGCATATATTCAACTAGGTGCTGGAAACATTCCTTAGGGATTTTGGTTCACATTTACATCATAACATCACACATTTTTCTGCAGCTTTGTTGGATTCACATCAGTGATTCGAAAAGCCAGTTCCACCACATCCCACTGGTGCTCTATTGGATTGAGATCTAGTGACTGTGGAGGTCATTTAAGTGCAGTGACCTCATTATCGTCTTCAAGGATTTTGAGATGATTTTACAGTACCTTTGTCGCATTATCCTAAGGCACCCAAAGCGAGCCAGGAAAATCTCCCCCATAGAGTTACACTACCAGCAGCCTAAAGCTCTGATACTGTACAAGCAGGATGAATCCATGCTTTCATGCTGTGTATGCCAAATTCTGACCCTACCATTTGAATGTCACAGCAGAAATCAGGCCATGCAATGTTTCTCCAATGTTCTACTGTCCAATTTTGACAATATGCCCATGAGAATGTTAGGCGCAGTTTCCTGTTCTTAGCTTGTGTGGTCTTCTGCACCTGTAGACCATCTGCTTCAAGGTTCGACATGTTGTGTGTTTAGAGATGCTCTTCTGCATACCTTGACTGTAACAAGATGTTATTTACAGTAAGTTACCGTAGCCCTTCTATCAGCTTGAATGAGTTCTCCTCTGACCTCTGGCATCAACGAGGCTTTTTCCCTCTGAACTTCTGCTGCTTAGTGGATATTTTCTCTTTTTCACTGTAAACTCTTATAGATAGTTGTGCATCAAAATCCCAGCAATCAGCAGTTTTGTAAATACTCAAACCAGCCCATCTGCCACCAACCACCATGCCACGCTCAAAGTCACTTAAATCACCTTTCTCTTCATTCTGATGCTCGGTTTGCACTACAGGAGATCATCTTGACCATGTCTATATGCCTAAATGCATTCAGTTAGTAAGGTTTCCACATGGGAAAATCTACAGTTACTGTAAGTGCTTTGCAGTTTCTATACTAGATGCCCTCTCTGTTTTGGTAAAGATAGATTGTTTTTTTAAATCCATATATGTATGGCTTTCCCTGAATCATGAAAAGTCAGATGAGAAACTCTCAAATGCTGCTACGGCTCTACTTCTGTGCAGAGATTTCTTCGGAGTACATCACACAAAAGATTTTTAAATATATGACCATTAAGTGCCCTTTAGGTTTGCTACACTTCCCATCTAAGAGTGCATGTTTGAAGCTGCTGAAATTATATAATACACTGTCTGGCCAAAAAAATAAAAAATAAATCAACCATTTCGGAAGGGTCAAATTATTGGAATGCATCAAGCAAAGAAAACAACTAAGGAGTTAGGAAGGATAGTGCTGAACCATCAACTCTGTGGAAAAAAATGTGGGCGGAAAAAAATCATGAGTGCAGATCACTTTAAGTGCACTGCTTGGTAAAAATCAACAGTAAAAAACCACAACTATGTTTAATAGTGAGAGTAAGAGCATTTGCCTACACACAGTGTGATGAGAATTCACAAGATTGGGAGTAAACATCTTTGTGGCTGTAAGAAAACCACTTGTTAGTGAGACTCATCAGAAAAAGGCTGCAATTTGTTAGAGAGTATAAGTATACAGTGGAACCTCGGATTACGAGTAACGCCGTTTACGAGTGTTCCGCATGACGAGCAAAGATTTTTTATATATGTTGACTTGAAAAACGAGCGTTGTCTTGGTTTACAAGCACCGAGTATCATGTATCGATTATCGTCTCCCCTGCTGGGTCTTAGTGCTTTCAGAGTTTATGTGTAAGGCAGAGAGTGTGTGTGTTTGTTTGGGAACCTGAGAGGAGGGGGGCTGTAAAGGCGAGTGTGTGTGTGTG
>JAQQZT010000002.1:26949642-26968404 GCA_030068275.1 Clarias platycephalus | reverse complement strand
TAATTACCTAATCCCATATGTGTTATTTTATAGTTTTGAAATCCCCAGTATTGTTGTAGAATGTAGAAAATAAATCATTAAACACAAACAAAGAAATTTGCAAGTGACCCCAAACTTTTGAACGGTAGTGTATGTGGGTAATGTTGGTAATATTTTTGGAACAGATTATCTGCATTTACATTCATTCCTATGGGAAAATGCATTTAGCAATATAAATTCTCGGATTAAGAACTTGCCTCAAGAATGGATTAATTCATGTGCCAAGGTAGTGCTGTACATAAAGAGATCTTTCCATCCAGCACCATAAAGCGTTCTCCAGTGAGCTCCTCTGTGGGAACGCTGATATGGAGCCTTACAACAGAGGATTTCCAGCTTTCAGAAAATAAAATAAGTATAATATATTTCGATTATATAACAATCCAAAGAACCCTTAATAAGCATTTTTTTCTTCTGAGCTTTCCAACACTTCTCGCAAAATTACGTTTTTTTGTTTTGTTTTTTTTTTGGTCCTGGTGGTGTGAAATTCGAATAGAAAATGGATCTAAAGTATCAATTTCCCTCTGATTTTGATTCAGCAAAGACTAATAGGTGAGAAAACACCCTTCGAATGTGAGAAGATGCCGGTTTACACAAAGCTTTAGACAATTCCCAGATGCTTCCAAAGAGAGGAAATCGCTCTACATGTTCTCGCACGATGCGGAGAAGACAGTGTGTTCAATACAAACACTACCCACACCACTGCCCACTCAACGCCCACCACACGCTTCACTGTGAAACTACAATTCCCATGGTGCAATGGTGATACAAATCCAAATACACATCAGACCCTAAGTTTGATTGAAGCACTGCAGGGGCATATGCTACTGTAGATACAGGAATAGAACTTTAGGTTGAAATAAACAGCTTTTTTTGGTTGCAGGATGCGCATATTAGGTTAGGCTCTGTCTCCACGGCAACAAACTAATTTATGGATGGTTTAGTTTAATTATTTCATTTAGTGATTTTTATTTTCTCCATAGTGTAGATTTCTCACTGGGAGAAATGCTAAGTAGATCACACTGGCTAAATGAATTACCTGGATGCGAATGTTTGAGTCATTAAAGGCCTTCTGTAGTGCCAGGGTCAGACCTTTCACCAAGCTCTGCCTCAGTCCACTCTCCAAATAATTCCTCTTCATCTGGATAGACAGAACTGAAGGAAAAATCACACATATACACACATGCACAATTTAAAATAATAGGTCACTAAATACAAATATAATATTTCTGACATGCATCTGGTATAAACAGTATTATTTAATGAGACCTAATGAGACCTCATTTCACTTCCAAATTCTGTACATTATTTTATGGCTTACATCACAGGGAGTATGAATTGTTCTATTCTGATCAATATACTTCAAAATAAATGCCACTACCTGTGTAAAAAAAAAAAAAACACACACACTTGGATGCTAAATTAATTTTGCCTGTCATGCATTTGCAAAAGCAAGCACTTTGCAGTGTGTAGCCTCGACTCCAATGCCTTGAATCATAATTGACTAAATGTCTAGAATCAGTGAATCAACTCTTTTGGGATCAAATCCAACCACAAAAGCACACTGATAACTTAGATTAAAACTATGAGTTGTCTTCAAGTTACACCGGGACGTGTGATGAAATTTTGCAATTCAATATAAAAGACTTCAAGCACAGTACGTTGATGAGACTCTTAGAACATTTGCATGGTTCAAACATTTTAAAGAAGACCGTACATCCGTGAAAGATGATCCTGGACGAGGTGGCTCGGAGCACACTGCAGTCGTTCTCGTGAACATTCAGCGAGCGGAACATCTGATCCTTGACAATTGATGGATAACTTGTCACCAATTTGGGAACTGTACACACAATTGTTCACGAACACCACTTGCACATTACAGGAGCTCAACTGGGAGTCATTGCCACATCGCTCATACAGCACTGATCTCACTTCAAGCCATTTTCACATGTTTGGGTCATTAAAGGAATTCCTGGGAGGCCGGCGTTTTAGTCATGAAGCAGGCATAATTGCACCTTATCATAATATTTAAGTGTTGTTTTGGAATATTTATACAATATATTATCTGAGTGAAATTAAATAGTTGTATTCTTACTTAATAACCCTTTAATGTTCTGCTCAACTTTTTGGTAGAACACATTTTGAGTCACTATTTTATATGGAAATGTATGTTGAAAGTAACCAGATCAAGCCATCTCTACCACTTGGTTGAGGTATCGCATGCTAAAAGAATCCACTACATGATGTTGTGTGTTTAAATAGTCCGACTTTTTAATTGCTGTGTAATATAGCACTTTGATGTTTTTGTGACTACATTAATACTTTTACCATGAAGCAAAACCTCAAACAGTTAGAACAGGTCTATAGTGGGGACTGTTAAAAATAAACATTAACTGTTGTATATCACTGGCCCAAGAAATAAAACAGGCAAAGAAAAAAAACATGCATTTCTATTTAACAAAAAAGAACCTTAAAAAATCTTAAAGGTACTTTTGGATACTTCTAGCAACAACTGTGCGCCATACAGTACTGTACATGAATAGAATGAGCTGCCTTTGTGAATGAAATGGCTTTTTATTGTATTAATAAAAGTAGAAATAATATTTAAAAAAATTTCATCTGATGTGGTTTATTTTAGTACACAAGGTAGAAATTTTTTAAAAACATTTTAGTTTTAACAAAATTCGACTTTGAGTAATTATCTGTTCTTTCACTAAAGTACAATTTCCCTGTGTGTTTTCCATCCCTGCGAAAGATTAATGCTTGTGAGACATTTTCTTTAAATTTTTACGCTTTACTTGGTCCCCACTTGCATTTTGGTATGGTAAAGGTCATGTTAGCACTATGCATCACTTTATGTCCTCTGTATTTTTTTCTTTGTCAAATCTGCCAGCCATTTGGGCATTGGTGGTTCATTGGTAGGATTCGCACATCCCAGCCAATGCCTCACACTCAGCCACTGGGGTTGCAGAGCACCCCAGAATACTGCGGGATAGATGACGGTGTTTGGTGTGTCCTTAGCGATGTTTGCACCCAAGAAATCATTACACCCTCAATAGACTGGTTCTACTGGAAGCTGGACAAACTTCCATTTTATTTTTAGAGCATCATCTGTGAATGAGAAACATGCCTGTTTTTCCCTGTGAAACTAGAAACAGTCAGCATATGCATGGCCATTTGACTTTTTTGACTCAAAGGTTATTAAGATTCAGAGGTTAAAAACTATAGATGAATGGCTCCCATCCACTGCAACAGAAAAGCGCTCGTCCTGCCATACGGCATTCACGAGTTGAAATCCGATGATACCCACCCATGACTGGGAAAATTTACCCTGCTCTTAGGGGGAAGGGGTGGTACAGTATTTATGCTCTCCCACATCAATTGTACTGACACTAGTGATGGAGGGGGGTTGGAAAGTGCTTTCGTTTTGAGTGTGTTACGTCCCCCCGCCACTCCCAACAGTGCGTGGGCAGCAGTTTGTAAATGATTCAGCTGGAGTCACATGTCTGAAAGGAAGCATGTGACAGCCTTTCCCCCAGTGGATAGCTTCTGGTTAATAGAGAAAGGTGCTAAAATGTAACATGTGCTGGGAATGTACTATTACCGAATTAGAAAAATCAAGTAAAACTAAAAAAGTATTGTATACACTTTATGCGTTAAATGTGTTTTTTACTGGTTCATAAGAACATAATCTGAATTTTTACACTGAACATTAAGCCTATGTATATTTAAACTGCTGTTTCTGCAACTGAGACTCAATATTAGTCATTAATATTTATTAGCAGACTGTCTGATGTTCATTAATATTGATTAGGTGACACGTTCGAGTGTCAAACACAACCTAGCTGTTGCTTCTCAACCTCACTTGTGATGTCTTTTTTTGTTATCAGGGTTGTACAACGTGTTGCTCCAATAATCTGCTGGTTGAAAATGTTAAATTATACAACAGTGCTGTTAAATTCTGAAATCTGATTGGTCAGGAGGTGTTTTAGCAGGCCATTGCCTTAACCACTGAGCTACCACTGGCCCATAATATTACATCACTAGGACACTCGACTATATGTATCACTCACCGTCCCAGGTGTTCAACAATCGTTAATTACTGTTGTTCATCATCATGGGTAAAAGTAGGTCAGGACAGCCTGTAGTACTGTAGCAGCTGCCTGGCAAAACCCAACTTTCCAACTTTTCTCGGATGTACATACAGCAAAAAATATCTAATAACGTTATGTAATCTTAAAACAACACTGTCTACTTAATAATTGCTCCAATAATAATTGCTGCGTGTTGTTTTATTAATGCCTAAGGCGAGCTACAAAGCTAACTACCTTCTAACATAAGGCTAAATGCCAAATCCCTCCCTAACACCTCCTCAAGGGCACTACTTGGTGTGTTGACCAAGTGACTGTACACCCTACATAGTGCACTATCTTTCTTTCTAACGCTATTTGAGATTTAACCCCAGAACCCTAAAGTTAACTTAGCAGATATTCTAAATTAGAATACTGTAAGTGTCCTCCACCTCCATGTTTTATCCCCATGCCTACATACTGTGTAGTATTATCAAGTGCTTATGTCGACCTAATGAGACCATAAAAAAAATTCTGTACATTATTTTAAATGTACAGGATTAAGAGCAAAATAAGAAATTAAGACTAAGAATTTAAAACTACTGTACTTTCAGCCCTGTGCTGATAACCAGAGCAACGGCATTCCCTCTTGTTTGATACTGCTTAATAATTTATAATAAGAGCTCGTTTAGGCATTGTTCAAACTGCTAGCTCAAATCAGATTTTTGGTATATCCAGATTGGAACCAGTTTGAAATTACATTGCTTTTGCCTCTGAGTGGCGCAGTGGTAATGTGCTCGCCCTATCATCTGGAAATCGCTGGTTCGAACCCCGGGTGATGCCGTTACCTCTCACAGCCGGAGGCTTAGAGAGAGCTGATTGGCCGAGCTCTCTCAGAGGGGAGGGATGAGAGGTACTTTAACATTAATGACGGCTCTACAAGCCAATCAGGGGCGTCTGTGAGCTCGCGTAAGCCGGAGGGAGCGGATAGCGTTGTTCCTCCGAGTGTATTACGCTGCCCCCCAACGGTGCGTGAGCAAGCAGTTCGAAAAAAATGGTCGGTGACGTCACGTGGGTCGGAGGAAACACGTGGGTGGTCTACGGCCCTCCCGACTGAGTGGCGGTAGGAGCTTAATGTGGGAGCCCCCTAGCGACTGGGAGGAATTGGACACGATTAAATTAGGGGAGAAAATCTGAAAAAATTGGGGGAGGGGGGGAATTCATAAAAAAATAATAATAAATTACATTACTTTTATGCAGTCTGAACAGGAAAATTTTATTTTTTGCCAATCCGAATTAAATCACACCCAGATCGGAAAGATATCAGGGTTCCTAAAGATATGTCTCAGTCTTGATGCTCTACCTGCTCAAGACACAAACCACAAGTCCACACGATCATGTGGTATGGACAATGATCCATGGTGAAAATGAATTGGGAGACGATGGGTTACATAATTATAAATTTGCAAAACTTTAAGTTGATATGCTTTAGTTGGTCGTAGAGGGTCTTTTTCTGCTTTGGGCGCTAATACCTCTAAGGATGTAAAAGCAGTTAAATTGGTTGCTAAATTAACTGTGATTTCAGGAAGAACGTCTGGTTTAACCTCAGCATGGAAATGGAGAACAATAGTCCTTGGACAGAGGACAAAGTGAAATATCTGAAAGCATTTGAAGGGATGCATCAGTACAAATGAAGCAGGGCAATCGTCACCACTGCATAAGGCCTTAGAGGACATTTTGGACAGTATAAAAAAGAATCGGTGGAAATGTAACTTCATTTGGCGTGAGGATAACAGCACTCAAACTCTGATTATTTTCCCCGTAACAGCACAACCTCAAGGGTTAATCCATTGCTAATGAAATACAAAGGTAAATGGGTTTTTTAATCATGTCTTGAAACAAATGAGCATAACACTCTTACTTTTACTAAACAGTGTTAGTATGCAGCTGTTGGCCAAATATGGTGACAGATTATGTGACAGATTATGAGCAATTTCCCTCTGGGATTAATAAAGTTCTTTGAATCTTGAATCTTGACAGACAAATTCATTGACTTTGAGCTGCTTATACAGAAGCTAGGATTCTTCTTCCTGCCAAATGCTGCTCCAGGTACGTATTTCTTGTTTTTACTCTCATTCTGACTTAAAAAACACAAAAATTTCATGACAAAGCCCCTTCAAGTTTCATCCATCCATTTTATGGGAGAAAAAAAAACTTGGCAGTAAACAGAAAAACAATACGCTATTAAATAATGCAAATGAGTTACAGATCAATAAGCCTGCACTAATTTGCAATAATGAAATACAAAGATATTGAGGGGGAATAAGAGTAATCGAGAAAGAGAGAGCGAAAAGAGTATGGAATAATATTGAGATAAAGACGTGCGGCATATAAACAGACTGAGAGAGAAATACAGAAAGGCAGATAAGGAGAGAGAGAGAGGAGCATGAATGAGACCTATTGAAATTCAACATCAATCCAAGCCATATTTCGATTATGGGTTTTCCTTAAAACGGTTATTTAGTTGTGCGGATTCTAGAGGAATATTAATAAGGAAAATGTCATTAAACATAGTCTTCTTCGCACATATCTAAAATGAAATACAGTTTATCTTGATTATGATAATGTGTAATAACATCAACTTATGATCGCGCTACTCAAAATATTAAGACAATTCCCATGTCACAGTCTGACTGTGGAGATCATTATGTTAAATGGTAGTTACTCAACTTAAATTTGTGAAAAGCTTTATGAAAATGGGAAAGCCTACTGCATAAAAGTGGCATGGTTGTATTCGGACTAATACCCAGCTACACTATATGGACAAAAGTACTTGGCCAAACCTGTTAATTATTGAATTCCGGTGTCAATCAGGTCCCTTATCTCCAGTGAAGGGCAATCTTAATACTTCAGCATACCAAGACATCTTGGACAATGCTATGCTTCCAACGTTGTGCCATCAGTTTAGGGAAGGCCCTTTTCTACTCCAACATGACTGTGTCCCAGTGCACAAAGCAAGGACTGTAAAGACATTGTTTGATTCGATGTGGAAGAACTTGACTGGCCCTAACACAGAGCCCTGACGGGCACCTTTGGAATGAACTAGAACGGAGATTGCGAGCCAGGCCTTCTCGTCCAACATCAGTGGCTGACCTCATACTGTAAATGCTCTACAGAATGAATAGGCACGAATTCCCACAGAAACACTCCAAAATCTTGTGGACAACCTTCTAAGGAGAGTGGAAGCTGTTATAGCTGTAAAAGGGGGACCAACTCCATATTGAAGTGTATGTATTTGGATACAATGTCATTGCAGGTTTGGCCAAATACTTTTGTCCATATAATATACAGTAGCTTTGCTGATATGAGATTGAAGGAGCAAACTCACCTGTTCGGACCAACAGCCTCTCTGTGATGTTGCATGATGGAGGTGAACTCTCAGTGGTGGTGCTCTGCTCAGTAGTTGTGGTTTTAGGTGTAGCTACAGTGGAGCTTTGAGTTGTTGTAGTTGTCAAAGCAGTCGTTGTCGGTGGTGTGGTCGTAGTAGTAGTAGTAGTAGTTGTTGTTGTTGTTGTAGTAGTAGTTGTAGTTGTCGGTGTTGTCGGAGGCATCGTCGCAACGGTTGTGGTTTCGGCAGTGGTCGTGGTTGGAGCTTTTGTGGTAAGAACCTCAGTCGTCAAGGGATTCGTACTGGGCAAAGTCACAGTCATGTCAGTCACAGTTAAGGGCGTGGTCGTTGTGGTGGTCACCGTGGTGAGCTGGAGGCTGTCACTGGTCACAGTATCAGGGTTTGGAGGGTTGACTGAGGTTTTTCCAAATTTTTCTGTCCCTGGAGAAGTACCATTGGATAGCTCGGTGGAGGTGGAGGTGGAGGATGGGCTGGTCACATGATCTGTGCGAGAAGGTTCTGTCTCCTCTACTGTTACGTTAGTGGTACCGGGTGCCGTGGGAAGGCCTGGGCTAGTAGATGGTGTCTCTTCTGGAAGAACAAAAAATGTTTGGATATTCATTGAAAGCACTTGCAGTTTACTTTTTGTGATTCTCTCATGCGAAAGGAGAAAGTACTTTGAGCTCATACAGACTTTCAAATATTTTATTACAAATATTTAACAACACAAAGTTACAGTATATGCAATCCTGATAATGTCTCTTCTTCATTATTCGGTTCGAAAACCTAGTGCTAGTGCCGGTTCAGAGTCGGTTCAATAGCAAACCTCCTAAGAAATAGGTTTTGTTTTTCCATGGCCTAGAAAGTCACGTCATTACGTCATTTTATAAGTTTGTGTATGTCTCATTCCCAGCAATGCTAGCGACAATGCTAGTGGCCAAAAAAATACTAATTGCAAAACATGCTAGTGACAAAAAACAATAACCGCAAGACCCCCCCCCCTCCCAAAAAAATTGCTAACTTTCAAAATAAAAGACTTTAGGATATGCTATTATATGAACATAATCCACAATAACATGCAAGCAAGACAGGTTTGAAAATAATAATCTGGCGGGAGATATTCTAATCACAAACAGGGATTTTCAAATATCTGATAACTCCAACTACAAGAATCTAGCTTCTATTTTGTAAATGTGAAGTTGAATGGTTTTAAATAATTTATTTTTGACTTCCAGCACAAATTAAACCATTTTTATCAGATTTATCAACAAGAATCCACGTTTTAAAACTCCCTGATTGTGACTTTAAAGGTCAATGTCTGTGGCAGAACTAGAAGTGTCATGAACATTCACACAAGATGACAAAGAAGAATGAGTCATGACAAAGCAAATCACATCGAACACATGACGATAATGACTAGGGTGATCACCATACAAGGGCTTTCAAGCATGATCACGATGATGGACACGACGAGGACAAAAGCACAGACGACAACATCAAGTCGGGAAAATTTCTGCAAACAAAAGCATTTTGATCACAGTTAACCTCACACACACTGAAGCACACATATTTATCTCACATCCACGATGCAGGGTCGGTACCTGACACGGTGCTAAGCACACTTTTAGTTGGGGCTTGTGGAGCTTTAGCCGGTGGATCCTCCTGGATCTTGTGATTGGTAAGATTGTAAGCGTTCGCATGAGGAGAGGCGGGATACTGCACCAGCGAGTCCGAGTTGGCCCTCACTGTCAGCACGGAGGAAAAGACAGCCTGCTCTCTGGTGCTTGACACTGCCTCTGCTGGTGCAGAGTGAGATTGCAGGACAGAATCTTCATCTTTTAGCGGAAACAGAGACGAGGAAACGTTTGAAGACCAAGTGGGACTTGGCGATGTAGCAGAGCGATTCGATGTTTCGATCTTGCCTTCATCTGGAGAAACAGAAACAAGATACAGTAATAGATAAAACATTGTCAATAGTCAATATGATTTTGGGAGTGTGTTCAGTTACAGATTTTTTATGTATTTAATTATTATTATTATAATTTTTTTTTTTTAACTATCCCATGTCAACCAGTTCTAAATACTAAATATTTCTGAGATGCTGAGATACTATCGAAAGTCAGGATAACATTATTTTTAAAAGTTAGAATGACTTTGATAAAATGACTTTGATAGAATGTCATAACGTTGAATGCATGTCCCAAAAACAACGTTTCAAATACAACGAAATTTTTACCTTAATTTGGAGCATTTAGCATCCATTCATGCAATTTGCGACCACATCCATAATCCCTGTTTAGAATTCTGATCAAAAATTGGGACGGAGACAACAGCTTCCTAGAAAAACAGTGCATGTATCTCATGTCATGCATCTTCTTGTGCTGTAATGTTACCTTTTAGTTTTGTGATTTTCTTTATTAGAAAATTCTAGAAAATTTCCAAGACACTCTACTGTACTGGGGTGTTTGTGACGTTCATTGATACTGTACTCTACACTTTTGAGGCTGCCACATGTTCCCTTGTGGTCCACTGGTAAGCAGGCAGCACACTCAGTGCAACAACTGGATTTCCAGTCTTGCTCAGGCTGTTATTTTGGTATTATTTTGGTTTTGAAGTAATTGTCTTAGGGGCATTCGCTTAATGTTACCCCATCACTATAGGGTCATTTCATCAAAGTAATTCTAACTTTCAAAAACAACTTAATACCAACGTAACATTGTACATTGCCAAATTAACATCAGACACCTTTATCCAGAGCATTTTTTTGTCTCATTATGCTCATTATAAAGGTTGGTGCCATATACCACAGCACACCTTTTTTGAGGGTCATTTGCCTTGCTTAAGGACCCAGCTGGTGGCAACTTGGTGGTGCAGGGGTTTGACTTCTGATCAACATCGTAACCACAGAGCTACCGCTACCCCAGTGGTAGGAAATGAGATGCTTTTGTCGTGTTTAATTTTGACTAAAAGCAATGTAAACATGACAAATGCAAATTAAATGCATAAACAATATTTAATGTACTGTACTGTAAATGTATATTATGAAAATGCTGAAAATGCAATAAAGTATCACTTGACTCTTGCACTGAGGATTTTAATAAGGACTGAGATAAACAGTTTTTTGTTTTCTGTTCCCATGCATAATGCCTAACTCTCATATGGAAATGTGGAACCGTTTAAAATATGATCAGCATAAATGTTCAGCATTGTGAAAAGCTCATGAGTCATAATAGCTTGAGATGGAAATAAATAAATAAATAAATAAATAAATAAATAAACAGTAATGTGAATGTAGGTTTGATTTTTTAGGCCGTATGGCAGTCACAAAGTATTGCGGTGTCATCTTACACACAATTACACACATACTGGTATATTAACGTCATCCTGTACTTTACTGTGGCGGAACAAAAAGGATAATATTCTAGTGAACCTCCAACTACAGAAATGGTGATTAATGTCAGAGAGTCACTGCAGCCCAGGACTGTGTCAATGTTATGCTCCTCAAGATAGGAATCAAATAAAAGGCAACGACGGCCCATTAATCACTGCATTAATCATCTCCGAATGACTCTCCAACACCGAGGTGACAAAATCAGCAAATGGCGTGATTTTTCTCTTCCCTGAAACGAAACGAGAAAAAAAATTAATAATTCACTGTGGCTACCGGGAGACGCTAGCATTAAAAGTCTCTAGCGAGTGTGTGGGCGTGCGAGTAAGTGTCGGTATGTCATCACAGGTCATGTTGAAAGCCTTTACTCCAACCGACAGCCACCTGTTCTTGCAGTTCGAGCATATGGGGTTTCCTGAGAAAGGGACAGCAAGAGAAAGGCAGGGGTCATGATATGATGTGGAGAAAAATAGCACACGCGCGTACGCCTCGGCTCAACAGAACATTACTACCAGTGTCCCAGAGGCTGTGTTGCTACCGTGGCGAGGACATTTTTTAGTATGCTGACCCCAGCACTGAGAAGATTTATAAAGCTTTTAATGGTTCCTGGAGCAGGCATGGCTTTCAAATGAGGCACCAATCTAAGCCAATCAAAAGCTACCACCAGACACAGCAGAGTGATTCCATTGGCTGCCTTGTTTCCACACTCCAAGCTGCATTCAGATCCTGATCTATAAAAAAAAAATCAAGGACACTGAGTAGTTTTTTTTTTTTTAATTCCTGCTAATGACCCTGTGAGCGAGAAGAATTCGGGAATCCATCGCTCATGTAAATAAGGATCAGTCAGATGGTAAGGCCTGGAGCTTTAACAGGATAGGCACAGGTGGTGATGGGGGATGATGGGTAATGGGCCAAAACCAGTAAAAATCCACGAGAAGGCCGTGCACGAAAAGCTAGGCATGGCATCGCACCATTCCAACAGGATGTCTATTCATAGGACCCCATCTGCTTTTAACTGCGTCTTCGTGGGGCACTGACTGCAGTCCACCTGCCCTTCATCAGAGACAAGCCACTCGAGATGCTTTAATCGAAAGTATAAATGAAGGATTGCGCTCTTGCTTTCCATTCCAATCAATTACAGAAAATCACAAGAAAATTCCAGGCTGCCCGAAGCACTCCGTTCTATCTCTACTTGAAGAAGACGTCCTTGTTCTACCGAGAAGATTCAAAATCCAGATGATGTCCATCAACTTAACTCTCATCATTCTTTTCACTGCAGAGAGGAGAAAGATCTCAATGTGCAATATTCATGTCATATTAATGCGATGTTAAAAAATATATCGAATGCAGCATTTTCATGGTGTCATCTTGGGTTGAGCTGACAGCTGCTGAGCTGGGAGAGTAGACGGCGAGTTAAATTTAGGTTATAAAAATCACAGCATTAGGTTGAACAAGCTGAAGCATAAGGCGTAGGCTGAACAGACACAGGATGAGTCGCTGATGATCCCTGATGATGACCAGCGCCATTGTGCCTTCAGTAGTCCGACTCGCTCTGAGTCATCATGAACAAAGATTTATACTATTTTTACGGTTACGTAAGAGGGGGAGTTTCTGTGACATTGTCTTTTTAGGGGTTGACACATCTCTAACACGATGAGATTTGCTATGCAGCATTTAGGCTATGAAGAAATAATGGTCTGTTTGGGATGTTCCGTAGGTGTTACATAAGGTGTCCACAAGGCCACAAAAAATATCCAATTTGCCAAGCAGGAGCTGATCTACAGGGTGTCCTGATTGCATCCTCACCTTCGTACAGGCCTACTGTAAATATGATGCAAGTTTTATTAAGTAAAAATACTCACTCTCTGGGAATTGGTGGCTTAGTGGTACTTTTCTTGCCTGCCAGGCAGAACGCTTCAGTTCCCACCCAATTCCCAAACCCAGCCACTGGATGCAGTACCTGTCCCAAGCCCGGATAAAATGTGAGGGTTGCGCCAGGATGGGCCCCCGGCGTTAAACCTGTGCCAAGTTATGTGAGGATTGGATGAGGGGGCAGCCGAAAGACCAACAACTCACTCCATATTGCTTATCCTGTACAGGCATGCAGGGGGCCTGGACCCTATTCCAGGGAACTCGGGGCACGAGGCAGTGTACTGTACACCCAGGACGGAGTGCCAATCCACCACAGGGCACACAAGCACACACACCATGAGGAATTTGGAAACTCCAATTAGGCTATGCTGCATTACTTTGGACTGTGGGAGGAAACCAGAATACCCGAAGGAGTCACAAAAAGCAACGGGAGAACATACTGATTCCATACAAGAGGTTTAAACCCTTAAATCTGGAGATGCGAGCCCACTATCAAAAACACTTGTAAATAAGCCCACTATTCCAAAAAATAGAATGTGAGATTAAAGAGGTTAAACTTGAATGGTTTATCAGAATTCATCAACAAAAAAAAAAAATACAATAACACTACTAACATCATAAAAACATCACCTGGTCTTTTTATGGTTAGTTGTTGCGTTCGATTTGGGGCTTCCACTAATTCCTTGTATGGGGAGAACGGTGGCTTAGTGGTTAACAGTACGCCCTGCACCTCCGGGGTCTGGGTTCGATTCCCGCCTTGGGTTCTGTGTCCATGGAGTTTGCATGTTCTACCTGTGCTTGGTGTTTCCTCCAGGTACCCC
Organism: Clarias platycephalus; assembly: GCA_030068275.1. Taxonomy (NCBI): domain Eukaryota; kingdom Metazoa; phylum Chordata; class Actinopteri; order Siluriformes; family Clariidae; genus Clarias; species Clarias platycephalus. Next base: position 26,954,829 of record JAQQZT010000002.1, on the reverse strand, counting down.
GGTTTCCTTCCGTAGTCCAAAGACATGCAGATTAGGCTTATTGGCGTGTGAAACTTACCACGGTCATAAAATGTGAGTAAGTACAGTACAATGGTTGGACAACAGAGGTTCCTAGATGGATTTCTCCAGGTACTGTAGTTTCCAGTTTCCTCCCAGTCCAAAGACATGCATTGTACGATTGGTGTTTCTGTTCAGGGAATGGAATTGTCCCCCAACTTGTACCCTGTGCTGCCACAACACTGCACAAGTGGTAATGCAGAGAAAGAAATAAGCCAATCTTTAGACAGATCTCCAAAGTAGAAACTTTTGTAGTAGAGTCTTGTTCTATGTACAATAACTTAAATAATCCTTAAGGATCTAAACATGGCTCTAAAAGGCAGCCAGCAGCCATGTACCCAACAAACATCAGAAATGCCTGAAGGTGAAAATGATGATTCATTCACATCAGAATGAAGCAGCCCAGAAATGAATGCAGACCCTGGAGCAGATCTTCAGCTTCACACTAAAGCATTTTTCTTTATCTGTAATATATTGTTCATTTATTTGATCTGTGCGAGATGTAATGCAACACAGCAGTTCGGTCTTCACTATTCCAAGAGGACTAACAACCGTCTGAGGACACGAAGACGCTTCAAATCAGAACTGAGCTCGGATCCTTCAGTAAGTCCCACACATACAAAATCCACAACCCGCCCCCGTGAGCGGTTTTTAGATAATTCACACAGGAAAAGCACGGTGGGAGCAAGAGACCACGTCTCGGTGGGACTGTGCGGTGACAGCGCTGGTGGCACATAGAGGAGCGATTATAAAGCGTAGGCCCGAAGCTTTGATCGCTATCTGCGTTTCCAGGCTCTGTTCGCTGTGTCACGTACTGACAGCTCCCAAATCCACTCAATGCACTACTCCTGTCTGATATAACTATCGTGTTTTGTTTATTTTTTTATTTTTTTTACAACCTCTCGTGTCATTACCAGGCAATAACAACATGTGTATTAGCTCGGCATCGTGATTCCAGCAACGCTGACAAGAAAAACAAGCCGCATTTAAATGTATGCTAATTTAGAAGACTGTATTCAGTTCATTCCTCAAAGCAGTCCCCAGGAACAGGCTGTCTGATTTCTTACCAGATGTCCTCTTTCTACCTTCCAAACCTAGCCGTATACCATAGTTTATTTACCTCAGAATATTGGAAGGGATCATAACAACTGTGGATTAATCTCATCCTGGGTTTTATTTAAATATTTAAAAAAGCATTTCAAACCCAATCTCTAAGGATTTTTTATTCTACCAGTGCTGTAGCCATACGGACTAAAAGTCGGAGAGAAACTAATTAGCTCTGCAGGGAAGAATGTCCTTCTTTGACCCTGTTTACTCCCAATTAATTCCTGCGGCTTATGTCTGAAATACAGTACTGTGCAAAAGTCTTAGGCATCCTGTTCAATTATTTATTTATTCATTTATTTTTGTACAAACTTTTTATACATGTTTATCGTATGCCTTCATTATTAAGGCATATTAAAAAAAACATTTCTGATTTTAAAACATTAGTATTCCAGCAAAAAATTCAATCTTACAGGAAAATATCTCTAGGCCAGAAAAAAGGAAGCAGCATATTATGTAAAAGACAAGCAAGCAAAAAAGCAAAAAGATGCTTCTGGACTTTTTATAGTATATTTTTGTAGAACTTTTTTGTTTGTTTAAAGCAGGTGGCACGGTGGTGTAGTGGTTCCCAAATTGCCCGTAGTGTATGCATTACCCATGTGACCCTCTATACGGAATAAGTGAGTGCTCTACAGCAGTTATTTGCATGTTCCCAATTACTCTATAAAACAATGGCCTCAGAGTGGCGCAGTGGTCGCGAGTTCCGATTCCTGTAACCTCTCGCAGCCAGAGGCCGATTGGCCGAGCTCTCTCAGAGGAGGGGGATGAGAGGTACTTAGTGCTTAGTACTTAGTGCTCCCACATTAATCACGGCTCTACAGTCAATCAGGAGCGTCCGTGAGCTCACGCAAGCAGAAGGAGCAGATAGCGCTGTCCTCCGAGTGTGTTGCGCCGCCCGTAATGGAGCAGTTCAAAAAGATGTGGCTCGGAGAAGACATGTGATAGTCTTCGGCCTTCCCGACTGAGTGGTAGTAGTAGCCTTAATGTGGGAGCCCCCTAGTGACGGGGAGGAATTGGACGCAACTAAATTAGGGAGAAAATTAAAAAAAATTCTTTAGGAAATTCATATAGTTTGGTGTGATAATTATTGTCCAAAAATTGTGTTTTATTTCACTTACACTACAGGAATTAGAATAACAATTCATTATAATTCTATTGCTTAACTCTTTGTTTAATTCTTTATTTCTACTTATGTAATGTGCTGAGGAAATTACATTACATTCTTCACTTGTTTTATTTTTAATTAACCTTACTTAGTGTTAAGATCCACACTCCAGTCCTGTAGGTGGCGGTAAGTTTTTTAAATATTCAACGCTTTTCTTCAGCCAGAGACTCCGTGGATAAGAGTCTGAAGTAAACACAAGTGGGAGGGAGTTGTTTGTTCTTACAGAGTTTTACCAAAACCTTGTCCCGTCACCTAATTTTACCCCCATGTGTACAGAAAGGATCTACACTACATGGACAAATGTATTTCGCGAAACCTGTTAATCATTGATTTTAGGTGTTTCAATCAGGTCCCTTATCTCCAGTGAAATGTAATCTTAATGCTTTCAGCATATCAAGACATCTTGGACAATGCTATGCTTCCAACTTTGTGCCAACAGTTTGGGGGAGGCCAGGACTATAAAGACATTGTTTGATGAGTTTGGTGTGGAAGAACTTGACTACTGGCCCAAACACAGAGCCCTGACCTCAACCCCATTGAGCACCTTTGGGATGAACTGGAACGGAGATTGTGAGCCAGGCTTTCTCGTCCAACATCAGTGCCTGACCTCATAAATGCCTTCCAAGAAGAGTGGAAGCTGTTATACTGTAGCTGCAAAAGAGGGACCAACTCCATATTGATGTGTATGTATTTGGATACAGTGTCATTGCAGGTTTGGCCAAATACTTTTGTCCATATAGTTGATTTATTCCAACAATTGAGATATGATCAGATTGAGGGTTTACGTGGCTAATATTTAACCACAGAATGGATTATTAAAGGTTTATACCAGTCCTTTCTCATTTCCATTGAAAATTCATTATGATCAGGCCAGACCAGGTCAGACTTTTCCGACTAATGTGTTTTTACATTATGTGTTTTTACTCCGACTGGGCTATTATTCTCATTATTAGGGGGAATTTAGCATTCATGTAAATGCACCTGGTGTCTATTTCCTAGATGCATTACATACAGTATTTAAACTTTATAAAATGGGCAGTGAGACAGCCACAAGAGACCAACTGCTAGAGAGTTACTAGCTAGTGTGAAAGCAGGGTTATGATCTCATTCTCTAAGCTGTACAAGAGGGATTTGGTCTGGGTTCAGAGGAGGGCTGTGCAATTTATAACTTTTAAGAACAAACTACAAATCTTGTGTTTTGTGAGGATTCTGGCCATCTAAGGGGTTCTAGGTAAGCTTTCTGTCACTATGCCTGTCTTCCATGGCCAGGAGGGAAGGATGGCATTATGACCTCCCTTGTCTGCCCGAGTGACATGAATTAACAGTACCCAATTACGAGTGTCTGTGAACTCATCTAACATGAAACTCTGCCCTTTTTATTGCAGAGTATGTTAGGATCCAAAGATGGTGGCGTGTCAACAGTTCACCCGCTGAATCTGGTTGTACCTGTAGAAAGACAGTAATAGTGTAGAATAATAGTATTACTGTTCTTGCCATATGAAGTTAAGGCAGATTGTCTGGCAGTTTGCAAGCAGTTGGCAGTTGGATTACGTGTTAAAGATAAAGAAAATTGTTCAAGATGAAGAATTGATCTGATTTTCTCCCTAATAGCCTTACCTAATTCCTAGCCGTCGTTAGGGCAACCCCCATTAAGACTAAAACTACCAACCAGAGAGGAGGAGGACTACCATGTGACGCTGACCGATCACATCTTTTCAACTTGGACAATCAGAGGATGGCACTATCCACGTCTTTTGCTATCCTGAGCTCACAGACACCCATGATTGGCTAGAGCCACAACTGATATGAGAGCGCTAATGTGCCTCCCATCCCTCCCCTATGAGAGAGCTTGGCTAATCAGCCTGTCTCCAGGCTGAGTGACCGATTAGCTGCAGGGCCCCATTTTGACCCCAAGTTAATATTTAAAATATTTTTTAAAGCTTGCAAATAAAATATCAATGCTGTCGTATGGAATCCAAAAACACTGTCCAAAAACATGTCCAAAACATTTTTTTTAGGAAAAATGAAACCAGAATTGAAGATCCAATAAAGCAATGAGGGTTAGTCACAAGCGCTTAATACTTTCCATTGGATAATTATTTGTAAAACCCACAAACCAATGTAAAGGCTGACCAATAGCATTAATTTATGAAAATAATAACCAAATTTGGCCATATGCTGTTTCTGCATGACAACAAAAACATTTAATCTGTACATATCATGGTTTTGCCCTCTCAGCATGTTCCCAGCACATTTACTTTGCCATGAATGCTGCTTTATTTTTAAATCACAGACTGTAGGGTTTACTACCCTAATGTGTCCACCTGTTCTGCTTTAACCTTTTGATCATATGTCTGTTTATGCTGTTACACTGTTAAGTCACTCAATAAGGCCACTGTTTCCTAGTCAATTACTTCCTGTTGTGTGTGTGTGACCAAAAATGTGTTCTGACCACTTCCACAAGATTTTATGGTTATTAAATTGCTCTAAAAGATACTTTCGGCCAAAACACAGTGTTGGTGATGATTTTATTTATAATTTTTTTTATGTTATACATATAATACAGAATGTGTGTGCCAAAGAAGCTACTTAGTTTATGCAACATGAAAGTGGCCAATCTTGCTTCTCTAAAAATGTCAAGTTGCTAACTTTAGCCGTTTTGGAGAGATAATTTTACATGTGCCCTAGAAATCGCAATTTTTCAACATTATACTGTCTCACTTCAAACAATAATCATTTAAAATGTGTATTGATACTAAAATTGGTGTAACCCAGATAGCAGAACAACATTGAATCAACATTAAAGCATCAACCAACTTGACATTGAATCAATGTTGAAATTTCAATGTTAAATGTTGATT
>JAQQZT010000002.1:26914333-26932364 GCA_030068275.1 Clarias platycephalus | reverse complement strand
TTGGATTTTTACAACATTATTGTTGAAATACACAGTCCTGAAAAAGGGGCGTTTCTTTTTTTGCTGAGTATATATAAGTGCATTTCAATGCTCTGGAGTCGTTTTTAGACAAAACTTAATCTTTATCCAAGCTACTTTTTCGATTGATTTGCTCTTCAATTACCGAAATTACAAAATTGTATTTCTTTGTATTAATAAGTTATGCAGAGAGTTCTGACTTACGGAAAGAGGCAGCCATGTATGTGCGCTTCAACCTAAAATAATTATATCATTCATTACACTAAAGCTGATCAGCTTATTTTTAGCTTTAACCTTTTAACTCTTGTCCTGTCAACGATAGGTACTAATGCTGCAGTACTTAGTGCTAGTTTGCAGACATGAGAATGGTGTAGGAGGTAAATGGTAAAGAGGAGCAGGCAAATAAAGTCAATTCTACATTGATCATCACAAGACAATGCTGGGAAAAGTCTTCTGTTTACTTTTGCTTCAATGGACTGTTAATATTTTAATATCATTTTGCTTGGAGAAGAGAGGTGTGTTTGAGGGTGATTCTTAAACCCACCTCTGCATGAAGAACGCCTTTAAAAGCCATCAATAATTCGTTTATTCTGATGTGACCTACAGTGTGTGAAAGTACCTTCAGAGCCACAGGTTGCAGATCACTATTCAATCTCACTCAACTAGATAAAAGTGTGATGTCAGGGATGAACATGGTGTAAAAACAACCTACCAGTGCTGTCGATGTTGCATTAAGCTTTAAGGAGCTTCTGCACTGTGTGGCTTAGTGATTACAGAGAGGCACATCAGCTCATCCACACGATTACATTTCGAGAACAGATTTGTCCTTAAGCAAGAAATAAAAATTATATATAGGTGTACACATTTGCAACTTTATTGCACAGTTAATTTAATTTTCTCATTAACTGTGTATCATTAAAACCTGTGACTTTGGAAATGTAATTTGCATTACATGTGTGGCTCTTAAAGCATCCTTTTAAACGATGGAAAGTTACTGGTTGAATTGTAAAAATTTGTAGATGTGCTAAGGAGGTGGTAACAAAATTATGGTTTTATATATTAAAAAAAAAAAGCCTTTTGTCAGTTATAGTGAGAAAAGAAATGTGGATTTATTTTTAGAATGACAGCAGAAGCTAATTTTTTCATTCCTCCAGGAGTGAGATTGTGCATAAAGGGCATGCTTAGATTGAATACAAGGACAAGCCAGGTTCTCTTAGTTTAAATACCTTTCAGGCTTAGATACCTGAAATACAAGGTCGACAGTTTTAATTTGATTCTTGTCAGTGGAAACCCAGTGGATTGATCGTAGTAAGGGAGCTGGATGTACACAGCTGCATCATGCATTATTTGGGACAAGAGACATTGTCTATAAAGGAAGACTAACAAGTAGTGGGTGACATAAATGCTTGAAGGAGCAACTGAATGTGTCTGTAATCAGGAAAGATTGTAGCTTGACACTGTACATAGGTGTAATTTATTGGGAGGACCGGGAGGACTGTAATTTTGATATCATAATGATTAATTAAAATGACTATGTTTTATAAAACATGATACAGTGGTGGGCTTTCTTAATTCATTGTCATTGGCATGCAAAGAATAACATTCCCCCCACCCCCGTTCCTGTGTGAGGGTGTGTCCAACCCATCTTCAGCATCTTCTCAAGCACACAACACTTACTGTAAGAGCAAGCAATAGCAAGCGTATACACAACGAAAACAGGAAGAGTAAAAGTCCAACCAACAGTTTTGGTTGGTCAACTGAAAAAAAAAATCTCTTCCCAACAAGGAGGTACAGTTTGCTATTTACTAATCCTGGAACAACAAATTACAGATACATTACAAATGTGCTGCTTTTATACAAAGTAAAAGATTTCATGCTCTTCAACTCCACTAGTGATGATATGTGGAGCGTGTTGTCTTGTATGTCTATTCTTCTTAAAATGCATGTAAAACAGCCTATTTGGGGGGGAAAAAATCCCCTCGAGGTTGGGGGTGGCCATGTCCTTCGATACCCCCTACATGGGTAGAAATCTCACCCCCCCAATGGTGAAGCCAAAGTAATGCGCATGATAATGAATCCACAGGATCTGGAGATTGATGTGATGTGATTGATGAATTTAAGCCTGGAAAGGAAATATGATGTGGAAAAGAGAAGTAGGTTATCAGTGTAGCAGTGTAATCAGTTACCTAAAGATTTAGTATACAGTACAGTATATTGGAAAAACAAGAGTGGTCCAAGTAGTATCCCTGGGAAATCTCTAACATTTGGGTGCACCAGGCAATGCGTTTGGAGATATGGTTAGAAAGCCTAAACAAACTTTTATTTAAAAAAAGGCAACAAGTTCCTTGTTAACTTAACAAATCAGTACATTTTTAACACATACTGTACAAACTGATTTTCTAATAGATTCTTGTTGTCACTCCTTCTATGTTCTTCTTCTTAGAAATATGGCTCTTTTCTGGAAATCCATATGAATATGAATAGATTTAATAATACTGATAATCATCTTTCATTTAACTGACCTTGTCGAGTGTTATTACTGATGATTGTGTTATTTCGAAACCGCTTCTGAATTCTGGGTACTTCATTAATATTCTAAATGGACAATATTCATGACAATTGTTTTGATATCAGTCATCACTCAATTTGAATCCAGTAATTATTCATCTGCATATGTTAATCTTTTTTTGTTGTTGCTTTCCTCTTCTCTGTTAGAGTCAGACTGGCAGATTCCTGCTCCAGAACAGTGTTTAAGGATGCAGCTGTGAGCCCACTTGAGGAGAACTGCACGTCTCTAAGCAGTGAAGAGACAAAATAAACACACACACACACACACACACACACACACACACACATAGACACATTGACAGAAAGAACACTATCATTGTCCATAGATGTAGAAGATGTATCATGCACTGTAAGCATGTAATACCAAATGGCAACAACATGAAGTCCCCATATATTTTATTAGCTTTTTTCCTGGTGCAACTGATCAATTAATTTGTTAACAACTAATTTAACAACTAAAATGTTTGTTAAATTTCTGCATTATTTTGGCAAATTCTGGTTTATATTGATTGCAGCCCTTTATGTGAATTAGTTTGCCCTGTGCTGAAAGTTTACAGATTTGCTGGTTTACAGATTTTCACCAGCATCCTTTGTATTTTGGAGCCTTTATATGTGACTAGCTTCAAGAAATTGTACATATAGAAAATTTATTATCTACATTTTAATACAAAAAAATATTATATTCCTAAACTAAAAGGTATTCAAAGAATAATATATACAGTTATGATATTGTGGAAAAAAAAAGTCAAATAATGAAACTTCCTTGCAAACTTTTCATGAAAATCTTTGATTTTACCGAAATGGTACATTACATTAAAACTGGTTCAGTCATCACATGCTGTATACATACAGTACTGTAGATGCAGATGAGCTCTCGCAATTTAAGACTTTAAGACTTTACAAGGTTAGGTCTTGTTCAAATGTTAAACATATCAGTACTTAGAAATCTTTCTGAAATCGTTTTTTATACGATTAGCTTGGTGAAATATCACACTAAGTTCACAAATTTGATGTCCACTTAGTTACTTGTAACAATGAGTTACAATCAAGTAATTAAAGCAATAACACTACCGATAGATATGCACATGCAATACCCAGACCATTGCATCATGACGTCATATCATTATCATATCCCACAGCTGTACACTAGCCTTAGAAAAAATTATTTACACTGTGTTTAAACTGTTATTTTCAGATATCTGAGACCTAATAATGACAGATTTTTCTTATAAGGATAACAGGGCTACTGATGTGGTCACTCTCGAAGCACTAATGTACTGACAAAGGCTCAGGTATACCAGACAACAAGTTGTTCCAATAGAGGTTTTTCAGAAATTATTTATTATCCATGTGGTCATAACTGTTACATTATATGTAATTACAGCAGCAACTAAAACAGTATCTGAGTTAGTGATATGTATCCCATTTTTATCATTTAGTTTCCTAAGGTCGATTTATGTACAGTAATTTAGTTCTGTAACATCAATTTGATTGCTTGCATTTCATTTCACTTAAAAATTTGCATTATAGTGTTCTATAGTTATTTACTCTGAATTATGTTGCCGTTTCAAATTTGCAAATTTGAAGCAGATTACTCTAGGGCGCTCTTTACAATATGTCATGTTCTCCTACACAATTCTGAGTTTCCCCCAGAAAGTAATTGATGTGAAATCCATCTGCTAACCACACAGTGAAAGCACCGCATGATACCTGCTTTTCTGTCCTTTACCTTCCAAGGTCAAGATATACAGTTATGGAAGCACATTAAAGATGAATTACTTATCTTTTCTCAAAAAGTACAAATGTTCAAACACATAATTTTACTTATCACTCATTTTTCCCGTTATGTTAGGCTTATTTTTTGCTTCCTGCTTGCCATTAGTAAGAAATACCAAATTGAGATATTTCACCTTTTGTACATTTTTGTATAGGTTTTATTCTGGTGTTGGAACTTCGTCATTTTAATGATGATCATTTTAATGTATGTATTGATGTAATTATTATATGTATGATAAATAGTTAGATTTATCATTTGTATAACAAGTACTTTCAGCATATTTTGTGTAAACACATTTGTGCTCTACCAGTTGTTGTATACACCATAGCAGTGCAGAGTCCTGCATTGACTGGAGATATTAAATGAAAGATAAATTAATATACTAATGTCCAGTTTACGTGTATATGATGCATTCCGTTTAATACAAGACACTTGGATGATGTATACATACTGGAGAGCAAAGTGTTTCCTGTGATAATTCAGTTGATGGTGCTGTTTAAGAGCTATGCAAAGTTTAAATTTACACAAACACAGTATTATGTAACCTGTACATGGTATTCAAATCAATCAGCAGGTGAAAATGTCAGTATGTATAGCATTATTTTTTGATCTATTCAATGTGAATTTAAAGCATTAGAAATAACAACAGCGCAATTGTTCACAAACCTTCACAAAACCTATGTGGAGTCATCTTTCTTGTTTTTGTTATGAGCTCTGGAATATGTTCCCTAGCTGTTTGATACTTGGTGGAGAGATTTATGGCTGTGTTGTACTGTATGATATTTCCTGACTCGTGTTGGTCACCTGCAGTGCACCACTGTTGTTGAATCAATTTACCAGCATGAGGCGAAGATTTCCATTTTACTACCAAGAGTCGCTGGAACACAGAGCACACATTCTTTTATTACAGCCCTGTTCGTAGAACAGGTCATCAGTGCTTTTGTCATTATTACTGAAACAGTCAAAAAAATTTGTTTAAAACTATGCCTTTATTTACACAGGGTGACACAAAAAAATGGGAACTTTTTTACAATCCAATAAAACTAGAAGTGATAAAAGAAATAAATTTTATTCATAGTAATTGAAACCTAAAACTTGCCATTTAACATTGATGGAATTTATCTTTTTTTTTTATTACGTCCTTTAGATGGCGTCCTCCTCTACGAATAAATTAAAAAATTCACGTTATTCTGTGTCACCCTGTATATATATATATAGAGAGAGAGAGAGAGAGAGAGAGAGAATAGAAGTATATAGAGATAATTTGGCCTGCAGTATGTGTGTAATCATGTTTAATCATTCTATACATGTATATATACTGTATATACTTTATATACTGTATATATAAGCATGAATAAACAAGACGATATATACAAAATTAAACATGATATAAGAAACAAGATTATATATATATTCTTGTTTAATCATGCTTTTATATACATACTGTATATAAAATTAAACAAGAAAATATATATAATCTTGTTTCTTATATCATGTTTAATTTTGTATATATCGTCTTGTTTATTCATGCTTATATATATATACACTACACCAATAATACTTAAAATATATTATGTATATTATAGATTGTAGGCTTGATCATAATAATAATAATAATAATAATAGTAATAGTAATTTTAAAAAAAAGCCTGGTGCAAATGGATTACTTATTCTCAACACGTAGGCACTTGTATTTTTCCCCCTTGAGGAAAGGACCTGCTTACACACACTGCAGATATTTACCTACAATAAATGTTCCCTGGATTTAATGATAGTTGTTATATAGACTATAATAAAAACCTGAGTATTGATGAAGGAGGCTGGCGGCTGGTGTGGCGCAATGCGCTCTTTAAGGCTGCGACTCTTTTTCATTCCAGTAAATTCATTAAATGATCAAAAGCAGCTCAGTGGAACTGTACAGGGATGAAAAGATCTCAGGATGCTCTGGACTCAAACAGGTTGTCAGGAGAAAGATGAGCAGTGGGGATGGACGGGGTGGAGGTGGGGGGGGGGGGGGTCTCACCGTGTCTGGCGGATGCAGGCTGCAGGAGGAGAAGCAGGGTGGTGATGATCCCGGCGCACTGCACACACCGGCGGCTCCACACCGAGCGCTCCGGACGCCTCCTCCTGTTCCTCCAGCACCCCGGCGCTCCACGGCTTCCCAGCACAGGCACTTCTCTCGAGGCCATGTGAACGTGTTGGCGTGCGGGCCTGGACGCGCAGTAACGAAACGCGCATTGGATCGGGGACGTGTCCGCTCCGGTGTGTGAGACCGAGGAGTCCGGGTCCGAGTCCGAGTGCGCCGGCTTTCAGAAAGCCAGCATGGGTTTAAAGTTTAAAGGCAGCGTTAAGGCAGAGAGTCTGTTTCTAACCGAGCCGCCTTCCCACTGAGCGTCATTTCAGTGCGTAAAAAGCGCATTTCATCCTCAACACACTGACAATCACATACACACACACATTCATACACGCTCATACACACAGACAGACGCTCACACACACACACACACACACACCCGTCTCTGGGAAGAAGAAGGGGGGAAAAAATCCACAACGACGTGCTGCTAATAAAAATGAGAAGTGAAAAATCTCCAGAGCGCGAATCTGACGCGCGAGATACAGAGCGGGGGCCTTTAGACCGAGGAATCATCTCAGTGAACGACTCACTCAAGTGATTCAATCAGCCGAACTGATTCACAAGAGATCGTCATATCACTTTTTATTATATACAGTATATATGTCTAATAAATTAGCTAATAAACTGACCTTCTGTTTCCTCCTTTAATTAACTGAAATGGTTTTTAATGCCTTACTGTCTATATCCACTTTATCCCGTATACAGGGTCGCATGGAGGGCTGGAGACCTGGGGCACGAGGGCACACACATACATACCCACACTATCACGCTCTTTCACACACAATGGGCAATTTGGGAACCCCAAATAGTCTAATCTGCATGGACACACATGTACACATAAGAGGAAACCCACAAAGAGTGGGGAGAACATGCAAACTCCAAGTACACAGACCCAGGCGGGAATCAAACCCAGAACCCAGAGAACCATTCATGATTTTAACTATCTGCTTTAAGTAAGATAGATTTAAGTAATGATGTTTCCAGTTTTAAGTAAATGAAACTATGAGGTTTTGAGTTTGTTGTACTCATTCATATTAATTGTTCTTTACTGCATTATTGAGTAGCCTAACTCATATTATTTATTAGCAATTATCATTTTTTTAGTTGCTGCAAATCAAATAAATAAGTTGTTGGTCTTTCGGGTGCTCCTGGGTCACTACAGCAGACAAACCAGTCCGCACACAAGCTTGGCACAGGTTTTAGCCAGATGCCCTTCCTGACACAACCCTCCCGTTTTATCTGGGCTTGGGACAGGCACTTCATCCAGTTGTTGGGAATCGCATGGCAAGAGAAACACCTACCACTGAGTCACCAGTGCCCTATTGCACTGATGAAACAAAATCGCTAGTCTGAAAGATTTTAAGTTTAAGGTGACAGTTACTGTTACTTAAGTACTTACAGATACTTAAAATATCAAATTTGTTCAGCTAACTTGAAAAGTGTAATTTCTACAAACTTCTAAATACCAAAACGTTCTTAATACTCATCAAGGTCTATTAATTTGAACTAATTGTAATTATTTAAGTTAACAGTACTCAGTTAATATGTTTAATTACTTTGAATATTAGGGTTTATAGTGTAGCTGAAGTACCCCTTGTTAATAGGAAAAGGTTAAAGTTGATCAACTTTAATGTAATCAAAGGACAGGTTGTACAGGTTTATGTCTGCCTGCAAGAAAGATAAACCTCTTAATTTTTTAAAACTGTAATTTCACATTATTATAATATAACATAATATGATATTGGTTTCCAGTGGATTGCTGGCCAAACAGTAGAATTTTTTTAAATTTACTGTCATTTTATCTTATTACTATTAATGGGAAAATGAAGATATGGATATATAGTACTTCCTTCATCGTCAGCCAAATACACTCCCTGTCCGGTAACCAGAGAGTGAATCACATATGAGAAATCAAAAAAGTAGGTTAGATAAAGATGAAGTTTTGTCTTAAAATGACTACAGCGCATTAAAATGTACCTATACCATTTTAGTGCTGTTATTTCAGCAGTGAAAATATTAATTAATCGCCTTAAACATATTCAGTTTAGATTTTCTAATTAACATCTGTCTGTGCAGGTGTTTGTTTACATTGAGCAAGTAGTTTATTAGTAGTTTATTTGTAAGTAGATTATTAAATCCAGGACATAACTATTCATAACATATATATACTATATACTGCATACTATATACTGTGCTCTCAAAGTTTACTTGCTTAGGATCAAATGTCAGAATGGTGAAAAAGTTTGATCTTCATGGTTGGTGTTTGATTGACAGCCCTGTGGATGGAAACTCCTTAACAGGGGTCAGAGGAGAACAGCCAGACTGCCCAGCTGTTTGGCCGAGTCTGTGGCCAAGATAGCATTAGATTCCTGTTCTTGGCTGACATGAGCTGAACCTGACGTGGTTTTCTGCTACTGTTGCTCACCAACCTGGAGCTGGAGCCATTTGGCTCTTCTAGTCAGTTTTCTCCAACCTTCTTTATCAACAAGGAATTTCCACCCACAGAACTTTTTAGTTTTTTTTACACCACCCTTATTAAAACTGTTCTGTGAGAAAGTCAGAGGAGATCATCAGTTTCTGAAATACTTCACCAGTCCATTTGGTGCCAAAAACCGTGCCAAGTCACAGAGATCAGACTTTTTCTTCATTCTGATGTTTGTTGTAGACAATAAGTGAAAGTCTTTACCTGTATCTCTAAGTTTATTCACTGTGCTGCTACCACTTGATTGGCTGCTTGGAAAACTGTTTAAAAATGTATCTGCATTACTTCTAATGCTGAGAACGCTCCAAAATATTTCCTCATAACATCTTAACAATGAGAAAATTTTGCTGCTTAGAATTCGGGAAGAAATAAACTCAGGATAATCGTTTTGTCGCTTGGATAATTTGGGAACAGCAATGAACCTAATCTGGACTATGGGAGAAAACTAGAGTACCCGGAGGAAAACCCACCAAGCACAGGGAGAACATGTAAACTCCATGCAGTGTGCTACCAGTTTACTCCTGTTATTCCTAGTTATATATAATTAATGGCTAGTTTGGTCAGCTAATTTGAAACAGCCCGGGACGTACCCTGTATACTACACCTTATATGAGAAAATATGGAAAGATAATTGCCATATACTACATACATCCTATAATAAATAAATAAGTAAATAATCACAAGTATACAGTACACTGTAGGTGACATTATGTGATCCTGTTTAGCAGTTGACTTTGCGTTACAGTACAGCACGGAGAGAAAGCATGATTCCGAATTTTGGTGTAAGAAGGTTGTAGGGTTTTTTTTGCACATTATTAGACTTCGAGGATGTGAAATGTCTGCTATACAGTACATATAGTTCCTTTATTCAACCTTCTGATTTAATTGGTTCTAGAGGTGTGCTCAAAAAGGTGAAAATTTAAATTGTGATACACTTGTTTCACAAGTTGCCGAATTGTTTAGACATTTTCGGTGGGTCAAGCTCGTTAAAGGTCTTCCTGATCTCTCATCATCTTTCAGCAATGTTCTTCAGTTCTTTCACTCAAAATACCTTGAACGACGCAGCATCTTTGTGGCAGATTTGTCCAGTTTCATGCAGAATTTCACATTCGCTCTTTGTTCTAACTTGCTGTCCATGATGAAATAGCAGACGTGGTAATGCACGTGGTCAGAATAGCACTAGCTGCACAGCTCCCGAAGTGCACAAGACGATATCTTTTGGCACTCTGACTTACAGTATAAAGAGCGCCGCGCTCCCTGTGACTGTGCGTGCAGCCTTGTGCTGCCACCTGGTGGCTCGTTTCAAAACTAGTCTTGAAACTTTTTGATAAGTCTCTGGTTTCTCAGAGATATTACTGCTTTGTTATACTTATTATATTACTTAATTAGACTATATTAAAACGTTAATGGGAAAATTGTTGTCTTTATACAAGAAAAGGAAAAAAGAAGAGATAAACCTGTTATGAAATATAGTTTTACAGCAGGATGCCAAGAGTCAAAATTATAGCTAGACAAAAGACCATCTCTGCATGTACTCATAAACCAAACAAATTAATTTCTTAAACTCTTTATACTATATTAAAACTGTATAGTTCATTTCATTTTATGGAATAAAACACGACGCTGCACGTGAAGTAACGCGCCGCCCTTAGAGTGCGAGCGTGTATTTGAAAAACGACCGTTATTTACGTTTCTCGCGCAACGAATCCAAACTAGGGAGTCGATTCACCTAAAAAGATTCATTTGTCGAATCAGTCACATCAGTGAAGTGAACCACAAAAGTGAAGCCAGTCAGTAAGAGCGCCCTCTGCTGGTTAGAACTGTTAAACTGGCAAAACTATACAGTTAATAAAACAAATGTGTTCTCTTTAATTCCTCTGTGATTAAATTCTCTAATAAGTACATTCCTTTTATTCATGAATCAAAATTACTTAAAATGATTTAATTTTACAGCATGTCATTGAAATAGATTCATTGTTTTATGTATTTTTTTTATAGCTTTATTTTTCAAGAACCATATGTAAAACATAACAAATAGTGTACTTGTAACAATTCCACCACTTTTTCTCTCTTTTTCCCTTCCCCCACAAGAAAGAAAAATAAATAAATAAATAAAATAATAATAAAAAAAAAAACAATAATAAATAAATAAAATAAATAAAATTATAATAAAATGAATAAAATTAAATAAAGTAAAAAAAAATAAAAAGGATATTATAACAATATTATATACGCGTGTTCATACATACATATATAGTTGTATATACATACCTAAAATCCCCACCCCCCTCCTGCATCTAATTTACTTTAATAGATGGTAAATGCTCAAAGAATAAGCCCCAGATTTTTTTCGAAAATTTTTGATTTTCTGACATTGAAAAGTATTTTCTCAGGAGTGCAGTATGATGAGAGTTCGTTGATCCATTGTTTCCTTGATGGGGGGTGAGTCGATTTCCAGTTCTTTAATATACATTTCTTTCCTGCAGTTCCAACCAGAAGGATGAAATATTTTTTATGATTAGAAATGTTTAGAGATTCCATATCTCCCAATATCCAGATTCTAGGGTCACAAGGAATTGGGGTACCTATCACCATTGAAGAGACATCAATTATATAATCCCAAAGAGCTTTCAGAACATGACAATTCCAGAGCATATGCAATAAATTTCCTTCATATACTATACACCTTTGACACTTTGAAGATATGTTAACATTTAACATATGAAGTCTTTGGGGAGTATAGTATGTCTGGTGCAAAATGTTGAATTGAGTTTGTCGGTGTTTGGTAGATATTAAAGTAGTCTGTACCCTCGCCATAAGTGACTCCCACTCAACCAAATTGTATGTGCAGCCAAGATCAACCTCCCACCTCTGATTCAAAATACTATTATCAAATGACTTGAAATTAGTTGTTAAAATATTATATCCTACTGAAGCTATACCACTTGGAGCGGTCATTTATAATTAAACATAATATTTTCAAATGGTGATGCTATTGGGATTTTGGGGAATGTTTTAGGAGTAATTTCTTTAATCCAGTGTCTAACTTGTAAGAATTTAAAAAAATTATGTCTTGGGATACCATATGTCTGGGATAATAATTCAAAACTTATTAAAGAATCATTGACATATAATTTTTCCAACGTCTTTACCCCTTTATGTACCCATGCTTTGAGGGTTCCATCAATAATGCCTGGGGGCACGACAGGGTTTTCTAACAAAGGTAAATTTCTTAGTGGGATGTTGTCAAGACCACATATTTTATTTGATTCCACCCAAGTAGCATAAGTATTAATGGGTTCCTAGTGAATGTAGATCATCTTTTTTTTTTTTTATTCAAAAAACGTAATAGCCTTTAATGAAACAGTACTCATCTCCCATTGTTCTATTGATAACCATCTGACATTAACCTTATCAGGGTGTATCCAAATCCATATAGGCCGAAGTTGTGAAGCTAGGTAATAATGTCTAAAGTTAGGAAGTTTCAGTCCCCCTTTCTTATACGGTGCTTGAAGCTTAAGGAGTTTTACTCTAGGGTTTTTGCCTTTCCAAAGGAAACCTGATAAAACTTTACCTAATTCTTTAAAATAAGATTTTGGAATATTTAAAGGAAGGCACTGGAACTTGTACATATATTTAGGTAAAATATTCATTTTGATGACATTGATTCTGCCTATTAATGTTTTTAATAAATCCTGTCTGATCTGCGTGTATTACTTTGGGTACGACAGTTTCCAATCTTGAGGCAAGTAGTTTGGTTAAAATTTTAGTCAGTATTGAGAAGACTTAACATTATATGCTCCTAACATGTGTCGATCTTCTCCTGGTTTAGGGAGTAGTGTTATTGTAGCCAGGTCCAGAGTGTGAGGAAGTGAACCTCTTTCTAGGGATTCTTTAATCATGTTTGTTAAGGGAGTCAACAGTAGTTTTAATAAAGACTTGTAGTACTCCACTGGAAAGCCATCTGGACCAGGGGCCTTATTATTTTCCAGGTCATTAATGGCTTTAAGTACCTGTTTCTCAGTAATGTCAGAATTTAACAATTCATTATCCTCATCATCAATCTTAGGTAATTGCAATTTATTCTGAAAAATTTTAGCTTCAATATTTCCACAATTATGATCTGTCTTATATAATTCTTCGTAGAAATTTTTTATCATTTAATTGAATCGAATGTATATAATCGGTCTGATTCTTCTTTCTTAATTTGCCATGACAGTAATCTGCTAGTTTTGTCTGCAAATTCATAATAGTGGTATTTTGTTCTTGCCATATTAGATTTGATCTTTTGCGTACACAAGTTGTTATATAGGACCCGTTTTTGTGGACCCGAGTTGTGTTAAGGTTTTTTCATTATTTGACATTGAATGCTCTAGCTCCAATATTCTTATTTCTTGTTTTATGTATTTTAAGAACTATATTTAAAAAAAAATGCTAAATTCAGTATATGATTTATTACTTCTCCTAATTTTTTAGATAGATAGATATTTTGATCTGCAAACACATCCACCAGAAACATTTCTCGCCTGTTTACCCCGATAAATTGTTTGTAAATGTATGATGTTTAATATTAGGATATATGGATGTTAAATAAAAAAAAAATATTAAAATCACATACATATCATCCTGTGTTTTTACTGTTGTGTAATGAATTGCACATATGGATTCAAGTATACAAGTAACACATGAAAAATAAAACTACTTGAACAAAATGCTCAAAAAACTAAATCAATTATATGTGAAAAAAAGAAAAATATTATGTATAATTGGTAGAAAAATAAAAACTACCACTTTCCTGCAAAGTCGATTTTAAATTCGGCCACTAGATGGCACTGTTTAACCGTTTCTGTACTTTTGCCAAATTCAAAGTTTAAAACAAGATTTTTTTTTTCCACCTTTAATTTCCTGGGTATTTGGGTTCTAACAAATTAAACCTTTTATTGCTTCACTAACATAGAAAGACAACTGAATACTAAGCTGTTAAAGCACATGCTTGGTAGAGACCATCTAGATCTTTTATTTGCTTGTAATTTTCTTCACATATCACAGCATGTTAGGAAGTTTGGGTACCAGGTCAGCCATGATACAGCACCCCTGGAGCAGATGGGGATAAGGGAGCTGGGGCTTGACCCAATGACCTTCCGATGAGTAACCTAGAGCCTAAACCCTCTGAGGGATGAGGTGTTTATTTTAGAGTTAACTTTAATTTTAACATTTATCAGATAGCCTAATTTCAGATTTTTTAAAATTTATCAAATACCTCATTTACCAATTAATCACACAAACAAATTATACTCAAATAGAAACAAAGCATTCAAAAAGCACACCAACTTAAACAGAGAGACAAAGACGACTTGCCTGCAGCAATATATATTTTTAATTCAAAGTGAATTTTAACAATACACCATAATTTCTTTAATTTGACACTCACCAAATAGTCACCAGGAAAACCCGCTTTGTGTGACAAAGTACATAAGGCTTGGTCACATAGAAAAATCACTGAGAACCAGAGAAATAACGACTGAAAACTGTAAGAGACATTACACACTTTTAAAAAAAAAAAAAAAAAAAAAAAAAAAAATTTCCCAGTCCTCATATACTGAATATTGCACAGTGCAATGGCTACATGGCAAACTAATGTAGCGTAAAGAGATCCAAAGCAAAACAAAAAACAAAAACAAAAAAAAGCCACAAGAAAAACCTACATGTATTAAAACAGTAACAGTTCAGATTTAGTCGATCAAGTCCAAGTCTAAAGCTAGTCTCTGATAACTTGCAGTGAGATTTAACTTCTAGTAAAATAGAATCTGAAAAGAAAAAGAAAATAACAGCGGTAAAGCGATCAAATCTAAAGGACAGAAACTGGTATACAGTAGCACATGTGAAACACCGAGACCCTGAAATTCTGTATTTGTGTCTCTAAAGAAGAAGAGAAAAAAAAAAAAAAAACACTAGTAATAAAAGAATAATGAAACAAAAATATACAACTGTTTGGTATGATGGGACTATGATGGGTGGGTGTGTGTGTGTGTGTGTGTCTGTCTGTGTGGCAGTTTGGGAAAACCTGTCAGACAATGCTGCGAGAAATAAGTTTTTCTGGGAAAAATACTTTGATATATATAAATCTGATGGAACTTGCCAAGTGGAATCTCCTCAAACAGTAATAATTACGATTTAAGCCAAAACAGAAGAGCTACTCCGGTCATAGATTTTGTTCAGAGAGCACAAGCTCACACACACACACACACCTATTATGGGCAATTTGGAAACGCCAATCAGCCTTTGGACTGTAGGAGGAAACTAGGGTAACAGGAGGAAACCTATAAATCGTTGGGGAGAACGTACATACTCTATACACGCAGACTCGATTCAAACTCAAAACCCAGAGAAGACAGAGTGATTATGTCTGTAAATGACCATAAATAACGGAGCAACAAGATCGAGCCAGATGACGTGGATCATGTTGATAAATGTCTCATTTAACGTTCATGTTAACAGAATTCTTAGTGTGGTTTATGTAATCAGCAGAAATTGTATTTTAAATTGTTAGAAATTTTAAGGTTGGTGCAAAATCTTTCAGAGAAATTGGAATGAAATATTAAATATTAAATTAAACAAACTTTCAGATGGAACGGATTACAACTCGAGGTCAAGTTTCAGGAGAATTGTCGACACGAACGTCAAAATGTCACCATGTGAGAGGTTTTCCCAAACGTCCACATATAGTTTTCCATTTGCTGTTTCTTTTTTTTTTTGGTAAATCTGAAGTTTGAATTCATAATAATAATAATAATTTTTAAACAAATCTAAACCAAGAGTCTGATTCTGATGTACAATATTTGTCCGAGTGTGTACTTGTCCCTAGTGCTACATGTGCTTAAGAACATCACCTATAAAAGTGACTTAGTTTCTATTCATCGTTTAATTTTTTGATTATTTCGTAGCTCCGGAGCCGCCACATTTATTTGGACCAAAATCTCAAAGTAGATTAAAGCAATATAACTTGCACATTGGTATGAATGTTGTGTCCTGTTAAAGACCGAGTTTGCGGTTTAAAATAATTAAAACAATAAAATAAAAATAAAAAAGTAAAAAAAAAAATACAAATACAAAAACAACAGGACGAGGTGGTAAACTGCGGCATGATGCTTCCTCCAAGCTCGTTTCAATCACAGTGTACTTATGTAAAGCTTCAATAAGGGAGAGAGGACCACGTCAGAGGAACAGTAATGATCCCTGATAGCATTTCATTATTAGATTTCTTCTGAGCCAAAGGAAAAAAAAAAAAAAGAAAGCAAGAAAAATAAAAACGCACACAAGCAAACAAGTCAAATGAAATGTATGGATTTTAAATTGAAATAAAACAAAGAGAGAAAATTTCATGTGAAGACACGACGACTGCATTGCATGTTTGGCGTCTGACTGCCAAGTGAGACTGAGGAACACTACCGAAGACGAAACTCTAAAAACTCTAGCAACCACCACGCACGCCTACTGCAAACCAGTGCATAACTAAGTTTTCAACACTAAGAGGTCCAAGAACACACGCAACACAAGATACAACACTTAAAATGACCTCGCAAGCGAGAATAAGAGAGAGCTGGGTTTCTCTGTGTGTATGAGTATATGTGTGTGTGTGTGTGTGTGCACAGAACGGAAAGGTCTGAAGCACATCTGAAAGGCACTAGTTCAGCGCTGCTCCTTGTACAGAGCAGAATACGTGTGTGTGTGTGTGTGTGTGTGTGTGTGTGAGAGAGAGTGTGCGAGACGATTTCCACACCATCATCATGAGGAAAAAAAATGGCCGCCAGTACAACTAACCATGCATCCGGGAATTCATTTATATCGAAGCTCGACTGAGTATTAGCCAAATAAGTAGTACATCAGGCGCGATCGATGAACGTGGACCGATTGAAATCTAATCGAAAAAAGTAAACGCTCATGCTGATTAACGATAAACACTTCTTTCTCGAGTCTGTGCAAGCAACATACCGGAATAATGTACGATTTCATAGCGGCGCTAATTTTTACATTTATTTTCTCCAGCTCAAATCAAATAATAAAACACAACCACAAAATAAAAAGTTAAATCTATCCTGCAAGCTATGCCTTATCGAGATACTATTATATATATATAAATATATATATATATATATTTATATTTATTTATTTATTTATTTATATCTAAACGTACTCTGATATACACCGATATGCATCTCTTATGGAACGACGAGCCCCAAGATTACCATTAACACTATGGATAGATAATACATGGCTGCAAACAAAAGGATTAAGAAAAAAATATAAAAAAAAAAAAAATCAATCATAAACAGAGATCACACCCAAAAAAAAAAAAACACAACAAACCAACAACTTCCATCAATCGCACTACAGTAGTTACAACGACACTTCAAACAGAAAAGCAACATATACACAGGCATTAAAAACAGGTTTCGATGCCGCTCAGTAGAGTAAAACCGAAAGAAAATCCTCACATCTATCTTAAGGTCGTCGAGACACACGTACAAAAGAAATTATTATAATAATAATAATAAGAAAGCTAAGAACAAAGTTAATCACTTTTACCCTCACAGCTATGACGAAGTGGCGATCAGTGAATAGCAGCTTATCTATGGTACATTCAAGGATAAATGAAATCATTAAACTTGCCAAAACAAAACAAAAAAAAAGCTAAACATCAACCTCAACCTTTATACAAACTACATCTCTTTTATTTTTTAATGTTTCTATGTTTAATACATCCCCATCTAAGAGTAATATCTGAGGTCTAGGCTAGAACAGTAGCTACGTCGCTTAAGAAATCACTGTCTTTGGTGTCGCAAAAGCATTTTTCATATAATGATGGCCAAAAAAACAAAAAAAACAAAAACAAAGCACGTTGGAGAACAAAAGAATCGATCATTTCTCCCTGACGGAATGTAGGAAATAAAATCTGCCAGCACTGTGAAAAGCCAGACGGTACGCCGCGGAAACAAATCTCGTCACGCGCTTATAGATGATAGAAAGGCGGGGGGGGGGGGGGGGGGGGGGG
>JAQQZT010000002.1:26885924-26898349 GCA_030068275.1 Clarias platycephalus | reverse complement strand
CCCCCCCCCCCCCCCCCCCCCCCCCCCCCCCCCCCCCCCCCCCCCCCCCCCCCCCCCCCCCCCCCCCCCAAAAAAAACAAAAGAAAAAAAAAACTCCAAGTGGCTCAAGCTTTGTCCCAGCAAAGAGGAAAATTATGACTAAAATTACACACCACAATTTTTTTTTTTTAAAGCGATTGCTCATTTCCTCTATTCATAAAAAAAAAAAACTCCCCAATGTTAATGTGGTTCCTCTTGGCCTTGAAGGAACAATTCCTCAAACACCACTTAAAGCACCATGTTTGGAACTTGAACCAAAATTAAAAAAAACCACAAGCAAAGGGGGAAAAGAGGGGGGGGGGGGGGTTGGGGAATGAGATCTGATACATACCCCTAGACACAAAAAAACTGCCTATTTTATGAGACCCAAAGAGCCTCATGTGCTGTTTTTGTGCATTGTTTGTGCTCAGGGTTTGCACTCGTTTCCTTTCAAAACACAGAGTTTCAAGCGAAGCGAAGCCATCGGCGCAGAAACTCACATCTAAGACCTTTGTTAAGTTGCCAAGTCAAGATGTTCACTTTTGACATTTTTTCCACCTTGTTCTCTGATGTGCAGGGGGGCAGTTTGGAGCGTGTGCTTTATATCTACGTACTAGAGTTTAGCACTGGTGACATGTAATGTGCATACTCGGTCTGATTGATGGTTCCACGGTGCTTGTTTGTGCATGCCAAAACCGACTGCTCTTTCAAACCAGGAAGTGATGTGAGCCTTGAAATAAAAAAAAAATGTAAAACATGTTCCCGTTCTTCAATCCACACCCTGACACAGGGCATGTTTTAACACAACCAAAAAAAAGGATTACAAAAGCACGGCCTATTTGTATATTCCTGGCTCACCACAATGCAGAAAAGAGAAAGGGGGGGGTGGAACATCAGCTTGACTTTTAAAACCGGTGTGTCGCCTTAAATAATAAGCGAGAGCTCCATGTGTCTTCTGGTAGAAACGTGTTCGAGGAGAGAGGCGCACACACCACCGCTACTCATGTACTTACACATGTCACCGAGACAGAGATGGAGGGGGGGGGGGGGGGGGGGGGCGCACAGAATGAGACGTGACGTAGGAGAGAGTCTGAGACCCGAGAAACCGTGACAGAGACATGTTCGAGGAGACTCTAAAACTGAGAGACTCAGACTGCCTTTGCCCCAAACTCCAAACCCTTGGGTCAGGACGAAGGGAGAGACGACGACTGCAGCTTTGGGTTATAAATACATCGTGCTGTGTGGAGTGGAATCGGACACGGCGCTGGCACGGTCTGAAGTGTACAGTCAGCACAGAGCACGAGTCCCTCCTATCACTCACATACACACACACACACAACAGCGGATCTGACCAACGCTCCAGGAATTATTCTACGTAAACTTACGGGATTGAAGTTTCCCCGAACACATCTGTTTCCACAAAGTTTTTACACTCAGACGACGTGGAATTCTAGATATTTCCACGTGGCGCCGTGATGACTTTATAATGTGTATTTTATAATGTGTACTTTTTTCGTAACGCAGTTCCCGAGACATGATGCGTCACATCCTTTAAGGCTTTAACTAGTGCAGTTAATAAGGCCATCGGTATAAGATTTACCCCACTGATGTGTAGAGACGTGCGATTATTAAACTCATCTTTTTTATGGTGGAGTTGATTCATAGAATCAATGAGTCAGTTTTTGTTTCACATAAACTTGTTACTGTTAAATGGTCCAAAACTGACAAACTGCTTGTTTTTGCAGAAAATATAAACCAACTGCCTCTGCGACAAAGTACAATCAAACCCCGCGTAGTCACGGTTCAGAGTTCATGGTCCCGGTTGTTTGCGGATTTTTCGGTAGAACCCAAATAATAACCGTTTGCGGAAACCGCAAATATCCTCCCCAATTTATGGCTTTTTTGTGGCAATATTTAATGTTTTTAACGCTAACCTATTAAGAACAATATAATTCACTAATTTTGTAACATAAATTCAGCTAAATTCAGTATGAATGGTGCTCTAGGAACGTGACCCCACACCAATTTCAGGGGTGAACCATTCACAAAATCCTCGTTTTAAAAGATTATCACTTTGTTTTCATCTTCTGAGTTTGTGTGCAGTCGATGTAATACATGAAAATTAAATAATTAACAACGCATAAGTACACAGCAGTTCAAAGTTTGTAAAACTTGTAGTAGGTTTAATACTTAAAAACCAGTAAGAATTGCCCAAAGATCCAATCAAATGGCCAGTCTGTCTATGATTCACAGCTCCCGTGCAGACGTGACACCAGGCACCATATTCAATAAATTCATTCGTTATTAAACACTACTTGTATTCTGTGAGGTGATAAACACTCAAACTTAATTAATCTCACAATGCCATCCTCATTTCCACCCAGAAGAGGCTATAAGGATTGTTAAAAAAATAAAAATAACCTCTTAAAGCCATATTATAGTACATGCTTGAATTGATTTAATTCTTTGTTTCATTTATTGAGATACCAGTATATTAAAAAAAGTTGCTTCATATTAAAAATGTGTATCGCTCTGCTACTAGTAAGCATTTCTGAGGTTCTTCACAAGATATGAACTAAAGTGACCTTGACCTTTGTATCGCATTTACTGAAAATGAATGAAACAAGAGCGGAAAACACGTCACACGCTCCTGTGTTGAATGTTATGTGGCCTTTCAGTGTTCTGCAAACTTCAAATCTGACCACACCATCCTGGCTGCATGAAAGTAAAAACCCGCCCACTGCTTAACCACATTCCACCCCCTGAATTCAAACCTCTAGTTTCGGAGTAACGGCCACGATAATCAAAGCCAAATCATTGAGGAACAACACTGCTGTGTTGGACTTTTGTTTGTTTTAACTGAACAGGAAATGTGTTTTCATCTTGTGTACTCCTTAAACTCTCCTGTATGCATCTTTAAAGTTAGGAAACATAAAACACTTAGACCTTCTCCAGGTCACAAAAACAAACGTATATAATTGAATAAGATCCGTATGATTTAAAGCCAAGAGTTAATATTAACACTTAGGAAACAGCTAGGAAAGTCGTTAATGCTGCAAATTATTGAAGAAGAAAAAAAAAAAAAAAAAGAAGTGCTTTGCATTAATGTTTAACAAAAATGATTTAATATGAACAATCCCTCACATACAACATAAATCATAAGTAAGTAAATTAAGGCGTATTACTGTACCCTGGACACAGATTTAGTAATGCTTAGGTTTAATAACATCAGTTATGAAAATCGATGTAAATTCAACTGATATTCGTTTATGCAAGATTGTTTTTAAGGGGGTTTTCAGCTAATATGTAATTTCCAAGGATCACGATAAATATTTAATGTTTACGACTGAATGTTTAAACATTTATTACCCTATTTATTATATTATTAAATCGATTAAGTTACACATCTTGATTCGACTGTGTGGCGATTCACGTATCGCCACACTGACTCCAAGATCGTCTCATCATCAGGGTAGACCCAAGACACACACTCACGCTCATTTATACACCACAGGCAATTTTGGGAACGACAAATAGCCTAACTTGCATGCTTTGGACTGTGGGAGGAAACCGGAGGAAACCCACCTAGCACGGGGATCGATCTTGAAACCTGGAGGTGGATCCAAAGACAGCGTTAAACTGTGTCTGACTCAAAGATTGAGTTTTTAAAAACTCAATACAAAGATTTATATTTGTTTTTTATTTGAGGTGGTTAAAATGTTGCCGTTCCTGTATAATCCCGATACTTACAGAATCGCAATACAAATCGAATCTGCACAAAGACATCGTGATATTATCGCCTCAGGGGGTCACCGGTGGTTCCCATCCCGACTATTTATTCAGGCAAAACAGTCTGCATGACATCACAAATCCCACACACACAAAAAAACCTGGTTAAAGAAGGAAAACCTGGATGTTTCTCATTAAGCATTTTTCCCCCATAAGGCCTACTTAATGTAAAAATGCCATGTGATCAAACAGTAGCAGATTCCGCAAAGAACGACACTGAATACGCTTTTAAGCCGAGTTCACATAGAACAGCACTTTGCATACATTTTCATAAATTCAACTTTGGTAACACTTCCTGGTTTGTCTCATGCTGCGGGTCATACCCATATTTAGAAAATCCAACTTCTATATACTGTATCTCTGCACTGCTTTTATTTTGGATGTTTACAATCCCAGAAAGCATTTAATAGGTCTTACTTCATGCAGACATTCAAAGAAAACGTACGATAAGAGTTACATACATCTTTAAACATATTTATAGCATTATTAATCTACTCTCTCTATAGATTTAAAATTCATTCTATGGCCATTACTCCTCAATTTTTCACTCTTTCAACTATTTATGCTGGAAAGAAGCTAAATTCTATCCAAATAGAGCGCATTTTAAAACCCGAAAGCCTGAAACGCAGCTCAACAGAACACAACAACCTACATTTTGCAGTGTAGTTATCTAAGGGATAAGCGTGACCGGCGGTGTCATAGTGATGTAAACATTTAACTCGCAGCCCGATCTGCAAACCTAGCTGTGTGTCATAACTTACGTTTCTGTTATAGCAACACAATCTCTAACAGAGAACAGAGTAAACGTGCCCGGCGTGTGTTAGTTACTGGGTGTGGCCTCGCTGCTCTTACTCGCCGTTTCAGAAAGTCCCGATTGTACCTTTAACTACTCCGACGCCGTTTAGCTTCATATACTTATTCATGCTTACTTTTTAAAATTAATTCTTTGTCCTTCTTTAAACCAAACGAATTAACGCAGATTCAGAATCGTCATTAGATATTTTCTCTGGGTAGATACTCTAAAAAAAAATATTCTCCCAGTCTTTTATCTAGCACATAAAATGGCCTC
Organism: Clarias platycephalus; assembly: GCA_030068275.1. Taxonomy (NCBI): domain Eukaryota; kingdom Metazoa; phylum Chordata; class Actinopteri; order Siluriformes; family Clariidae; genus Clarias; species Clarias platycephalus. Next base: position 26,893,473 of record JAQQZT010000002.1, on the reverse strand, counting down.
ACCCGCCTAACAGCCTTCACACACAGTGATTTAGAGCGATTATTTACCAACACGGTTTTAACATCTCGAGTTCCATGCGCTCCGGTTTCAGCACGTTATGATGTAACTGACGGTGAGCTTTCCGGCATGAGTAAATCTTCAGGACGTTGATGAGACGTTCTGTGTCACGTTACATTTAAAAGGTCTTAAATTTTAACATTTCCTTCTTTAATGTCTTGTTAACACTTACTCAGAGCTCCCTTAAAGTGTGTGCTAATGCTCCAGCTAAAATACACCTCATAACGGTTTTTTAAATCCACAAAATCCCTGTTTCATCAGGGGGGGAAAGTGAAATTAGGAAATGAATTTTTTTTTTCCCCCCTCTCATGTTTTATTTGCACACGTTTTTGTAAGTCAAATTTTGTAAGTAAACCTAATTAAGTCTTAGTAGGTTGTTGTGGAGACTTCTGAAGACTTCCAAAGACTTGTTGGTTGAAGACAAAGACTTACGAAGGTCTTGTGAAAACCAAAGACTTAGACTTTTTGATTTTGGGGGGAAAAAAAATGGAAAAAGATGGAAGACGACGACATATGAAGACTTTTGCTTAGACGACAAAGACTTTCTTAGAAATGAAAAGTCTGTGAAAGTTTTTTTTTTTTGGTTTCAAGTCTTCTTCAACCAACAATTCTCCCCACGGCTTACCAAGTCTTCGGTTTCAGTCTCTCAAAAAAACAACAAAAACAAAAAAACTGGCGGTCGTACTAAGCATTTCACTGCATTTCGTACTGTGTATGACTGTGTATGTGACAAATAAAATTTGAATTTGAATTTGAATTTGAAAAACAAAAAAAACAAAAAAAAACACAGAACTTCTCACCACATCAACTATTACAACATGACTTTGTTAAAGAAAAATGACTTCTAACAATTCTGGAATGACTTTCAAAGTTTTCCAACATACAGCATTATTGAAGTCGACACCGATTGTGCTGCATCCCCCTCCCCCCACCCCGCCATATATAGATATATATATATGAGGTGTGGTTTAGTGAGTGATTTCTGCAGCTGCAGCATCAACCCAGTTGTCACGACAGTTGTTGAACGACAGGAACTGGGCATGGAGCCACACCAGAAAGATCTCGTGACACGCAAAAACTGCAGATATATAAAGTAAAGCGGGCGTTTGACGCTGCTGCTGCGCTGCGGCACTAGTCTGTCAGGAATTTATTTTTTTTTTTTTGGGGTGAAGTAACGGGTATAAATGAGACAAAGCCATCGTGGGAACTGGACAGAAACCAGTAGTCGCCAGTTACCCATAACCACTAGCTTTCTGGTTTACCTGGTCGTACTCCAGAGCTCCGGGGTAAAGCGGCCAGCCGAGAAACAGCTCAGCGATGACGCAGCCCAGTGACCACATGTCTATTGCTTCACAAAAGGGCAGCCCCAGGATGATCTCCGGAGCCCTAAGAAAGACAGAAAGAAAAACACACACACACACATCCAGTGTTAATGGAGATGTTACTGTGACGACTGGCTGTTGACTGGACAGCTCAGGGTTACGTGATTTGTTATGAAGGCAATGCACGAGGCCAATAAACGAGGTCAGGCAGAGCACAAAGGACGCAGACAGACACACACACACTCACACAAGCAGACTTGTTAAAGCAGAAAAAAAAAAAAAAACAGAACAAACCTGCCGAGCTGGAAACCGCGTACATGAATATGCTAATTCATTACAAAACATCTGAGCATGTAACGTTGTAGCGTCCTGTTACTTTATTATTATTGATGCTTTTCGAACAACCCGTTACACGTAATGCTACTTCTTTTTTTTTTTTTTTTATGCCGTGCTGTTCGCGGTCCTAAAGGAATGACGTTTCGTTTCACCGTGCATGATGTCACCTTATCTGACCTCTTGATCTGAGCAACATGGAACAATAAATGTGCGGTTTTAAACGACCCTGAACGCTCCCCCCTGAGGTCTTTCTGCACGCGCCCACACACACACACACACACACACACACACACACACACACACACACACACACACACACACGCAGCTCCGAGAGAACTTTTGACGTCACCGACGGCAGCACATCTGCTACCGTGACAACGGTAAAGGAGGTGTCTGTGTGAAGAAAGCCGGCTGCCTAGCGACAGTCGCGGTGACGTAGCGATTGAAGGCCATCGTCGGGGTGACGAGCATGTGGCGCTGTGTGTGCGTGTGCATGTGATGCGGAATGTCAATGCTCAGTAAATGAAAACATACAGCAAAAACACACCGTGCGTCTGCAGAATTTTTTTTCTGGAGGTCAAGGGGGAAAAAAACAAATAAATAAATAAATAAATAAAACATACACAGATGTGATCTCGAGAAGTAAAGTGTAGTACTAGTGGAGAGACGTCTAGCGCGACCTAAATGTTTGTGGTCCAAATCAGGAAGTGTGATGACAGCAGGAGGTGTATTTATATATGGAACAAAACACAGATCAGATATAGGGATGGTTTAGATTCGCGAGGCAGCTATAACAGCGAGGTTAAGCCGATCTAAATCTGCTCTCTGCGCTCACAAGTAGACAGTGAGACATACAACGCGAGCTGGATGGTGTACGAGACGAGGACGGATATCTAGCAGCTCCGCGGTGTCCGAGATCATTTTATAAAAACATTGTTAAAAAACAATAATACAATCTCTCAGCTATTTCTTTAACAAGGTAACACAGGTCTCAAAGTTTCTCCAAAGCATGTCCGCTAATGCTCCAGATGATTAATTTTTTTAAAAATTATATAAAAAAATAAATTAATAATAATAATAATAATAATAATAATAATAATAATAATTCCAAAATAATTAATAAACTATTTTGGGGTCTATGTAACCTGCTACTGCTGAGCCACACCCCATTCAGAGAGCAGCAGGGCCGACCGAGCGACAAGCTTGAGGGGAGGGCTCTTCTCATATGAGGTCATCAAAGAGAAAAACTCTAATGGCTCTCATCATCGAGTCCGGTTCCTCTCAAGGTTTCTCAGGGAGTTTTTCACTGAAACCGATACTAGATATTAGATCAGTTTCATCTCTCTCTCTCTCTCTCTCTCTGTTTCTACCATGCAATATATGAATGTTTAGGGAAAAACAGCTGTTATAAAAAAATTAAAAAAAACACAGAAAAAAGAAATCAATAACGTTTCGATAAACTTATTATGGAGAAAATATGACAAGTTTGCTATAAATGCTATAAATGTTTCAATCATTGTTACAGGTCATCATTAAATTATTTGCCAACCTGACGTTACATTAACTAAACCCCAATCTTCTCCTCACTCGTTAGTAAAAACACCCCCCCCCCTCACTGCTTCAGAGCAAAACTACTAAACTATACTTTCATCCCTGAGCATGTCCTGGGAATCGTAGGCCCGAGTCAGATCACACGCTGAAGTGGAGACGTGGCAACGCTTCCTATATTTACCTTCGCTTTCACACTTATTCTAAAACCGTCTTCAAAGTCATTTGTGTTGATGGAAAAAATGAAACTGCAAAAAAAAAAAAAAAAAAAAAACGAAATCATTAGAGATTATCACCAGTACCCACGCAGGCAGGCTGGCACAGGCCGTTCACAGAGTCACAGAGAACTTTTGTTTTCGATGTAACGTGTAGTCTACCTTATATACGGCCTACACTACATGACAAAAGTATGTGGCCCCTCATAAATCACACCTATATGTATTTCACGAAGGAAGCTCAGAGCCGCGACTGAACTCAACCCCGCTGAGGTTCAAAACCTTGTGAAGCGCCTCAACAGAAGAGTGAAGGTCAGTACAACAATAAACTGGGATCATGTGTGTCAGGGGGAAAAAAAAAAAACTTCTCAAAAGCACCCAAAATGTTGTGTGGTGTTAATCTGTGTCACGGTTAATCTCAGTGTCTGACTAAATAGTTACCCAATTGTTCACTCTCTTAAAATACCTTGTACAAAGTTTTTTCTTTTCCCCATTTATTATGATACAACCGTTCTACAAGTTCCTCTCTGGTGGTTCTCATCCCCTTTGATAGGACTTTCCCTCTGGACTTCACGTTACACATAAATCACATTACACCCCCGGACGTTTTGACATCGGGCACGACTGATGCCCCCCTCCCCCCACTCGTCAGCGCTCATTGTGTTTTTTTTGCTCTCTGTACTCGGGTACATTCAAGTACGCATCTACTTGGCTTGCGAGTCACCATTAAACACACGACAAGAAAACAAGGAAGCTAACTTTCCTAACATTAGTGTTATTTCAAGGGGTAAAAAAAATAACACTAATGTTACGCAACGTTACGATTAGCCTCTATATCAGATTCCACGCTGGGCCGTAAACCCGAGACTATCTTTCTCAGCGGTTTCGGATACGGTTCGGAACGATTGTGTTCTCACTTACCTCATCACCAGAGTATTGGATTGTGTTGTTGCTCTTATTTACATATTTGCACGTGCACTTTACTTAGTTTTAGGGGTAAATATATCGTGTTGATCTGTTTTGTCTCAGCTAGTCAGCTAATTAGGTTTTTGTTATTATAAGTCGTTAATTTATGTTGTTTGTATGTAGCGCCTTGGTCGAGGAGGAACGCCGATTCGTTTCACTGGGTACTGAACTGTATATGGTTGTAATAACAATAATAAAGACTTGGCTACTATCAAAAAGAACCAGACGTGGGGGTCAAGTGTCCGTGGAAACGGTCCCTGGGCCCTCACGTGAAAAAACGGCCTCTGTTTCGGCACTCAATTCCTTCGGGTTGGGACGTTTTTCCATCTGTAACTCTTGTAAGCACATTAGGCCACCTTAAGCTACTCGAAATCTCCTTAGCAGCTTCCTATCATCATCATAATCTACAGCTAACATCATAAATTCAAGCAGAAAAACATGGAAATACTGACCAGAGCAAAATCTAATTCATTCTTTCTGGCTATGTAGCTCTGCAAAACGGCCAGCTAGATTTTACTTCTCTCTTAAAAAAAAAAAAAAAAAAAAAGGGAGAGAGGGAGAACAATTGGGTGGATTGATCTTTTCCATCCTCTTTAATTTTCACTAGCGGTTTAGGTCTACCGGAAAAAAGTGGCATTTTTAGACTAGGTTACCGCACTGTGAAAAATTTCCTTCCTACCACTAAAGACGAAAGAAAGACAGTGAGGGGAAAAAAACAGAAGGACTTCACGCCCTGTGGCAGCGTGTTCTTGTGACTTGTGATACCTACGCTAACATGCAGAGATGTTGGATTTGGTCCAAGGCACTGGGGTGTGTAGAGGAATTCAGCTCAGCTGACAAGATGCCATAAAAGGTGTGAACAACTAATTTTAAAAAGTTGCACATAAAAGGGAAGCGATCCAGGGGTGTAAACTTTCAGTCACCGTTAAAGTTCTTTTGCGAGCTTCAGTCCCTCCCCCTTTTTTACTATTTTATTTCTAGTGAAAATGCCTCATGCTTACAGTAAAGATACTTATCAAGCCAAGTCTGCACTTTTTCAGGAAGTCATAAGTAGGTTCTCTCAGAAAATTATTTACTATGAAAAAAAAGAAACAGTGAAAGGAGAAGAATCTGTTTTTTGTTTGTTTTTTCCACAACGAAAGTATAAATCACATTATAAATCACATTTTTTTTTCTTTCCCTTCACAAAATAAATCACTGGAATCACTAAAAGTAGTCCCTGACTTACGAACAAGTTCCGTTCCAGGAGCATGTTCGTAAGTCGGATTTGTTCTTAAGTGACTCTTACTTGCCTTTGACATGAATATACCATGTAAAGCATACCAATCCACGTGACGAAATCTGTGCCCTCTCCCTACACTGCCATCATGTGGCCAAAAACCTTAACCGAGCAATAAGAAAATGACAGTATCGTCTCAGCGACTTTAAATTGCGAGGGGAATCCCGGACGGCATTTTGTCTCTGAGCTGTTTTCCACTGTATTGGACTGTAAACTCTGTTTTGCTAAGAGTTTTTTTCCGAAATTAGGATTATTCTCCACCAGGACAGATTTACAGGACAGACATCGTCCATCATCGTGCTCCCGGACTGATTTATTAAAACCGGTGAGGCCGACTCATTTCTCCTCACACACACACATACAATATACTGGGCTTTAGACATTTCATACATTCACTTACACACTGAAAATATTGTATATAATTGTAAATATTGGTATCTGGTGTACTGCGGTGTCTTTTTTATTATTTTTTTTATTTTTTTTTGTACAATACATGCCAGCTACTTCCGCGATTGGACCGGAAGTAGAACAGCGGTCCGTTCGTATCTCGGATGTTCATAAGTCGGGGACTACCTGGATTTCAATTTCACTTACTATACGTACCAGGGGCCAATCACAGAGGACTTGGAGAAAGAGACAAGGTTACACAATCTATGTGCAATTTGTGAACGCCGGTTAGCCTACCCGGCATGTCTTTGGACTGTGGGAGGAAACCGGAGAACCCTGAGAAACCCCACCAAAAGCACTTGTAAAGGCCACACTGCTAAATCAATTACATCACCGTGTCTATTAATTAACACCTTTCCTTGAGCCACGGCATGAAGAAGTGAAGCCTGTTCGTATAATACTGTGTGAATGATGTATGACGACAGTATAATCTTAAGAGTTCAGGGACAAGTCCAAGGGGACAGCAGGCTTGTGTAACTAAACTGTGTCCTTGGCCAGCGCCTCTCGTACCCTTGAACAGACAGAAAGCTCCCAGAAGAGCTGAGAATACTGAGAAAGGCTCCGACGGCGAGTTTTCCACGGAGCTGAGAGAGGCGAGACCTGTGTCAGTGTTCGAGAGATTAGACGAGCTGCATGTGTCAGAGTCCTGGGGTTTACCCCTCGGGCAGAGAATGTACAGAGCTAGAGGACAGCGCTGTGCGCTCGCAGGTGCTCACAAACACACCACACACACCTGTGCACATACACACCACAGACACGTACGGGGGAAATTCTCTGTAAGAGCTAATAATCCACATGCACCTGCTACAGTGTGTGGCACGTAAATATATATCTGGGTGTGGATGAGCTTTAACACATACGTGTAGAAAGAGAGAGAGAGAGAGAGAGAGAGAGAGAGAGAGAGAGAGAGAGAGAGAGAGACTCACAGCAAACAGAGAAATGGATCCAGTGGTGAAGAGAGACCTGAAAAGAGAGACAGACAGGAAAAATAGAGTCAGACAGATAGAAGACAAAGAAAGAATCGAGCGAGAGAGAGAGAGAGAGAGAGAGAGAGAGAGACAAAGCAGAGACAGTGACAGAAAATGTGAAAGACAAAGAGTGGATAGAGACAGGCAGGAAGAAACGCACCGAGAGAGAGAGAGAGAGAGAGAGAGAGAGAGACAGACGAAAAACAAAAACAGTAAGATAAAGAGAGAGAGACAAGGAGACAGAAAGGAGAGCAAAAACAAAGACATAAGAAGATGGAGAAAGATGGAAAGGTAACCAATAGAAAAAAAAAAGAAAAAAAAAAAAAGACAACGGTGAGCAAAAGAAGACAAAAGAAAGATGAAAAGAGTGACGAGAGAAAGACAGGTAGAGGAAAAGGACAAGGAGAGAGA
>JAQQZT010000002.1:26873679-26884244 GCA_030068275.1 Clarias platycephalus | reverse complement strand
TTATGTTCACATACAGCTACATGACACACTGCATGAAAGATCATATTTGAAAACGCATAATAGGGGCACTTTAAAACTTCAGTGCTTTGTGATTAATTAAACAAATTTTAGTTCACCTCAGAATTAAATAAGAGCTGGATCTTCTCCTCTATTCGAGTGACTCTGAATGGAGCGCAATCACACGACCATGTGACACAATTATCTGTAAAACAGTTTAATCCCCTTTGTGGGTCAGTTTCAAAACGGGGAGGTACGTGTTTAACTGTGCGATTTATTTGATTATGCAATTTAATACATTTGTGCACATCAGTTTAATTGGTCAGTTTTTGAAAAACAGACCAATTTTTACACACAAAAAATTGTGTGTGTAAAAACCAGACGTTCTGATAAACCAGACGTTTCCACATACTTGTGAGCAACGTGGCATTCGGGGTAAAAGTGAAAACTGTGTGCAAATAGCTTGTTTATTTATTTATTTTTTTCATTTTTTCAAAGCTAGACTTTTGCATCCAGGCCTCTAGGACACAAGTACTTTTTTTTTTTTTTTTTTTTTTTAAACAATCCCTTCGTAATCCCATGTTTGCAAGTCTAGACAGTCTCAGTGCTGGAAATTTTGAAACAGTCAACAGTCTGGACGATGAGACGGGGAGCCTGCCGGAGATACGGGTTTGATTGAAGCTCATCGTAAGAGCGTCAGCGAGCAATAAAGTCAGTACATGAGTGAGTCCGATCCTTACGTCAGGAAATATTATCTACAAAAACATTCATTCATTGACCAAAATCCTGTTTTTCAGTTTATTTGAAAAAGGGACTATTATTAGACTTGTTACGATCTCTGGTTCTCATTTCCGAAATAAAAGACGGGGTGATGTAAGGACACGCCGCGCTCCGAACGTCGAACACCTGCTTCAAGTTTGTGCTTTTTTCTTTCTTTTTTTTTTTAGGATACTCGTTCTTCTCTTGCCTCCTCCAAGGCTTAAGTCCGTTCTCTGTCCCCCGACACTCTTCATCTCTCTCTCTCCGGGTTGAACTTACTGTTTATTTTTACTCCGGGTAAAAAGAGCCGAGTGATCGGAAGTCAACAAGTAGTCTAGCGCTGAGGAATGCTTCTTAGCAGCGAGATACAAGGAGACGGACTCTCAAAAAAAAAAACTCTCTTATCAGGAGAAGTGCTGTGATAAAACCCCATGTAGCACATCAAGGCTAACGGCTTCTGGCAGTGCTGGTGAGACACACGGGCGTGCACACGGTCTCCAAAATAAAGCAAGATAGTAAAGGCATCTGGGCAGCGTGAACACCCACGACTAATGCAGGAGGTGTGTGAAGAAAAACAAAACAAATGCAACCGGCTGCGGTGATGACGATCGGCAGTTTAAGCTGAAAAATTATCCATCGACTTCAGGTTTTATTGTGAAGCTACGAGAGTCTGCAACCTGAACAACTTTAGAGCAAGAAGACTTGCATGACCTCATACATAATATATTTGAATAAAACTATCGCCATTTCTTTTTAAATGATATCGTATTTATTATTTTTATTATTGTTTTGTAAGCAATTTATTCGAATGACTTAGAAGAGTAATGAAGGAAAAAAAAAATTATTAAAAATGTCCACATCGCATTAAAACTTCTTTTTTTTAAATCACTAAATCACACTTGACTAAAATTTACCAATTAAATTCTTAATAATTAATTTTTAATTAAAGATTTCTTAAACGTCGTTTTGATTTAAGGCCACGTGCAGACGTTCCTTGTTCTAACTGATCTCCAACTTTTAAAATTAATAAATTGAAAGTAAATTTTTATTCCTCTCTCCTTTTTGTTTTTTCTAACCAAAAGAAAAGAAAAAGAACAAAAGAAGGAAGAAAAAAAAAAAAAAAGCATCTGATCCGTGACCCAAAAACCGTTATATGATCCAAACAGAGCTTTGTGTTGAGGTAAACCCATTGTTGTACTGATTATATCAGGTAAAGTCTGATGTACATGTTCACCTTGAAATGCTCAACCACAGCAGAGAAAAACATCTACATTCCTGTCTGCTTCTCAGGCCCTGAACTTTACGAATCTTGATTGCTACATTCTGATTGTTTGTCTCGATTTCTGTGCAAGCGTTCATGCACCGATTTTCGGTAAGCTAACAGGAAGAACTTTGCGCTTTGCGAGAGGGATACGAGAGAAAATGAAATCTGCAACTGAGAACTGAAATCTATAAACATGACTCGCAAAAATACACAAGAAACATAACGAGCTCGAGTTATCTTAATCAGTTATGGCTGTGGGTTATTGATCGGAAGGTCGGGGGTTCAAGCCCCAGCACCACCAAGTTGCCGATGTTGTACTTGTACTTTAGTACTGTAGTGTAAATACGGTAATACAAACTTACGAAATAGCAATACAGATCGAATCGGTACCCAGGGTCATAATAATCGGATTAGGCGTTTTCATCCCTGATGATTCTGGTCTCCCTGTTTTTATTTATTTAAAAAAAAAATTATGACCTAAACGTAGATTTCATAATTGCTATTACAACAAGTAGTATAACTAAAGCTCTTCTTCACTGTTGCATGCACTTTATCCTGCTCTGAACGCACCATGGGTCAGGATCTGCTTCATAAGAAAGACAAATGCTACTGTGCATGAAATGAAATAAAATACAGAATTGTGCAGCAGCCCAGATTTCTTCCCTCCATAAATGTAACAGATGGCATTAGAGATCGTCCCTTGTTTATTTCATTTGTATTTTTAATCCTTGGAGAGAGAGAGAGAGAGAGAGAGAGAGAGAGAGAGAGAGAGAGAGAGAGAGAGAGAGAGAGAGACTGTTCGTATGTCCATGAATCATTTGAAAGCCATCATCGCTGTGTACTCGATCGCATCGTCATAACAGACGTTCGTTTGACCGGGGCGACGTGAGTAATGCAAAATGCTGTACTGCGATACGTCTTCAAGTCCAATAATCAGTGCAGGTATGTGTGTTTGCACCGAGCCGTGAATCAGCTGAATGTACATCCTCAGTAAACAAAATAAAGCAGTAAACAGCAGACCTCCGGCAGCCTAAATATCTCGCATGAGAGAATCCTGTAACACTATCTTAACCCTAATTCGGACGCCACGCTAAGTCGTCATGGAAAGATTAAGTGCAGCGGGCTTCTGTTTCAAGCGGCTTTAAGGAGAAGACGAGACGCCGCGTAGGACGTACCGATGACGAGAGCTCTGCTCTAGAGAAATACGCTGCTTTCGCTTTAATCAAGCGAGGAGTCGGATTAAGCTGAGTGAATCAAATCAAATCTGATTTATAACAGACGCAGAGGGCGAACACCCGAACTCTAAACATCAGAAGTCAGATGAGTTCCTCATAAAGGGATTTTTCACTTTTAATTCAGAAAAGGTCATGTTTCTACCGAGTTAAGGGTTTTCACACTTGGGGTTTTTTTTTCTCTCTCCCTGTTTAAAGTGGACAAGAAATATGTAAAAATGCAGCTGCTTTTGCTTCCCTTCCTTCCTCTCTCTCTCTCTCTCTTATTCTCTCTTTTTCCTTCCAGCATGCCTTCCATGCTTTTCATAAGCTCAGGAATTCAGCCAGGTCAAGGTGCCCAATGCAATGTGGAGACGGCAGCCTGGCTTCCAGGGCTCTCTGATTAAAACTGGAGTGTAGTTTAAAAAAAAAAAAAAAAAAAAAAAAAAAATCCATCTTCTAAATGTTGAAATTGAAACACACAAGAGGGGAAAAGAAAATCTACATTTTTCCATCGTCACAGAAAAAGAAAAAAAAAAAAAAAATACATCCTCTCTTATGATGATCCCAGTGCTTTTATTACACCGTGTGCTTTTTAAACCAGGCGTGGATTCCATGAAGACGTCTGGAAGAATTGCAGGGGGAAAAAAATAAAAATTAAATAAAAAAAACCCACACAAGGAAAGGAATCTGAACACGAGCTCTTCAGCACCGTGATGTCAGAAAGAAACTCCACAGGGAGTGTGAGGTGTGATACTAAAATACAGCACTTACCCTTAGAATTAACACTCTCATAAATCAGATGCTGTGATATTTTGTGAGCTTTACTATTAGGGGTAACTGTTCTGCACTGCGTTTATAAACCTTTTCAACAGAATTACGGGATCGTGTTAAGGTGCAGTGATGTGTTGAAGCATTTGAGGAATACGGTCCAAAAATCAGGAGTAGATGATAACGCGAGTCATGTGAAAGCGCTGGTAGTCTCTACACCAGATTGTATAACTGATGAGTAAAACACACGATATATATAATTAAATAAAAACCTAGAAATCATCGAATAAGTTGCACTTTTCAGATACAAGTGCATTTGATAAATATTCTAATTTAAGAAGCTTCACGTCTTATCAAAAACGTTGTCAAATTTATAAAATCGCACAGATCGCACTTTTCCTGATTGATACAAAGTGTTTTTTGTTTGTTTTTTTGTTTCTTTCTTTTCTAAGATCTTATAATAACACAAACAGTTCTGTAAATATTATTTAAAGAAGAATTCGACTGGAAGTTGATAAATCCAAAAAGGTCTATTTCCTTTAAAACTGCAAAAACTTTTCAATCTACCGCTTCACAATAAAATCCTGTGCGATTATTGAATTGAAAAAATGCTGCAATTTATTACAGCGTATATGGATATACATAGTCTGGAATTTATGTGAATTTTGTCAATTTTTGTTTTTTTTAAACAAGTTTTGTCCAATTATTTGGTGTTAGCCCCCATAAATACATTCGAATACAAAATGGTACATTTAACAGTTTAAATTGTAACTGCAATGCATGTCGAAATAATCACAATATGATTTTTTTAAATAAATTTTTTTTATTTATTATTTTAATCAAAACCGTGCGGTCATGTTGAAACTGGTGTGGGGTTGTTTTTCACAAGTTGGACTCGGCCCCTTACTTCCAGTGAAAGAACGTTGTGGGAACGGTTTGTGGACGACCCCTTCCTGTTTCAACATGACTGCGCACCAGTGCACAAAGCAAATCCATAAACACATGGATGAGCGAGTTTGGTGTGGAAGAACTTGACTTGAGTCCTGACCTCAACCTGATAGAACAACGTTTGGGTTGAATAATTTCTTTTGATTGTGTGAAGCTGCTTTGAGGCAATGACAATTGCTAAAAGCGCTATACAAATAAAATTGAATTGAATTGAATTGAATTAGAGCGGAGACTATGAGACAGGCCTTCTCGTCCAACGTCAGCGTTCGACATGACAAATGTGCTTCTGAAAGAATGGCCAAAAATTCCCATAAAAACACACACACACACACACACAGTTCACCTTGTGGAAAGCCTTCACAGAAGAGTTGATGCTATATAGCTGAAAATGGGGGGCGGGGCCAACATCATATTAAAACCTATGGATTAAGAATTGGATGTTACTCAAGTTCATATGCATGTGAAGGCAGGCGAGCGAATACTTTTGTCAATATAGTGAATATGGTCATATTCTCATTTAGATAATTTTTTTTTTTATTAATGTACTTGCCGTTTCTTGCATCAGCATGAAACAAACTAGATTTGACTTTTTCACAAATCTGAACAGTGAATATTGTGCAAAGCATCGCCTCTCTCACGTGTCACATGTACGTAAACAAACCGGTTATGATCTAAAAGTGCTGAGCGTTCACACAATGGCTGAGCTGTGAGATTCATTGTTGTTTACTAGGCAGATTTCTGAAGCGCTGCACGGAATCCTTTTTTTTTTTTCCCCTCTCTCTTTTAAACTGCATGGTCATGTTTCTAGTCGCCATGCCAACTTTACACGAACATGCCAGCTTTAGCCTGTAGCGTTCACTTAAAAACAGGCTTTGCGAGAGATGCGTTCAGGCAAAAATTACTTTTGTTTTATAACCACATGCACAGACTTTTTCCATATCAGGAATCAAACAGCTGCTGTGTAGAGAGAGGGGGAGGGGGGAGGGGGTGTCATGGGGGGGGGGACCGTTGCTGCACAACGCTATCGCGACGTCGTTACGTTAGAAGTCAGAACGGCCGATGAGTATCTGTGACTTCGGATCAACACCTTTCCGAACCCTGAAACGGTGTGATGATTCCACAGGAGAGTCTACAAGAAATCGAACGTCGGCACTGTTGAAAACCCCCACAGCCGTCTGTGAGGAAGTTATAACGTAAAGCGAGAAACAGCTCGTATAACCTTATGACTCATGAGGAGATCAGGATCAAACGGTGACTACCCAACCTCATCAAGGTTTACGATATGATTGCATACGATTGTTGTGTTAAAAACAAGCCGTGTCGCGGTTAAATCCTCATTGTTTCTTAGGTTTAAAATAGTCTTGTTGCTTTGGGTGAAAAAAAAATAAAAATAAAAAAATAAATAAAAATATTATTTTTGCTAGAAAGAAGCAAAATGATTGACACGAGTCAAGACACGAATCATTAAAAAAAAAATTTAAAAGCATGAAATTCCTGATTGTAATTTTTATAATCGTATAAACTGTTTAATTGAAAGCTTTTAAAAGAAAAACACTAGCTACATCTGACTATATTCAAGATCTTATCTACGTATTGATCCAGTGAACTCTTAAAGAACTACAAATATCCAAACTTGTATGAGATTCCTTGAAGGACAAAAACAGTTGTATGAGCTCCAAGACAAGGCAAAGTTTTTCCTCTTGCACCTCAGTGTTCTCCAATTTCCTCATATTACATATACCTGCTGAATTCCGCACTCTGATTGGTCAAAAGGTTATCGCATTTCCGTACCAGCAGAAAGAACACAATCGACACTAAACACAACTCTGGAAACGTCTACGTGATGTCGTCTAATCAACTGAAATCAAACATGACAAAGATGAGCCTGATTAACCAGATCTTTAAATTCAACCAAGAGACAGGAAGTGAACACACTGGTGTTTCAACACACACCTTAGGGTAAGTAATGACTAAGTGCTGTAGCTAAAGGTTTGTTTGTTTAATGAAGAAAGAGCTGCTTAATCAGCTGCATATAAAGTAAAACGTGCATCTTCACATACCGTGTCCTTTCCGTTTCAGTTAACTGTTTCCATACAGTTTCCTCTCGCGTGAATGCTACTGTACCCGTTTATTCTGCTACCGCGAATGCGGTGTACTGAGCAGCGGTTGCCAGCTGCCATGTTAAATAAAAAATTTATGTATTTAATGCAATGTAAAAATTATTTTTTGTTTTGTCTTGATCTTTTCTGAAGGCTTGATGCCCTGTAAAGAAGAAATACAGGAAAACTCAAGCGGCAGGCAACACAGCCTGGTTTAAAGTCCGATTTAAATAAAAATAAATAAATAAATAAAACCTGCTCACAAGAAAGTCCCGCCGGTGTGTGACGACTATGGAGGAGACGACTTTAGACATCAAACTGTGCATTTAGATTTTCTGATAAAACCAAAGTTGTTCCATATGTCTGTCACTTATCAATCAGATTAAACATACTGGAGTGAATTTTTCATTTAAAAAAAAAAAAAAAAAAAAAAATTGGGTTTGGTCAGTGGCGTGCAGGTTTCTGTACATTATTATACTCTCTACACAATGAATGTTGCATTATGGGTACGTGTCCATCCCCAGGGCCTCTACAAAAAAAAAAAAGAATAAAAAAAAAAAAAAAAAACCACACACACACATTGGGTTATATGTTGTTCGTCGGCATAAGTACACTCGATCCATTCATGGTGCCTGGCCCCGTGCTCGGTCAGTCGCTGCTCCGGTAAACGCGAGCGTTTCCTGAATATCGGCTTTCTTGATATAATTAGAACAAGAAGAGGGGAATGTTACACAGGCTGGAGCGGTGAGCTGAGGTAAAACTGGACACGCGGAAATTTGTAGAAACACACTGAGAGACACAGTGTTCAAGGGGGCCAAAATTAATGATTATCCGAAATTAAACTCTTAGTCATTTTTTGACATTCAGATGGACCTCCTGTGTGCAAACAAAATACATTATGGAACAACACATTCCATGTTTTTTGTGGGTTTCTTTCATTTTTTAAATTAAATTATTTTTTTACATTGGTGAATTAGGGCGTCCCATTCTAATGTGACCTCATACAAGAAGAGCCCCTCCTCCAGCTTGTTACTCAGCCCTGCTGATCTCTTGAGAGGTGTGACTCAACGGGAGCTCATTTACACACGAATACCAAGCACACACTTTGGTTAACTTGTGTGAAAGTAATAGTAAAATATGGGACCTTTAAAAACGTTGTGAATCACGAGAAGACCAACATCGCTACCTATCGCAGTCCTGGACTTCACGTACATGAATGGTGGGGGAAAAAAAACGAGTGAAGTCACACCTGGGAAGTGCAAATGCAACAAATGCTCTAAATAATTAGGCTGAACAAAGAAAAAACAAAATTCAAGATTCATTCGAGATACCGATCGGCTCGTCAGCCAATTTTATCAGGGAGGAAAGAAAAAGGAAAAAGAAAATAAAATAAGGTTTGCAAACGTATCCGTCATGTGTCTTGTTGATCAGATAATCACGTGCGCTCACTATCCAGTCCTGCACACGGCATCGCACGGTGTCAGTGTCCTCGTTATCATGATGTTCTGCTGATACGCTTACGAGCTCGATAACTTAATCGAGTTCCGTGTACAAGCGAGCGTCCTTTGTCGATACACACCGTGATTCAAATTTGGCCAAAAAAGGGCCCCTCGGGTTCCTCTCATCAGGCATTTGAGAGTTCACATTATTACAGCAATGAGTTGAACTTCAGACACGACTTTAAAGCTCTGTTTGAAAGCAGAAGTGGACGTGTACTGTACTCTCCTCGGACGGTTCCTCATTATCGGGACGACTCGGGCCCGCAGCATGTAAACACACACCCTGCGCTTCTGCTAACATGCAAAACACGTCATGCACAAACCCTCGGGTACGTTTTCTTCGGAAACGCGATACTGAGCGTGGCTGCAGAAGTAGGCCAGGTAAGAACAAATCCCCAGTGCTGTAGAATTCTCTGGAGAATCATTTTGCAGGATTATCTATTTATTCGCTGTCCTTCCTAATAAAATTATAATTTCTAGTGAAAACAAACAATAATTGATTCAGTTGTTATCGTGATTCTTTTGTGTGGCGATTCGTGTATCACCACATTGACGGACAAAACTGAGGTAAAATGTTGCCATACCGCCATCAGCTTGCCACGAGGGCCGTTCACATCAAACCGGGACTTTTGATTGCGCATTAAAAGTTAAGTTATTAAAAAATGTTGTTTAAAGCTTACAGTGAAAAGTCTTGATTATTTCATGCTTGTGTGTGAATGTCAGTGCTTCGTCTAGCTTAAATCGAGCTTTCTAACACGAGACCATTGTTGTTGCGCTTTCAGGTCTCTCTGTCTTTTGTTTTAACTATTAAAAAAAAAAAAAAAAGGGAGAGACAGGAGGGGGAAAAAAAAAAAAAAAAAAAAGATCTGGTGAGGTAGTTACTTAAGACAGATGCTGCAGCATCATTTTTTAAATGAAATTAAAAATAGTTACTGATGTTTGCTTTGCATCAGACCACATCACACCATCATCGTTTAATCTGATTCATTTAATTCCTTATACATATTTATTCATCATCAGTTACACGGCGCACCTTTTTAATTACACTCATCAGCCTTGAGAAGCATCAGTCCGAAAAGAGACGAACCTTCATGTGCCTCGTTTAAAGGAGCTCGTTAACATGTGTCGCATCAAAGCCGAGAGCCGAACGAGAAAGGTTTACACTTGACATCTGATCTATACATAAAAAGGCATACACGACTTTAAAGAAGGGATTTATAAACACCTCGAACAAGTGATACTCAAGTAGTCACCTCGGTTTACATGGAAACGTACAACATCCTAACCTGAGAAACACTCTGAATAATGCATGCTGCTAAGGACCGAGAGCTACAAGCATCACTAAACAAGGACACTTTTTTTTATTTATTTTTTTTATTTCCCTCCCCTAATCAAAAAGGTGGCCTGGGTTTCATGTTCATGAGAAAGTTTTTTAAAAAATAAAATGAATAATGCTTTAATAGCGCTCGTAAATCATTCGTTTGGCAACCACTTATCTAAAGTGACTAACAACTGAAGGGAAACTCGAGCGCAGGGCCGAGCGCTTCGTGAGTCTCGCTGACGAGTGGCTCTTGGCGGGCGAGTCCTCGAGTCTGAACTCGACCTTGTGTGTGATGATTTTTATTTTTTTTTTAAACCAGTGGCCATGATGGATTCTTCACATCGCTGCGTCAAACTTCTGCCCTTTTGGAGTAATAGCAGAACAGAGAAAGAAAGAAAAAGAGAAAGGTTTACGCCACAGTGAGATTAAAGAGAACGGTGAGAATAGGGGGAAAAAAACAACAAACAAAAAAAATTCTCTTTTGTGTGACGATCAGGTTCACTTCCTGGGGGCGTTGCTGCGTGCTTGCTGGAACAAAACACTGTGCTTGTTATGACACGGCGATTGGGAAGAACGCTAACACACATGGCCTACATTCATGCCAGCCAGACATGCGTGTGAGACTTTGTGTGTGTGTGTGTGTGTGTGTGTGTGTGTGTGTGTGTGTGTGTGTGTGTGTGTGTGTGTGTGTGTGTG
>JAQQZT010000002.1:26861375-26873579 GCA_030068275.1 Clarias platycephalus | reverse complement strand
TTAAGGTAAAGTGCAGGTTAATTTGTTTTATTTTTACTTTATATTTTGTATTAATTCTTTTTATGTATTTATTTTTTTGGGCTGTGGAACAAATAATATTTCTTATGGGAAAATTTGCTTTGATTTACGAGTGTTTTGGAATACAAGCCCGCTTCCGGAACGAATTATGCTCGTAATCCGAGGTTCCATTGCATTAAAAAAAAAAAATTTCAAGGTTGAAAAACTAATCGTGCACTTTGAAGAGTTAATTTGAGTTTTTGAGTTATTCTTCATGATCCATCCATGTGTAGCGTCGCCATGACTAGGTTGAAAACATGCTAAACATTGTTTTTTTTTTTTATATTGTCCAATTTAAAAAGCTAAAAACGATATCCAGAAGGGTTTAATGGTTCTACATTATTATTTATTATGAGTATGCATTTTCTTCCTGAAGTTAACAAGGGAGTGTCGTGTATTCGGATTCCCTGAGAAGGGAGTGGCTTTAACCATGTGAAGAATAGATAGGACTTATCTCGCTTCCACCACCAGCAGCGAATACCTTCTCTTCTCTCCGTACACGTGATGATGCAAACACAGTCCGTGTACATTTTGAACATATACATACACACATATACAACTCGGATTGAATCCGATTTCCAGGCGTGCGTCTGATCTAGTGCATGTCTGAATGATTCAGAGAGGATATGAATAACGAAGGTCGGGAGTGTTTCACTCGATGATTGATGTCCGCGTCAACCTACGTCACTCCGGTCTGACCTTTCTATTATGGTCAAGGCGTGGCTGTGCGAGTTCCACTTTACCGTTAAGCAAGTCACATGATGTTCACTTCTATACAGGTTGGTGAGGAGTGACTTTAAATTCCGTTTAAACCTGACGAGTGACTTTGGTTGCATGTTGAAGAGCAGCAGCAATGATGTTATTGTTGTTGTTCTTCACGTCTGAGTACCTGCGTTATGTCAGAGTCAAAGCATTCCTCTTCACCACACGCTTCCGAAGCCAATGTGTTCAGAGAGAGAGAGAGAGAGATATTCTGGAATTCGAATGCTAAAGTGTAACAGTGCACGAGTATGATTGTGATTTGGAACGCAGCACCCGTTTGCTCAATCAGAAGCTTGTGATTTGGTGTTGCACCATTCAGCCCCGAAGTGTTGTGTTGTGTTTTGTTTAGGGACGTTAATGATTAATCGAATGCCGTCGTTAAAGATTAAACTGATTAAAACTTTATTAACTGATAATGTTTGTTTCACTGAATAATAGGTCACATATCTGTATCCTGTATATATACACTTCTCTCTCTCTCTCTCTCTCTCTCTCTCTAAACACACACATGCATACATGTTGTACATAAGAGCAGTATTTTAACAGCTTAACTGCATAACGGATCACAAGACGTTATTCACGTTCCGGAAAATAAACAGAACTGAGTTTTGACCCCGTAAGGCTGTGAAACCAAGTGTTTCACTACTGGGTAGATCCCATGATGGTAAAAAATTCAGTGAAGACTGCCTGAACACCTGGCCTCCCAGGAACTCCTTTAATGCCTCAAACACGAGGGGAAAAATCCTTATTATAGTAGTTGTTAATATTATTTTGTCTTTATTTAAGCTATT
This sequence comes from Clarias platycephalus, assembly GCA_030068275.1. Taxonomy (NCBI): domain Eukaryota; kingdom Metazoa; phylum Chordata; class Actinopteri; order Siluriformes; family Clariidae; genus Clarias; species Clarias platycephalus. The sequence goes on along the minus strand of JAQQZT010000002.1, from coordinate 26,871,969 downwards.
TGTAAAGCCCAAAATATTGCATCAGTGTTTGAAGGTCACTTTAGTAAAACAGAACTTGTAGCTACTCTGTAGGTCTGGAAAGTAGAAAAGTGCACCATAAAGGATTTTTTTTAATGAGCTTTACATGCTCTGAAGAGACGTTTTCACGGACGTGGACGTCTTTTATTTCCACTCGGCATGCTGAATGTGTCGAGGTGGGAAATGACCTTATTAAAACTTGTAAATTTGCCACTGCCAAGGTACCATGAATGCAGCATTAATTTTCTGCACGAGCAGTTCTCCAAGCGAGCACGGATTCCGTCTGCAAGGAAACTTGTATAACCTGGGATATTAATGTTGCCTGTAAATTATCGTTTTATTTTTATTCTGCATCTTCAAACGAGAACCTTCAACCAAAACTGCCAAAATAGCAATCGTTATTATAGGAAGAAGAGCGCATGGACCCGAAGGTTTCGTTCTCATGTGCGCGACAAATCTCTCACTCTGCTATTTCTGTGCAACGCTGACCGAAACCTATCATCAGTGCACAAACAAAGGGAAACTATGGAACAAACTGGATACGTCTGATCAAGGGAAAGATTACTAAAAACATCTAAAAAAAGAAAGGAAAAAATAGTCCCTTGCTTTTTCCCCCTCCTGTTAGAGGCAAAAAACCAAGCATGTTTACTTCACTCCATAAAAAGTCCAAACAACCGGGATTACGGAGGTTCAGCCAGACGTTTAATCACAGATAGCGATCTGCGAGCACATCGTTACGTGATTCTCTATCGGGATAATTAATGTAAATCCTTCAGCGTGTGTCACTGCGACTCCTGCGTCAAGGGTGCAATCTGAACACACAAACACTCTCCGTACAAACACACAACAGCCACGTTCACAGGAGCCAAATTACAAAAACCTATCGTTTTTTTTTTTGTTTTTGTTTTTTTTAAGCGCTGAGAGAAGCATCCATTTCCTCTTTATCCGTTACAGCCGATAACCGAAACGCAGAAAGGTCACGTCTGTGTGTGTGTGCTTACAAAGATAGATTGTTCTCTTCGGTGTAAAACAATATAATGTCCTCTGTCCTATTTAAACCCCTCAGGGAAGAAAACACTTAAATATCACGGCCATAAACCGGAAAGAAGAAAAAAACCGCAAAAAGAAGTATGAGTGAAAGTGACAGGCTGGAATATTGGTGCGGACGCGTTTGCGTCGTGTTAGGAGTTAATTTAAGCTCAGCTAACTGAAAAGTGACTCATGGTAGATGTAACAAGTGTCTGTGTGGCAACTAAATTTATCATCTGGTGAAAGGGAGGAGGGGCGTGGCCAAGAGCAAATGCAACACGAGAAGAAAAAAAAACCTGTGGTAAAAGTTGATCGTCATCCCATCCGGCGCTAATATTTTTCAATCGATACGAGGATTAAAAAAAACATTTTAGACACTATGTCAAAAGGAAAAAAACAAAAGATGAAGTTAAATACAAGTCAAGCTCAGAACCTTCTTTTTAAACTTTTTTTAAACATCACAAAACGTGGAGCGCAGGAACGAAACAGGAACGAAACAGGGTGCTGATTCAATCCAGGTCACCATTTCTGCAAACAAACTCAGAGGATCACACATGGCTGGGAGATTGTTGCATTGAAAGCGTGTGTGTGTGTGTGTGTGTGTGTGTGTGTGTGTGTGTGTGTGTGTGTGTGTGTGTGTATGCAAAAACGCAACCTGGAGCACCAAACAGTCCCTAATTTCCATGCGGCCTCCCGGGGTGTACAACGTTTTTATAAATTCTTTTACACGCAGGCGTGCTGAGGTGGGCGTACACATGCTTCGGCAGGTTTCCCTTCAGCCCGGGACTAGCATCATCTTTCATCATCAATAGACATGAGCCAAAAAAAATAAAATCCCACTAAATACGTGATACAAGGGGAAAAAAAAAAGAGGGGGGGGGGTTGGGGGGGGGAGAGAAGTACTTTACCAAGAGCTACTATACTCCCGCAAACTAAACAGAGGCTCCGATCCAGGTTTGTCCTTATGTTTAACACGTGCGGCATCATGTTTCCTTCCCTTTTGGATTATGAACTAAGCTTGATTTAAAACTTCTTCCTCTTCTGCTAAAGTATAAGAAGAGGCAGCACTTATAACTGATATTAAACATTAATATTGCCGAACACACAAAATGTGTCACACGATACTTTATATCACGAGCTTTGAGACGAACGATTTCTGTTTCGAGGCTAATTCTCATGCTAGCGACGGACAAATGGTAAATGCATCAGCTAACCATCCTGATAAGTGAAAGCTCCAGGTGCATCGTGCTGGACGAATATACAAAAATAAATAAAAGAAGCTTATATATAGCTTCTATGTATATAACTTTCATTGTTATGCTGACACACAGTTATACGTCTCAGCAAAACCAGAGACTGGATGCTAATTAACTTCCTTCTGCTTAATCCTGGTAAGACAGAAGTTCTAGTCACAGGACCGAATGCAGCTAGAAGCAAGAGTTTAGATCACACTGTAACTTTAAATGGCCTTTTTGTTCTGTCTTCCTCACTCATCACTCAGGTTTGACGACGGTGAGGCGATTGGTCGCTTTACATCTCAGTTCCCCCTCATGTCTGTGTTTCCTTCTGGCTCTCCCTTTTAGTTATGCGGTTATAGTTAGTCCTGCCTGTCCAGTCGTTCCTGAGTCGCTAGTGATCAAGACTCCCTCTGCCCTCTGGACCTGTCTGACCCATCCTGGTGCCCCGCTTCTGGTTGGAGATCTCGTCACGTGGATGCCCCGTGTGTCTCTTTGGGATGCGTCTGATGTCTGGGGACGGTTTCACTCTACCTTGAAGACGGTTCTGGCTTTGACTGACGTTGGCAGCTGTTTCTCTGAGGACTTGACTTGGCTGCAGTCACTCGATAGTTCAGGACTGGAATTTCCTACAAGTCTAACTGAGCCTCCAATAACTACCTGGACTCCATATTAACATCAACTGTTATAGCTGAACTGGCTGCCACCTAACACACAGTATAAATGCAGATCAATCCCTGCTTCCTGTTTCACCCAAATGAGGATGGGTTCCCTGTTGAGTCCGGTTCCTCTCAAGGTTTCTTCCTATTACCAACTCAGGGAGTTTTTCCTTGCCACTGTCGCCCTCGGTTTGCTCATCAAGGACTACATGTCCTAGGACACTTCAGCTTAGCCGCACCACTCGGGCAAATACAACCCATGTCAGACTGTTTATTTAAAGTCCCACAACCTGATTTGTACATAACATGATGGCAGGTTGCTGCAACGCCGCGCCCTCGAGCCTACTCAAATACCTCCACCGAGGAGACGAGCAGTGCGTGTAAACAAACACGTCCGCGGTAGGAAGTGGCAATAGAGCTGTATTTTTACTCGTATGTAGACAGAGGGTTCAGTTCAGCTCAGATTGTTGTACTGGAGCCTGGGTGTGACTACATAACAGTCGAGTGAGATAGGTAACGTTTGCACAAACTAGAACGGCAGGAAAAAAAAAAAAAAAAAAGTGTTACATAACTATCTTAGGAAACTGCAAAAAGTAAAACTCCTGTTGCTAAACTTCCTCCAGCTCGACATAGGCACAGACGAATGAACTGCAACAGAGCGCGACACACTTCAGTTTCACCTAACAGCATACACCCGCTTTGTGCTGGTATTACTTTCTTGCAAAGAATTTCTTTTTTAATCAATGCTTCATTAAGCATAAACACATATAGTAATCTGTTTGGGTTCACAAATCTGTTCTACAGTATTGTTAAACCTTGGATAGTGAGGACCAGAAGCGTGCTTGTTATCCGAAGCACTCGTATATCGAAGTGAATTTCAACATAAGAAATAATGGAACCTCATGATTCGTTCCACGAACCAAAAATCATTCATATATAAATCATTCATACAGAATATAAAGTCCTTTTTGTGTGACTTTAACAAAGAACCTTTCTACCAACACTTGCTTTTGCCTCCTTTTGAGGATTTCTTGGAAATGTGATGTCTCGTTGACGTTAAACAGATTAATCTTCCGCACTGCTACAGACTTTTTAACTTTTCTTCATGAGGGTTGTTGTTACAGTACAGTTACTAAAGAACTGTCACTACTTGGATACAAAAGAAAGAAAGAAATGCTTTTACGCATGTGTGCGCGCGCGCACACACACACACACACACACACACGGCCACAATGTTTTAGTTAACAGTACACACGCAGAAAAAGCATACAGTGGAACCTCGGATTAGGAGCATAATTCGTTCCGGAAGTTGGCTCGTATTCCAAAACACTCGTAAACCAAATTTTATTTTCCCGTAAGAAATAATGGAAACTTTAATTATTCGTTCTACAGCCCAAAGAAATAAATACATAAAAATAATTTATACAAAATATAAAGTAAAAATAAAAGAAATCAACTTGCACTTTACCTTTCAAAAAAGTAAAAAATAAATCCGAGGTTCCACTGTATATATATATATATATATATATATATATATATATCAGCATATAAAGGTATATCAAGACCTCGCTCGATTAAGTTAAAATTCATTTTAAAAAATTTGCTCGTCCTGCAAAACGCTGGCCGAATAAGTGACTCACAATCCGAAGTTTTACTGTACCAGAAGAAATCTAGTCTTGAAAAGCTATATCGTAGTGAAACACACATCTGAGGTCGGTACGGTTCACGCCTAAAAGCTTTCGAGTCCGGCGTGACAACAAGCTGTGTGCTGAGGAACGACGTGAGGAAAGTTCCTGCTGATGTCGGGAGTGATGAGGCGTGCAGTTTGCTAAATTCTTGGCAACCATTAAGCCTGGGAGATTCAGTGCCAAAGCGAAGCGGTCACGACTGATCGAACACCTTTGATGTAAAGTGAAACTTAATAATTAACCTCAGTTTTGTTTCTGTATTCATAAACACCGCGGTGTGAAAGAAAATCCATCTCACCTTGTTCAAATAACACCAACCTGATAATTCTTACTTTGAGATTACCACAGAAAAGACTTTTCTACCGCTCACACACACAACAATCGACGTGAGGACACGCGTCTGACCTGTAGTAGCGCGACTGCAGGTAGGTGGAGCACACGGCCTTGGAGACGTGACTGGCCGAGCCGAAGTCGATGACCTTGACACGGTACGGCTGCCTGCGCGGATCCACCAGCATGATGTTCTCGGGTTTGAGGTCAGCGTGAATCAGGCCGAGGCTCTTGAGCTTGCGCAGCGCCATGGCCACCTGCTGCAGCATGGCGCGGATCACCTTCAGCGGCAACGGGCTGAACTTGTTCTGCTTCAGGAAGTCGTACAGGTTCTGCTCGAGCATCTCGAACACCAGGCACGTGTGGTTGCAGTGCTGGAAGCACTCGAAGGCGCGCACCAGGTTGTGCTCCTCGGCGTTCTCGCCGCTCAGGCGGGCCAGGATGCCCACCTCGATCTGACCCTGGCGCGCGTACGACGGGTGATTCTTCAGGATCTTCACCGCCACGATCTCGCTGGTGCCGCGCTTCCAGCACTTCACGACCTGGCCGAACGTCCCGCGTCCCAGGAACTCCCGCACCTCGTACGTGTGCTTCAGGGAGCACAGGACCTCGTGTTGGACCAGCTGGTAGTCCCCGTCGTTGGTCCCGCCCCCTGGGCCGGCCACATTCTGATTGGAGGTCACCGTGCTACCCACGTTGCTTTGCAGCATGGCCGGCAGCGCCGGACGCTCCTCGACGATCTGCATGGTCCTCGCGGTGCTTCCCTGCTCCTCGCTCTCCTTACGTTCGAACCCACATCCGTCAGACGTCCCTGCGCTCTCCTTCTCCTCTCCTCCGTCTCCTACGCACCTGTAGGAGGGACGGGTCGCCCTGCGCGGCTCTCCGGGAGCCACAGTCTGTAATGAATATCCCGCACCTTCCTGCGCGCGTGTCTTCAAAGAGCGGTGCTTGGTCACGTTAGTCGGATGCGCGATGCCGAGGTTCACGCCGACCACGTACGTGCGAGGAGGCTTCTCATGGTACACGCAGCTGCTGGCCTCCACTTTCCTCACACTGCTAAAGGCACTTGTCTGGGGCTGATGCACATGTGGTGGGCAGACCAAAACCTGTGATGCCATACCTGGAAAAGAGAAGGAAAAAAAAAGGATGAGTTTAATGCAGGAAAGCGTGATGTGTAATCATTTAAACAAACCAACAAAGAATAAAAGAAAAAGAAAAATGAGTCCGTCTGCATCTGGAGGTATTAAATGACGGCCGCGCAGTTAGCTGATAGGGATTAGGAACACTCAGTTACACAGAAGAGCTTCTTACGCTAGCACAACATATGGCACAAGTCTGAACAGGAGAACACACACACACATACACACCCGTGTCTCTGCAACATGAATCTGCAAAGCATGAAGCAACCCATGAAGGCGGTTATGAAATTCTTAGGCACGTCTGAGAATTTTAAAGAAGCACGTAAAGAAAAACAAAAAGGAAACTTGGCAGGCATGAGCGAACTTTGATGACCTCGTTCGAGCGCCGCCTGAAAGATCGTAGGACAAAACCAAATGTGTAATGATGACCGAGAACCCGAGCACAGCATACGTTAGCAGGCATTTCCTGACTCCCCGAGATCTGGCAGGGCAGCCTGACTCTGCCGGGGAGCCTCCAGCTAAACGGATCGAGTTACGAGTATCTCTGTTCAACTGCTGCCAGAGACAGGTGGCCTCTCACCCGCCTTCGAGTTCACAACCGCAAGGGTTTAAAAGGGGGACGAGGAGAAGGAGGAGGAGGAGGAGCAGAGTGGAGAAAGACACCTGTTGATATCGCAGCTGTTTCGCGTAAACAACGGGAAATTACCAGGAGCTGAGTGTTTGGGGCCCCGCCGAACAAAAGCAAGCTCAATGGGAGAGAATTTCACCCTCGGGGTCAGAAAGTGTCAGTAAACACAACGTTTGGCTTTCCACCTTTTGTTACTCGCTTCTGTCTGTCTTCTGTAAGCACGGCGACGTCGGGCGATTTGTCAAGCGGCGCTCAGGAGATTACAAGCTGATTGTTTACAGATCTTTAACAACATTTGAATCACAATGTGTAGGAGTAGAACTCGTTTCTCTGCACTTTTATTTTATTTTAAACACTGAAATCTCGATTCTTAATTACAGCAGGCTGGACTAGTATACAATTCTGTGCAAAAGTCTCAGTACTAACGATGTTAATGATCATCTGCCTTGAATAAGATATTTGTCTAGACTAGACTGAAAATGAGAGTCAAAAGGTCCTTCTGGGAATTCTGTAGATCTAGACCTCAATCCAACTTAAAAAAAATACAAGAAAGTCTGTTATTTCATGAGGGTGGGATCAAAACTTTTGCAAAGTACTGTATATTTATATCTTTTTTGGTAAGAAAGCAGAGTTTGATGATAAAAAACATTATGATTATGTTGACACACAATGCGAGACTGATTTAAACTTGGATATTTAACTATTAAATGTACCATTTAGTATTCAAACCTATTTATCAGGGCGATCAGCAAATAGGGGCACAAATGACCCCATCGAGAGGATGTTTGCCAATTGCATCAACGTTATTTACAAACGAAAAAACAAAATTAAATTTGACTCCCTCGGCATAAATTCCCCAAACATACATATATTATTGTAACAAACTGCAGCCTTTCGCGCTTAAGTGCTCGCGCATGTCCATATCGGGATTTACATTTTTTATGTGATTAACTGTGCTGTACTAGACTGGAAAGAAATCAACTTTAAATCATGCCTAGTAATGTCAAAAATACAAAAAGAAAAGAAAATTGAGATCTGATTTTCAAAAGGAGGGTCATTTCAACAGCGTGGTAATAACATATTAACAGCTAATAGCTAAACCTTACTCGTCTTACATGTCTGTCCCCTGTAGAATAACATGTAGTATACTTTCACACACACGCTATGCGGTTATTCCATTTGCACCGTTCAATCGTACACATGTACGTGACCGTGGATGCTTTCATTCAGTGTGAAAGCGGTTTGACTCTGAATCAACCAGACCACAGAAAGAGAATCAAACAGGACGCGTGTTTGTGGATAAAACGATCGATCATCGAAATGAGACACAAACCAAGCCAAAAGACGCCGTGGAGAGGCGATGTCTTCTGGATCATAGAAGGGGAAAAAAAGGATGAGACAGATGCTTTAAACTTGGTACATAAATAAAATTTAATTAGTAGAGTGTTGGTTTTTGTAACTTTTAATAAACCTTCGTGTCCTTGGGAAATAAAGCGTTTGACTACAGAATCAGCAAATGGGATTTCTGCCAAATGAATGAGACTTTAGTTTTAGAGTTTTTTTTTTTTTTTTTTTACAAAATGTTTGGAACCCAATTAAATGACTCAACTTTGCTCTGATTCAGAGTAACATTTTAGATGCTGGCTTACTAACTCATCACCATAGTATCATTCAATAATTGCTTGATTTCCCCAGCTCGATATCAGAAAGTTTATTAGTCCCTGTAAACTACTTTTTTATTATAATATATATATTAATTTCATTTAGATGATAAATGTACAATGCATGTCCGAATCATAAGTTAACTGCAACAGGTTAGTGTAAGCACTTCTACCAAATAAAATACGTTGAACACACTTTTCTGTAAAAAAAATAATAATAATAAATTTTTAAAGGAATATATGTGTATGCGTTAAGATTAAAATATTTTAGCATGAGAGGAAGGAAAGAATCCAACTAAAGAGAGTCTTAATGCAGGGAGGAAAACAGAAGAAGAAAAAAAAAGGGAGTATGAGCTCACTTTCAGGAGGGGGGAAAAAAACACCTCTTAAACATTTATGCATTAAAGAAACCGGTGTTTTTACACAACAATCTGACATTTGATTTTTTTTCTTTATATTAAAAAACAAATCTATAAAATTATTTTTTTTTAATACGGCATGTTATTTTCTAGTTTGCATAACTCACATTAAAAGGGAAAGAAAGCAGAAGTATTGAGTAGAATAAAGCAGAAGTTTGAACTTAGTGGTTTTAGTAAAAAAATTTTTTACATTAAATAGCCAACTCACCCAGGGTTTTAGTCCACAGCTAAGACAAGTCTCGAGTTTAAGAACAAGACTAACTCGTATACGCGGTCTGTGTCACTCTCTTTCATATTTTACTCTAATAAAGTTTGTTGATAAACACTTAAAACAAATAAGAAAGTAAGAAAACCAACTTCAACAAGTTTTTTTTTTTTTTTGTCACCATGGTGATGTAACTTTTTTTTGTCCCCCTCAAGCACGCGCCACCAACTGTTGCCTAGCCCCAGAACTGCTCGTCGTAAACTACCAAACTAGGCGATTTAACCAGGTCGATGTTCCACCCGCGAGTTGTTCGTCGACGTACCTTCACAGCCAGAGACTGTAGCGGGACGGCGGAGACATGTCCGGGCTGTAATGTCCACCCTGAGCAGCCTCTAAACACTCGCCACGAGCTGCCATCTTGTCGCGCGCTGCTGCTGTTGTTGTTGGACAGCGCGCGAGAAAAACACCGTCATCCCCGTCATGCTGAACCGCTCACGCGCTAAGCCATTCACTGAGGATCTCCTTGGCAACAAGACGGACTTCTGCTCTTCATTTTCTACAGGGAGAAACCCCTGCTAGGAGAAATTCCCTTCTCCGAGAACCTTCCGCTGCTGCTGCTTCCTGCCTTTTCCGTTCCTCGCTCTGCTTTTTCCTCTACTCTGCTATTATGCTAAGCTAACGCAAATCCTTCTTTAGCCGTGCTGCGCGAGCTCCCTCGCTCCTCCCACAATCAGCTCCGTCCTCTTCTTCGTCAGTCTCGCGTCATGGCTGGAAGCGGAAGTAACTTTTTCCTGGCCAAGGAGAATAAATTTCTTTTTCTTTTTACTTCTAAGAGGAAGAAGGAGGATGAAGATTTTATAATAAATTTAACCTTTATAATTGCTAGGTTTTTATCCATAAATGTGAATGTAATAATAGTCCACCCTTCTTTCTTGTATTCAAAAATTACATTATGAGATATAGTATAAATGAGAAAAAGTATAAAGTTTGTTGATAAACACTTAAAACAAATAAGAAAGTAATAAAACCAACTTCAACAAGTATTTTTGTTTTTTTCACCATGGTGATGTAACCTTTTCCCCCCTATTATGTCATCGACTGCTTCTTTTGTCCTCCCTGGTTATGTTGTCTGGATTGTGTATCATTGTTTCCATTAAAAAAAAAAAAATTCAACCTCTGTTACTTTTAAGTCGTGTAAATTTCACAGTCTGCTGCTTCAGACTGTAAAAATTCATATTTATGTCATTCTCTTTTAAGCTCTTTTAAGCACAGTCAGATGTGACTATGGTATAACTGAAGTATAATTATAAGCATTTCATAAGTGTCAAAGGCTTTTATTGACAGTTACAATACGTTTATGCAGAGAATCAATATTTGCAGTGTTAACCCTTCTTTTTCAAGACCTTTGCAATTTGCCCTGTCGTGCTGTCAATTAACTTCTGAGCCACATCCTGACTGATGGCGCAGCCTATTCTTCAAATTCAAATTCAAATTTTATTTAGTTTAGTTTAGTTTAGTTTAGTTTATTTATTTATATAGCACATTTAAAAAACAACCATGGTTGACCAAAGTGCTTCACAATC
>JAQQZT010000002.1:26840675-26852016 GCA_030068275.1 Clarias platycephalus | reverse complement strand
GGTTGTGTGCAAGCTATGCAACAAGGAATTCGCATATCACCGCAGCACATCCAGCCTCAAGTATCACCTAGGGTGATATAAAATAAGGTCAAATATTTATATGTGATTAAAATGCAATTAATTTCGATTAATTAATTACAAAGCCTCCAATTAATTAGATTTTTTTTTTTATCGAGTCCCGGCCCTAATATATACATATATATACACACACACACATTTTTTGCCAAATTTTGCCAAAAAAAAAATAGCATCGGCATACGAGTGAAAGAACGGAAGCGAGCTGAACGCCGGCGAAGTTGGGGAGCCATTCAAAACCTGTTCGTGTCAGTGGAAAATCAAGCGAAGCAAATTTAAAAAAAATAATAATTCGCAATACAAATTTTTTTCGCCTTAAGGAGTAAATTTATATGCCGAGGTACCGAGGTAATACAATTCATGATTCTTTAAGAGATTCGAGTTGCCGCTATAATTTTGATGGTCTTACCTCTTTAATTTCCCCGACCAGTTTGATAGCATGATCGTACACAGGCGGTTCGTCATTCAGCTGGGTTTCAAGATTATCCCAGAATGCTTTGTGCACAATTTCCTTAACTTGTTTCTCCAAGCTGCAATAAATAAATAAATAATAATAATTATTATTATTTATTATATATGTTTTTTTTTTTAGCTTTGTGACTGAAAATTTCAGATAGTGCTTGGATATTTGAAGGGCTTTACCTTCCTTCAGCAGGCTCAGTGGGCTTGATTTGGAAGCCACCGTTCACTACTATCTCATGAGCAAGCGCCATGTTAGTCACGCCTTTAGCCGCCTCCATTAGCTCCTCCACAGACACGAACTTGGACGGGCTGGCTGTTAAGGCAATCAAAGCAGTCAGACCTTTGGGATAAAATCTGAATCTTTTATGCTGAAAACAGGGTGTGCAGGGAAAATCTTAATGTACAGCCAACATTAAGGGAATCAGAAATATAAACATGCTTGCTTATGCAATATTATTTCCTGGTTTGAAACTACCAGGACGTTTAAAAATCTTAAGACCAAGATTGATCTCTGGTACCACAACACATACCAGCAAAGTGCACAGCCTAATACTACGGTCAGCCATTTATTTATGCATCCTGATCATGGACAGTGATCAAATAGCAAAATTGGCACTATAGCAAATTTGCCACTATAACTCTTCTGGACAGCATTCAATTGCTCAGTAAGGCTTGAATTAACGTAATGCCTTCCTGTCTGGATATTCCACTAGATGCATTAACAAGCACCAGAATACAGCACCCAGAGTCTTTACAAGAACCCGGCAATATGAGTACATCACCCCTATCTTACCCAGACTGCATTATCCACACTGACCTCCCACTGAAATGTTGCATTAATTTTAAAATACTACTATTGACCTAGGGAGCTCTGAATAGTTCCTGGATGAATGATCTGCCACACCTACTTCTATCAAAAGGTGCAGCCTATTTGTTGGTACCTCGTATAATAAAAACTACAGCAAAGACCAGAGTTGAAAACCTATTGGTTTAGTGAAGCCTTACGTGAATATTCATAAGCTTAATACTAAATTATTCAGATTCATGGCTCTGGTCGCTCAGTCATCTTAAACGCGACAGCCACACAGTACACAGGCTCACTCAAGGGCAATCTAGCAGCCCGCTGATTAGTACAGTGAAGTCAGCCTTGTTCACGTATGCACATTCCAGTCCACTCTCCTTAACAAACCGTATTTGTTACATTAACAATGACTGGTCTTTTACACACACATATACATGAAGCGAACCCATTTGCAGCATAAATATACAGTATGTCTAAACAAGTATGCGTGTGCTTTAAAGATTTGAGATCCCTTAAACAAAGGTGTGAGACATACCCAGTTTGAAAACCTGTACAGCAGGTGTTTGGTGTGTTAGAAGTAAAGAAAAAGACTAAACTGGTCTTACACGGAGGAGTGTGTCGGTGAGGACTCGGCGTGTTCGTTCTGATTCTTTTACGCAGCAGCTCCTCTGATGCATCTGCCCGGCCTGTGGAATCTTCTGACCCTTTTCCGTCGACCTTCTTTTCCTCCTCACTTGACGATTCATTGGGTTCTTTGGGCATCCTAGACAGGCCCGCTGGGATCCAGACAAGACAGCTCAGATCTGCTTAGAGGACACACACAGACACACATTTGTTTTGCACTTGATAATTGTAGAATTCTGGATAAAAGAATATTGATGTAGGGGGAATTCAGAAAACATTAGGAGAAATAAAGGAAATCTACGATACTTTGCGTGACCGGTATGGGCTACAAAAAGGCACAAAACTAAATAGAGAAATTACACCAAAACAACTGCACCGTACTGATGCCTTATCTTTGATTCAGACATTGTTTCCTGCTCTTCGGTTTTCCCTATATTACACTCCAGGGAGATAAATATGGAAATCAAGGATTAAAATGAATGTGCCGGAAGCAAGAAAGCCCGAACCGTTCAAGCTGTTGGAAATACCGGATCAATCGAAACTGATAAACAGAATTACAATTGCATCTAGAATGAAAAATGAAAAAGACACAGAAATCACATGTATGCTCATTACAGCACTTTAAGAAAATGATCAGAAAATAATCCTAAGGACACTCAAGCAAAATAAACAGATTATTTTCCCACACAACTCCATGCAAACTCCACACGCCAGTCCCCAAGGCGGGAGTCGAACCCGAACCATGGAGGTGCGAGGCCACGGTACTGATCACTATGCCACCCTATACAGTACATGTAACAAATAACTCAATCTTGATCATAAATATATACAGATAATTCAGTTTTGTTTAATTTCAGGGGTCAAGTTATGAGAATGTTAATTTCCATAGCAGCCATAGACATAGACATAACAGCAAGACATTAAGTAATTAGTAAATCAATAAATCCCTGTCATTTATTTATGACATGGTAAGTTCGAATCCTGGGTGATGCTGGAGCCTCAGAGGGGAGGGATGGGAGGTGCTCTCCCGTCAATCAAAGCTCTAGCTTCTCATGGGCGTCTGTGAGCATTCATGCAAGATGTAGGAGCGGATAGACTCCGACTGTGTTACGCCACTTCCGACAGTGTGTGTGTGTGTGTGTGTGTGTGCAAGAAAGCAGTCTGAAAAGATGCAGTCGGCTGGCATCATGTGTCATAGCCTTAATTTGGGAGTGGCCTAATCTTGTGTAGGAATCGCTTACGACTAAATTAGAGAGAAAATTGTGAAAAATCCAGAGAAATGATTAATCAAAAATAAACAAATAAATAAAGTCTAAGCTGAAAAAAAAAAAGAAAAAAAAAAAAAGAGTAATGTCCTTGTCAGTGGATTCGACATAACATATAAGCTCCACACATACTGTTTAACTGAAAAACTGACAAAACAGTGTATCATACGAAATGACGATCCCTTTATAGGCCATATGTCCACCCTCTGCCTTTATGGCTCTTTAATACCGCACGAGGATCCTCTCACTGGTAATTATTCCTGACATCTCGGTTTTGTTCTCTGTACACAACCTTTTTCATAGCAGGTCTGGAAGCTGAGATGATCAGGGCTGAGAGGGAAATCAAATCCTCTTTCTTGGTTTTGTATTATATTCTTGATTGTAGGATACAACGACATTTCAAGTCACCAATATCACAAGTGAACTCGTATAGGCAAGCTTAAGAATACTGCTAGCAATCCAGAGTTGATTAGTTTCCTACAAATGTTGTGTATATACACAAAAGCAGACACTTATTTTCCCTAAAATAACTGACCAGTGGTAAAACTTTCGCACTTGCTCGCTCAAACAATAGTCACAAACTTTAGCGTCAGGGTTCCAAGGACTAACCAGCTGGAAAGCTCTTGAATGGCTTGTCTGGACAACCCCCCAACACAAACCTTATTGTTACCTGTTACTCAGCTGTTGTCAGGCACCCTCGACCGCCTCATGCTGGGTAAAGACTGACAAGAACAAAACCGTTTAACGTACTTATCCTTTTCATGGACATTGAATCCACATGTTACCCGGCAACCTGATATTCTGCATGGTAACCCGGTTTGAGGAAGGGCATTACTATTTGTTTAAACCTTTGTGTAGCGGTTTACTAACTCATAATGACTAAATGCAGGAAAGCAGAACTTTGGCACATTTAGTTGACCTGAAAGTCATACACACCTGACAGAAATGTACCTCGCGGCACGGCGTCATGACCGTAATATTAAAATATAATTCATTAGGAACTGGATAATGCATAACATCATGACAACTCATCAATGGCATGATAAAAATAATGCGGAGCAAACCACACCCACACACCCACACCCGCATTCAAAGGTGCTTTGGTTAAGATTAGCGCCCCACCCCCACCCAAAGATCTCAAACGGTTAGGTGAGTTTAAGATTTGAATAAATCGAGCCCGTGGTCACAAATCTCCGCCCCAGAGAAACACAAACAAGCATTCCATTACAAAAGTTTTTTTTTTTTCAGACCGGTTTTCCAACCGACTTAAACGTTTCCTAAGGCCACGACTCAATCAATCGTTTTTATCGAGCTTTACACATCTCCTAGGTTATTTCTACAAAATGGGGGAAATAAAATCATTTAAATGATAATAAACAAAGACTTGATCAGATTTTTTTTTTTTTGCCATTTCACTTATGCCATAGATACTTACCGGGTTTTGAGGAATTAAATATGGTCCTTCCTCCTGTGATGTTGTTGGCCTTTCTTGCATAAACTACTAATTTGGGGACATCCTTCCACCACATTCCTTTTGGTTAAGGTCTGACTGGCCGTTCCAAAAACATTACATCTCTTCTACATTAACCATTTCTGTGTAGACTTACTTTGTATGCTTATGGATCGCCATTTTGCTACGTTACCCATTTTCAGTTAAGCTTTATTTAAGACAGAAATCCTGATATCCTCCTGCTACAATTTGCTGCTACAAACCAGAATTTACAAGTCAGTCAATAACAGACCTAAACCCGATGCAGCCCTAAACCATGATGCTGCCACCTCCGTGCTTCACCATTTTAGAAGATGGAGCTCTGACATCGGAAAGCAGCGGCTGGTTTGTGCCAAACATAATGCTTTTAATTTAAATCAAAAGGTTCTCTTTTGGCATAAACTTAATCTTCCATAAACCAGTGTCTTAAAGACCCATCTTTATAGCGATAACAGATGTTTTTGCACTTGAAACACATGCGGATCTGATTGACATCAGCTTCATTCAGACAACCGATTTTGAACACAGCTATTAAACAAGTTCATACTTCTACAATTTCATATCCCTATGATAAAGGTAATTAATGTTAGATAATTTTGCTCAATAAATTAGCATTTAAGGTGGTAAGACGTCACCATTTTTTTATGATCCTACAGGTGGCGCTCTAAACTATTCACACACGGTCAGCCCGTGCGTTAGTAGTCAAGTATTTGCTAAATTTTGAAATATTAATTATGACATAACAGAGATACACGCTGCTCAGTAACAATGTAGCTGTTTGTTTCAATTAATTTGAAGATAAATGTTAACTCTTGTATTTGAAGTTAGTTTGTATGGTTCAAACACCGCTTTGACCGTTTTACGTGAGAAAACTAATGTTATATATTGTTTATGTCTGTAATTATGACATAACAGACATACAATGTATCTTTTTTGTTTGTTTGTATGGTTTAAATGCCACAATTGTTTTTTAAGTGAGAAAACTAATGTTATAAGGAACAGGTGACATTTCATTAATCATGTTTAATTCAGTGAAGTTTAATTCACTTGAATAAAGTGAAGATGTGACTGCAGTGTATGCGGATCTGTTGGTCCATCGGGAAAAAAAGTCCCGTTGACTCCTCAAGAGGAGCAGCCGAATGATCAACAATATCGTTAATTGATATTGTACATGATATTGCTAAATGATAATATTGGATTGGGATATTTATAAAATCATGATACTTACAGAATCGCAATATTAATCGAATCAGCACCTTAGGTATTGCGATATCGTCATATCAGGGGATCACTGGTGATTCCCATCTCAAACAAATACTTTGTAGCTGTACAGTAGATCAAAGGAAAAAACAAAAACAAAAAAAAGAACAAAAATAAATTGTAGCTGTACAGTAGATCAAATGATCCAGATCTGTTTACGGTGAGTTGAGTGGGATTTTGTATTTTATTTTTGTATGTTTTTTTGTTGCAGGAACATTGTGTTATGGACATGGAGATGTTTAGACAGTGTACATGACAGATCTATTCATGTACCTCCAGCTGTTTAGTTTGTGCTGTGGCGTGACACTGACATGACACCGAGTCGATCCTAAATGATTACACAAACCCTACACTAGTGCACTATTTAGGGCACGAATTAACAGCTTGTAATCCAAACCCAGTGTACAATATGAACAAAACCCAGCCTCTTAGCTTTGGCTTTGTTACGCGGGTAATGACACCACAGACAATCCGATGATGTTGTTTTTAAATCTATCTCTCTCTACATTAGCAGATTTCAGGTGATCCATTGAAAACCACGCAAAGGAGCACGCTTTAAAAAACTAGCATCCTTACCTGACTTTTCCGATAAACAACTCAAAGCCGTCACCGCTGTCTTTAGATCAGAAGATCCCTTGTTGACACATGTAGGATTTAAAATTAAAGTGATCGACATAAATCCCCACCACCTACCACCAAACGTTTGCTTGGGTTCTCGATCCCCAAATAAACATATTCCTATCTGTAGTCCCACAAACCCCGCCTCCTGCTCTGGGATTGGCCAGGAGTTTCGGTTTAAACTCACAAACAGCGCTCTAATTGGATAATGCACTGTTGTTTGAACTATTACACAATCATGGCAGAGAAATCCGGATGCTTGCAACCAATCACAGGATTGAGGAGGCGGGACTTACAGCCAACGCGAGTAAGGGGGACGCGTCTATTTACGGAAGTAGAACATGACGATAACGTAATGAAGTTCTCTAACGTTTCGAAATCGCTAAAGAGTCGGAACGCCTTACTACATTTCCCAGAATGCGATGCAATCGTGTGCTCAGATATATTTTTAAATTTTAACGGTCATTCCTTTTTTCTAATCAGAGAGGATTCTGGGTAGATTATCAAACAAACGAATAACACTCGTTGTGTAATTTAATGTGCAATAATTGAATTATATGTAATTCAATATATATAGCTAATGTAGATCGAACTGAGGTAAAGTTGTGATAGAAAGGTGTCAGAACACACAACACAGGTCATTACTGTTTTGGTGGTAAAGGGGGGACCTACTCAATATTAGACAAGTGGTCATAACCTGCCTAATATAGTAATGAGTAATGACCTGTGTGGTCTGACATCTTTCTGTTACAACCGGAATTAACCATTTCCCCAATTTGATCTACACTACTTGTACTGGACTGGATCAGATTACACAGTGATCCTTGGCCACCCATCATCCTGTCGCCAGTTCACAGGTTTTCCCTCCTTGGAGTACTTTTGGTATGTCCTGACCACTGCAAACCAGGAACATCCCATAAGACCTGCAGTATTGGAGATAACCTGATCCAGATGTCTCACTATTACACTTTGGCCCTGCTCACAGTAGTTACAGTTACAATATCTTGTTACAATGGCAGCTGGAAGTGGGTGGGAAATATTAGGAAGCAAATGAACCCTTTTCTCCTGAAGTTGAAGTCTTTAGAAGCATAAAAAATAGGCAAGAAAAAGGGTTTGAGTTACTTTGATAAGGGACAAATTGTGATTGCTAGACAGCTGGGTGAGAGCAAATGTAATCCAAAGAAGGAAAACTGGTGAACTGGCGACCGGGTCGTGGATGGCCAAGGCCCGGAAGTGAAGGTTCCGTGTAGTCCAGTTCAACATACGTATATATATATATATATATATATATATATATATATTTGCTCTGACCCAGCAGTTGGGTCACATAGTATATATACTGTATATATATATACTGCATGTTACTGAGAGTTGCAGAAAAAAATCTGTTTCTGGTATCAGTAGTACAGGCAACACAAAATATATGTTTTATTTCCAATAAACTAATTTAAGAAACCATATTGATCATGAGCATGCAAACCAGATTAGAGACTAGAGCCTGACTGTCTGGACCTCTCCTTTTTCAGCTCAGCGTTTAAAATGGGTCATCTCTTGGAGCCTGAGAATCTATAATTAGTCATCTCTATAAATAGGCCCTGAATGACATTTGTCTGTATAAGGGAAGTGGCTTATTCAACATAAAATGATCTTATACTCTTACTGTAATCGTAGGTCATTATCAGTTTATTCAGTTTTTAAAAATCCCTAAGTATTAAGACACATACTCACTCACCCATCGTCGTCTTTAACGCTTTATCCTGCGTACAGGGTCACAGGGGGTGCCAATCCAATGCAGAGCAAGCACAAAATTCAGATCACCCATTAGCCTAATCTGCATTTTTTGAACTGTGGGAGGAAACCCACCAAGCACTGAGAGAAAACTCCATGCACACAGACCGGAGGGCAGAGCTAACCACTAACCCACCATGCCAACATTACAACACATAGTGTTTGATAGAAATACCTGAACACAACATCACTTTTTTCCCTGGAAACTATTCGCTGATTTCATGTAGTCATGTCCACCAGAATGTAACACTTTTCATTTACAAATGGCATGAGCATCCTACCTGTCTATAGGCTACCATAGCAGGCCTAGTCTTGGATTATACAGGGCCACACCCTGGGATTATGAATGGAAAGCCACTGTGTGGTTCAAATAGTACATCAGTGTATAATTCAGACTATTAATGAATACTGTACACTGCAGTTTGACTTTCATACAATGCTATAAGCTCAAATGCCTGGTTCACAAGTTTCAGCAGGATTACCTTTGGCATATTGATATTGCCATGACAGTAAAGCAAATGTACAGTGTATACTTTCATCATCATCAGTTAATAATTCTGACAGCTTCATTTTGAAAGGGAAAATTATATAGGATATAACACAGATCAAAAGGGTTAAAAGCCCTATATTTAAAAGCTATATGTTCTTAATTTGTTTTATTCTAATTTTTAATATACAGAAATACAGTTAGAACAAGTTTAATATAAAATATGAGATGTTTGTAAATTACACACATATACAGTATACAGTATATATATATATATATATATACACACACACACACACACACACACACACACACACACACACAAGCTTTTTAAAATTAGTTAGTTGGGTCACATATGCTACCCTGGAACGCCACCAATTTGGACATTATGTCATAGGTAGATCATAGATTGTCACATGATATGAAGTCCACTTTAGGGACTTCATGAGCTAAAGTCAAGGATAAAGCCGGATAAGAAACTTTCCAGAAAATTGAAAAAGATTTTCACACGAAAATCCATGTTTTTGCTGTCACCCCTCAAAAACAGACCAACATCTTTTCAATCTGAGGAGATTCTGGATGAAACTGATAATTAGTTTAATAAGTTATAATTTAAACATTTATTAGAACAAATGGATAAAAATAAAAACAATTGGGACATGACATGAATGATATATTTATCACTAGACAGAAGCAAAATAAAATACAGACCAAAGAGTGTTAAAAAAAACACTAGGTGTCACCAAAGCCCACATTTCTAAGCTCTGTGATTTTTTCCCCTCTATTCCTTAAAACCTTAACAACATTACAATAATATCCACCCTGAGGCCTTTACAGTATATTATCTGGTTTTTACATAATCACAAACAAATTAACAAGCAAAAAGCAAAATCAAATACTATGGCAGTGCAAATCAAATAACCTCTACAGATTTGTGGTTTTGAGATGCAGTCAAGTCTACTGAGTAGAAATGTTTATTTAGTTTGTGTTGTTAAAGATAAAACCTTTTTCATTTCAGCAACAAGAAAAGTGAGAAGAGGTATTTATTTCTATATTTAAAAAATGAATTAATAATGAATATGATGATTAATAAATGTTTTCTCTTGTTATTACAAAAAGACTTAATAATAATGATTAAAAAAACAATGAGAACAGTGTTTGTTCCCACATTCGTACAGATCAAGAATGTTGCAGGTGTACCCTGCCTCGTGCCCTAAGCCTCCTGGGATAGGCTCCAGGTCCCCGTGACCCTGAATACAGGATAATGGGTCTTGATGGCCTGTGTGCTTTAGGTACCTTCTGTTCCTCCTCAGAACACCACCACTGTCCAGTTCAATCTTGTATGACCGTTTGTTGAACGATTCTATAACTGTTGCTTTCTGCCAGCCCTTTTGTGACTGTGTTGGCTGTACTCTTACTTTATCACCTGGTTTCAGTGCGGTCATGTCTTTCGCGCGTCTGTTGTAGTACATTTCTTGTCGCCTTTGATTAAGTCTCAGTCCGTGTGTTGTGTCCATTACTTTTGGCTTCAACAGATTGTTGTGTGTTGGGAGTAGTGTTCGTGTCCTCCTGCTTAGCAGTCTCTGAGAGGGTCTTGCATTTAGACCCTGTGATGGAGTGTTTCGGTGATCTAATATCCTGCCATCTTGGCTCTCTGCATCAGACGTTTTGCTGTTTTTACCGCAGACTCTGCCTTCCCATTACTTTGCGGGTGAGTGGGTGACGATGCTTTATGCTGGAACTCCCAACGTCTACTGAACTGTTGGTATTCGGTTGAAGTAGATTGTGGCCCATTGTCTGAAAACACAATGTTTTCATTGCCTGGCAAAATGGGCTTTCAACTTGTTAATCACAGTGGAAGACTTTGTGTCTTGCAAGTAATCCACCTCCCAGAAATTTGAAAAATAGTCCACAGTGATCAGATAGTCACGGTTATTCCCTTGCTCTACTCAAACATCCTTCAATACCAAGGTGTGCTGAGTGAACTCGTTGTCACATGTCACATGTCATGTCACTCCTGAGAGCATCTGGTATCACAACTCTTTCCCCTTTGAACACAATACCATCCTGTATTGCCAGTTCATCTGGTAGTGATCTATTTTACTTGGTATATCTCTTTTGTTTGTTGCCCATGTCTTTATTAGTGTCTGAAGTGTGTCGTCTTTTGCTGTTTCACTTCTGATTACATTCATTCTCTCTTCAGATATTGGGAGGTACTGAATCATGTTCACACTTTCGATCTCTTTTTCCACCGATCCTTCCTGTGTGATGTCCTCCAGATACGCTCGGCTTAGTGCATCTGCCAACAGCATCTCCTTTCAAGGAACATATGTAATGATGAAATCATATTTCTGTAATCTCATTAGCATCCTTTGAAGTCTCTTGGGTGCATGCAGCAGTGGCTTCTTGACAATACTCTCAAGAGGTTTATGATCAGACTGTATGATCACTTTTCGTCCATATGTGTACTG
>JAQQZT010000002.1:26760891-26815891 GCA_030068275.1 Clarias platycephalus | reverse complement strand
TATCTGACATACATTTAACAGTATTACTTATTTTTGAAAAAGAAACTGAACTTCAACATCTGAAAAAGAACTTCAAAGGCAGCCACGAATCGGCACCTAGGTATTCTGATATTATCGTATCGGTGATCCTTGGTGATCCCTAGTAGGTGAATAGAGTACAAATCTCCCAAGGTACTTCACTAGCCTTTAGTTACAAGAAATTAAACAGAGACTTCTACATGAAGAATCATTTATAGCTGGTAGAACAGAATTGATATCTAATTTTGATAATATCTTTCTGTTAATCTTTAATTTCTTATTAAAGATTTAAAAAATAATAATTGAAAAGGTGTAAAGTTGTATAAGAGGAGTAAAACACCCTGCTTCAAACTGCCCTTGATTATTTTACTAAAACAACTCACACCCGTGTCTATTATTCTTCAGTTATATGAAAATGGCAGATTTTTTTTAGCTGAACAGGGGGGGGGGGGGGTATATGTAAGTTTTGGAGCGTTTTCTATTGCGTGTTTGTGTAGGTACTGTATTCTCAGCCTTCTGTCTGCCCATTGAGAATATTCATTGTGCAGTAATTCATTCTACAATATAGGAATTAAAAAAAAAGCCTGGTCTTCATATTGAGTTTTTGAGTGACGTTATTAAGCTGTTTATGTTGAATCCCAGATTAAAGCTCAGTTTAATTGGCCGTCATTTTGAAACATGAGATCTCAGCCAGTTTTGCAGGGATGAATCCAGGATAGAATTCCTGTCTTCTTGATAGTTATTTTATTCACAACACCACATCCTAGATGAAATTTATTATTTTATAAACATCTGCTCTAGTGATATTGAGAGTTTGCATATTAAAGGTAATCGTTCCTGTCTGGTATTTAGTCAAGTCCTGTTTAAATAGTGTTTATGTTAAATGGATGGTATCATAAACATTATTATCTGCTTCTTCTAAACAACAGTATCAGTATTTATGTAAAGCAGTCATGGTTTTAAAGGCAACCAGTGGTTTATGGGAGATTTCTCCTCTACAGACTGTATGGTCTGTTTTAGTATGTGTCTCATTAGTGCGGTTGAAAAATGCTACTAATGCTAATGAAGTTATAATGTGCATAAACCTCTTTTTGTATTTTTTATAAGCCGAAGAGGCGATGCGGATTAACAGGAAACTCGTTTTCATCAACACAAAACAAGAATCTACAATTGCTGCCCTAAAAAAGGTTATGCTTTAATATGTTTAATATATAGTCTTTGTTATTGGCTTAACATTTCCATAAATAAATTTGATTTATCTGCAAGTACAGATTCTTATATTTATTTATCTTATTTTGGCCATTTGAGAAAAACGTCTAAAACCATAGTATATGCCTAAAATAATAATAATAATGATGATAATAATAATTTGATCTGCCATTGTCCAAAGTCACCTTCAGGTCTTAAATTATGCACTAGGGGTGTTCACGTGAAACTAGGACTTATGCAGAATAACAGAACACAGTAATGAGACTAAAACATCGTTTTATTTTTCTATATAATCCCCTGCTACACTAATGCACTTATCCCAGCGTTTCACTAGTGCTTGGATACCGTTATGGTAAAAACCTTTCTCAGCATGCCAGAGCCATGATCGGACTGCCTGACTCACATCTGAACCTCTGGCCTCCCAGGAACTGCTTTACATGTTTCCCAAACATGTGGAAATGGCTTGGATAGGGGTCAGGACTGTACAGGGGATGTGGCAATAACTCCCATCCGAGTTCCTGTAATGTGCAAGTGGTGTTGGTGAATGATTGTGTGTACAGTTCCCACAGACAGATGCGTCTCTTCTGCAAGTTGACAACAAGTTACCCACTGATTTTTAAGTATGTGCTCCACTCGCTGAATGTTCACGGGATTTACTGCAGTGGGCTCAGAGCCACCCCGGCTGCGGCTAAGACCATGTCCACACGTAGCCAGGTATTTTTAAAAACTGTGATTTTACGACTTAGTTTTTTTAAATAATCCTGTCCACACGACCTACGTGTCTACACGAAAGCGCGAAACGCCCTGTTAAGTGCTGTAAGGAGCATCCCTAATCAGGGGGGCAATCAGAAGCCTAGACAAAAACGTCATTACCGTGTCTGTGGGGTCTGTGTCTTCTGAGTCTTGTATGTAGCAGCAGTGAGCTTCGTAGTACCTTCAGGCACCTCTATTCGTTAACGTAATTTGTGAGTAACTGCGCATGTATGCGCATGCATGTAAAAAGTGCAGTAAGCAGCGTTAACACAATGACAACATCAGCACACAAGGTGACGTTACAACAAGCCAAAATCTCAGTTTTTGAGTTTTGGAAAATATTCACAAAAGCTCAGGTTCCAGCGACAAAAACTGCGTTTGCATGTGAATGAAAGGCCAAAACGCAGAGAAAAATCGCAGTTTTTTAAAAATACCCAGCTGTGTGTGGACATGGCCTCATCACCACACTGTGCTTGAAGTTTCTCTAAATGTTATTCACTTGTATGTCTTCCTTCACAAGAAATTTCTACACCAAGTCCAGGTTTGACATGAACACCCCTCGTAACTTGATGCAAGGAGATACAAGATCAAATAAGATAAAATAGCTTTCTCAAAAACAATAATTAAAACAAACAAAAATGTAGATTTTAAAACTCTAAGGCGATCAGTGGAGTCTGACACAAAACCATTTTTTTATTAGGATGTGGAGAGGCTGAACAGTGAGCTGGTAAAAAGCAAAGTCGTGTCCATCTACAGCTCTGGAGACGAAAGTGCTAATAACCTGCTAAAAAACCAACAGCTGCAGGAACTTAAACAAAGGCTGATAATGGTACATTTAAAAAAATGTGTTTAATATGGCAAGAGTAAAGTACAGTAAGTGTGTGTCACTGTAGAGTTACAGTAGATGGCTCTGTGTTTGTAGGAAACCGAACTGAATAAGAAGTACAGGAATGAAATTGCTGTAGAAAGAGATGAGAAGCAGGTATGTTTATTAGCACTGAATTTTTGGCTACTGTTTTTCCAGGTGCAATATTTGAAAAGTATAAAAAATCATAATTTAAGTTCAAGTCACAGAGAATGTGTTTACTCTTATAGGTTTAAGGTTTTCTACTGCTAAAAAAATTGCAGTGGTAACATTTCACTGTAATCCTGGCCTTAAGCTGGTAATACATCTCACTCAGTGGGCTTTGTATGTATCTTTGTGTGTGTGTGTGTGTGTGTCTATGTCTGTCTCTGTGTCAGGAGCTTATGAGGTCCCTTCAGCATGCCCAGTGCTTGCTGCAGACTCAAACACAGGCTGTGATCCGAACCGAGCAACAGCTCCTCAAACACACAGAGGCGTACCAGGTTAGTCTGTCATCCAGCATCATCAGTTGAATAAAAAAAAAAAGAACATTTGTGCGCTATTACAAAGACAGTAGTGATCCAAAAAAATCCACCCAAATCCACCTAAAAACATCATGTCAGTTCCAGGAGCTAAGAGAGCATCTGGTACTCTAGTGGATCTCTAAATGTTGTGAATTCACCCAAATTTCACCTAAATGAGTATAGGT
Source organism: Clarias platycephalus (assembly GCA_030068275.1). Classification (NCBI taxonomy): domain Eukaryota; kingdom Metazoa; phylum Chordata; class Actinopteri; order Siluriformes; family Clariidae; genus Clarias; species Clarias platycephalus. The sequence goes on along the minus strand of JAQQZT010000002.1, from coordinate 26,812,358 downwards.
TCTCGGTTTAGTCGGGTTCCTCTCAAGGTTTCTTTCTATTACTAAGTCAGGGAGGCAGTCCCCCTCGGCTTGCTCATCAGGGACAATCTGATAATTATGATTTATACATGTTTCCTCACACTTTTTAAATTTAATTTAATTGATGGGGCCAAAAATTCTGGTTTTGACTGTGAACTCGGAGGAGTTGCGTTTAACACAAAAGGTTACTCAGATAGAAAATAAAAATTATTCAAGAAGTAGAATAACTGAATCCTGCAGATGGAAACCGTCTGATCTTTAATCTGAAATATTTTCTTAAAATGATGGCAACAGTTCAAAATAACCTGCGATCAGAAATAAATTAGATTTATTCTGTGTTTCAAAATAAGATCAGAAATAAATCACATTTAGGAAGAACAACTTGCAACCCAATACTGGTAAGCATGTTTATTGTCCATTTATGGATCCTGCTGTTTTATAGGCTCCAGGCCTCCATTTAATTCGCATATTTATTCATTGATTAAAACCAGTATTAACGTGACAAAACCCTGCTGATTTGTATGAGTGTCCCAGTCTGTTTAGAACCCTCGGTCCAGGTTGAATAAACACATAAAAATTTACAATTGCATTAAAAATTTTCCGGGTGATTAATTTCATTGCAGGTCCTTAAACGAGAACATGAAATGGTCCGAGAGAGGAGTAAAGAAAAAGAGGACAGACTTGCGCACTTGATCGATGACTACAAACATTCCAAAATCGCTGCGGAAAAAGAGGTAGTTCTGCGAAATGCTTTATTGTTCTATCAAAAAGAAGGTCAAGTCTTGACTAAAATAAAGTAAAAAAGAAAAGAAAAAGGAAAGAAGCATGGAACAATTACTAACAGCTCTGTGACTGTGTGTATGTACTGAGCTGAAAAGCCTAGATTCTGCATAAAACAGGAATGTTTTAGATTTTATGAAAGGATCATCATTTTTGTTTAGGAAATGTGGTTGTGGTGTTTGTGGTGTTGTCAAATAGATGCAGAGTCTGCTTGCAAAGATGCAGGCTGATCAGGAAGAACTGAAAGCTGTTAAAAAGGCATACGATCATTTCCGTGAGAAACACCAACAACTGTCCTCTTGTATAACGCATCAAGAAAGACATATGGAGGGCTTAGAGGTATGAATGTTATTAATTAAACACTTTGTCTTTAGAGAATTTATGAAGCTTTAATCCTGACAAAACAAAGACTCACATTTATTTAACTGTACTCAACACGAAAGTTCTTAGAATATCTAGATTAATTATTTATTTGTGATGTGTATTGATTGGTCAGAAGGTTATGATTCAAAATCAGTACAGTATTAATACAATACTCTTGTTTCTGTAATAATAAACACTTTTTAAAAATATGTTAATAACTGTGTACATGACCTCAATTGATCCGTATGGATCTCTCCACTCAGTTTGGCAAGCAAGCTTGCAAATGTATTCATTATAGTGTGAAATGAAATTTTTCCCGCCTCTGTATGGTGTTCTTTTGGGGGCCCATAATGAATATGCACACAAATTATATTTTCCCTTGCTCAAACTTTTCTTGGGTCACAAATAGCTCTTTTCTCACTTACACACTCTTTAAATCTTTGCTTTGTGCTCACCAGGGTTGCCAGATCAAACTGACAAAATTCCCCCGTGAAGAAAACAAGTTTTCTTTGATGGAAAAAAAAAAAAGACCAAATAATAACTTTGGGCTATAAATTACTTTAAACTACAGGAGGCTATATAAATAGCCTCCTTATTATTATTAGCTTGTGTCCACAAATGAATAAACAAACAAATAAATAAATCATGCCTCATATTATGTCTAATATAATGCACTATATGACCATATTGTAATTTATAGAACAAAAACCATGATATGATCAAAACCATGAGTTTTTTCATGGTCATTTGTTGCACCCCATAGCTGTTAAAAAAAGAAGGAAAAAAAACTTAAAGTTATGATGTTTAAGATGTTTATTTAACAAATCTCACTAGTAACTTAAGAGTCTTGAGGACACTTTCAGCTAATGCGACAGCATGCTTTTCGTGTCCTTTGAATGTAAAGAGAGGCTGGTGAGGAAATGACTATTTATAGCTCCTATAGCTTATCATCGCTTAAATATAGCACTAAATGTAAAAAAAAAAAAAAAAAAACATATGATTTGTCATGTACTGTTAAATTAAATAAGAAATGAATCACTAGCAAATTGCTTTGTAAATCTCTTCAGGGCATCGTTTCACGGCGTGCTACATATGGAGTATGGCTTCATTATGTATGGACTCACTATACTGTTTTATTTCAGACCGGCCTAAAGGATGAATTTGACATCCAAACAAACTCCCCTACCAGCCCAAACCGGGATATGGATGTGCACAAGGATGGAGAAGCCCGTCAAACCAGTTCTCAAAATAATTGTGAGAAAATGAGACATTGCAATGAAGATGAAGACATTCCAGGTGAGAGGAATGCAGGCTTCTGTTCTCCGGCCAAGCCGGGCGCCGTTAAAACTAATATTTTTGCACAGAATGATGTGATGCAGGGGGAGTTGGGTTCCTGGGTTGACAGAATATCTTTATCAAGAAAGCTTACCTGTACTTATTATTTTTCAATCCGTAATGATGCATGAATTTAATTTCCTCATGTAGATGAAAGTACTGCCGAGTGTCAAGAAGCGGCACTAGGCAGAGAAAACGACGAGGTTAATGTTCGTTCACAGACTGATCGAACAACGCTGGCGCTTCCACCTTCAGAAGGCCTTGATGCTTTGGCTCCAGATCAGTCAGAGACAAGTGAGAGAGTCGGTGGAACTGATGTGACAAATCAGCAGATAAATCCAGCTGTCAAACAAGAATCGAGTGTCAGTGAAAGCGCACCAGTGCTCAGCGTGTTAGATAATGGTCACCCTTCAAATGCAGTACAAAGTTATACAGAAAGCTGCCTCGCTAAGCTATCAGAACCCCAAACCAGGTCTGTTTATGGTGTGGCCAGTGACCCAGTGATGTCTGAACCCAGGGTTACGCCAGCAGAGAAGAGGCTGTGTGTCTATGAAAAACGAGAGTGCCAGACACCAGATAAACACACATCCGAGACATCTCAGGACGTGAACTTGAAAGGAGCTGAGACTCAGACTGTAGCACCTGAGATTAAAAAGGCCTCACCAAATAGAGATAGTCAACCATGTATGAATGAACCAGTCATTGTTGTGGAAGAAGAAACGGAACCAGCACAAACTCCTAACAAGAGTCTTATGAAGTACAGACAATTAGTTCTATGCAATTCAAGTCCACAGCAACAAAATATTCCTAAGGAGTCAGATGGTTCTTTTGTTGCCTCAATTTCTGACAAATCTTCTAGTGAGCTGCAAGGAAATCCTGATCAACAGGACACCTTGGAAGATATAAACAGCAGCACCAGGGTCACAGAGGCGAAATGTATACCAGAAACGGAGTTGAACACCATTTCCTGTCCTGTGGAATCATCTTCTCAATGCACCGTGTTTATCACAGCTAATACAGCAGAAGCTCTTGATGGAAATAAACCAGACGATATCTGTACTTACGCTTTATCTGCCCAGAACCATGAGCAAAATGCGGAAGCTTTTCCAGATCCACAAATCTCAATCCCCCAGAAAGATTCTGTGTACACTGATACCAAATTAAATGAACATCTAAATAATGCTGAAAAGCAAATTATTGGCACAGAACCAGGTTCTAGTGACGAAAGCGAAAGATATGCATCGCCTTTTGGATTGGACGTGTCATTGACAGAAACATCACATGCACAATTGACATCACAAACTGGCACGGTGGCGCAAACAAATAAATCTTCAGCTCCCTCAAGAGGACTCATTTCTGAAAAATCTGTGCTGCCCTCGGGCTTCCAGGACCTCATTAGATCATGGCGTACCCCTGTTTTTCCGAAGTCCACACCAAAAAGCCGAGGTATCTTGTTGTTTAGTTACAAATAGAGCCATTAAAATAGCATTAATCTTCTGTGAACAGTCTGCACTTCTTGTCACTCAGGTGGACCTTTTGACAAAGCGAATGCTTCAGACATCCAGAAACTTGATCGCTACAGCGAATGGAATGCGATAAAAGAGACATTTTATGAAATCTCTGCTGAAAAGGTAATTTTTACAAACATAGATTGAGCAAAAAGGTCAAGGAGACATTCATGGTACACAAAGTGTGTTTAAAATGACTCTCATTCCCAAAAGTATTTAAGTTTGTATTTTTCTCAATGAAAGGTTGATTGGAAACCAGAGGAAAACATCACAGATTATAAATCAGTGACACGTCTGTAAGGAATCTGAGCGTCTATGTGGGGAACCGATGAAATCTAATCTGTCTTTAACTAATGTTTTAGAAAATTCATCTGTATCCCGTTCTTCAAAGTTAAGCCAGCTTCTTTGAGGATCACGCCATTTTTAAAAATATATATATTTAAGAGAATGGAAAAGAACAGGAAAGATATTTTGATGAATGTGATTGAAATATATGACTTTCATAAGCTGCTTTATACTGTAAGTTTCTGACTTGGCCTGAACCTTTACTGCAGGCTTTACAGTCGTCTTACCTTAGAAGGTCATTCAAGCGTATATTATATTTGTTTGTACTATAAATTTGCTGCTGAATTACAAGCAGCCTGACTACCTCTCACTACCTCCAGTACTTATTGTCTCGTATTTTATTAGACCCAGGTGCTATACTGTCTAGAGAGGGTGACATAAATGCTGTTTTTATTTCTGGTATTACAAAGGGTGGGCTTTTGAAATTTTTATTAGTGATTGATGATGTCACCGGTCATTTTGAGAGCGTAGGAAATGATAGTAGAATTATGTATTGCCTCATTATCTATAGCATCATACAGTAACTCAGTACATCAGCTTAAAAGTGATCATGTATGATTTTCATTCATTATATTACCCTAAACTGAAAAACTCACAATCCAAAAGACTCACTAGCAGATGAGAATTATTTAAAGTCAGGATATTACACTTTTATATCTGTTTTTGTTTCTTTACACAGGAGAGCAGAATTCCCATCTCATTTGGTTCAGCTCAGTCAGGCAGCCCGGCGGCGTGCTCAGTGGGTAATGGGCTGAGACAGAACTGCACCGTTACTCCCCCTCCCAGACGGCACAGCTTGGGAAAAGTATCTCAGGCCGTGTGTGAGGAAAGAACGCCCACGCCTCTTGAGAAACAGGACCATCAGACATCTGACATCAGGGCCCAGATCGCCAAGATCGAACAGTTCCTCTCTTCTGAAAGTTTCAGACCACAGAAAAGACGTAAAGTAGATGATGCTGAGCGTTTCAAATGCTTTGATTAAAAGAGTTATCGTTATTGTTTTAAAATCTGAGTTGTTTTAGAGCTTGGATGTGTGGCTGGTTGGTTTTGTTTGTTTATTTATTTATTTATTTTTTGTGTGTCAAACATGTTTCTTATATGAAGCATGACCCAGAACGATGTCTAACTCAAATGCATTTTGATCCTTGCTCCATGCTTTACCCTACTGATAAACAAGGTAAGCTGCTTCACATAAAACATGTTAATTGCAGTTTTAAAGCCAATTAACACTAATTACCCCCTGGATGGCCTGTCTTTTCCTCTGAGGACATTTAATTTACCAAACACAAACTGCCACCAACTATAACTTGTGCTAATTAAAACATTCTAGTTACAGGAATCAATTAATGCACATTAACCCAAATTAACAAATGCAAATGATTCTCTCATTAAGTTTATGTTCGTAATAAGGAGGTTGTTTAGAACATATGGGCACATGTTAGGGCGATACAGATGACAAAACGTGTTGGCGCTTCTGGTCAAGTAGCGAGTTTATGTTGTAGAACAATTAGCAGATGTTAACGATCTTTTCAGTCGACATGAAAATCTGTAAATGAAAACCTATAAGTGTCATAATTGTAATATTTGTGTTTAGTTTGATAAGATTTAGAATGTACGTGTGTTAGTGCATGCGTTTTTTTTTTTCCCTCATATATTCTATAGAACTGAAGCTGATGCTTGAATTTCGTCCTGTTTTATTGTTAGATAAATCAGTGTTCGTTTTTAAAATTAAAGCAGTTTAAAGGCCCCAACAAAATCATTCTCCTTAGAAGAAATAAAACCACACTGCAGAAAGAAAATGTGCACCTCCTGAGGATGGCACAAGGTCCCTCTCAGGTCTGGCTTAATACACTTACTCATTATTAATATGTCAAAATGTTAATGTCCTCATAAAGAAATCTGATGTGTTTTGAGGGTCTGTGCCAGCAGTGCTGACCCTTATCCTTAAAGGGAGTAGGCAATATGAAAAGCGTAATTTTAATACACAATCTGGAATATGAAGTGGCGGTCCTTTGAAACAGTCAATTACACTTGAGCGCGGGAGGGACCCCGGTGTTAATTACTAGTCGGTTTTATATAGAGTGTAAATAAAGAGCTTGCTGACATTCACATTCCATCACTATGTCCTGACTGCCACAGCAAATTAGCCTGGCCCTATGGGCTCCACTGGACCCTGAGCGTTCATTTAACACTAGAATAACACTCACTAACACGCTGGGCTAGAGGAGACGCTGATTAGATTCACGTTGAGATCTTTAAACAGACTTGTCTTGACTGCGAATAAAAATATTTGACTATTGTTAAAAAGTACTTAATTGTACCGAATGTGTTTGCACGTAGTTCACGTCAAGCCATCATATTTAAATGTCTCCAATATCTGAGTCAGGTAAGGTTTAAGAATTTTAATAAACAATTGAAATGTTTTGTTTTGTAGCGTGATCCTTAACCATAATACGTCAAATAATCGTAAGGCCGCAGCAAGGTTTTAATAGAACGCCCACAACAATTGCTTTAGATACTAAGCAATTGTTAACTACCTTATGTTTTGTTTTGTTTCTTTGTCAAAAGTTTCCTCCTACATCTTTCTACATGGAGGAGGACACTCTTGTGTTGTGAATCACCTCCGCTTTAGCCTTCTCATCTTACCTCTCGCTGAGAGACGAGAAGATAATCTCTGCCTGCCCAGTACTGTCAAAGGTCACCGCAGTTTAAAGTTCATCGTCCACATCATTTATATGGCGCTAAATTAGCCCCAACCCGTAGTTCTGACTTTCTGTTCTTTCTCTCTCTACCTCTCTTTATCTCACACTTATGACCAAGGATTCATCATATCACCTCTTCCAGCCAGAACCGTGAACAATGCTGAACGGACAATGCTTTTGATTGAGTTATGCTTCTCAAGGACCACCATGTGAGCGCCATACGTTTCTAATTCTGCGGAGGTTAGGAGCGATCACATGAGTACACGTTACTCCCCCGTACGTCTATATATCTGTGAGCGGCACAGCGCGCTTCATAAAGGATGAACCGTTTCAGCTGTTACTGAAAAGTAGTGGACCCCAAAGCCCCGTCTTAACCCGCGCGCTGTCCCGCATTATCCATGTCCCTGTTGACGTGTTGGGCCGTAAGTCTCGCACAAGGGGACGCCCCAGCTGGATGATGGAGAGCGCTTCTGCACTCCAGGGGATCTTGTAAAACTGCCGTGCCCCTGATTTCCACTCTGAGCCCGGCCTCCACCCCGGCGCACTCTCCACTCTCGGCTTGCCCTAAATCACGGAGCGGGGATGACATGTTGAGATCCATTAAGCAACAAATGTATTTAGTTACTAACTTTTACAGGGTCAGAGAGATGGTCGAGGTCTTGGTGTTTTAAAGTAATGCGCTGTGGGGTACTGAATCAGTGTCAGCTAATGAACAGTAGGTGGCCTGTTCAATTCCAAAGGAAAAAGATAGGTTATTTTATTTATTTATTTATTAATTTTTTTTATTAAGCCAAATAGCTGTTTCTCTTGTATATAATTATAACCAGTCATAAGAGTGACATACTGTATGTTAAAAGGAGATATATCTTTATCTCTGTGCCTTTATCATTTAAATTTTACATTAGTTGTAATTAAATGTAGGTTGAATATTACAGTAGGATTTCTATCGATTAATCTATAGATTAAATCTATTTTATTGTGTAGTTCTTATGAATGTGTTTTTATTTTTTTTTTATCTGAAGTTGCTAAAAGTTTGGAAAGCAGCTGACCGTGGCTGTTTGTGCTCTCTTTGTCAGCAATTACTCATGAGTGAAACTTGCTGTTGTTTTTATCAGCATTGTTTTTAATAGTGATGTGATGGGTGTGTATGTGTGAGTTAGTCAGTGGGAATGAGATAGATATTGAGGCCACTACACAAGGCCTCAATGACACGCACCATTAATCTCACCCAGCTACCCTTAACTGCTTCTCACTTATGAAGAGAACATCTCAATTGTTTTACTGAACCTTATCCATCTCTCTCTTTTTCTAGTGTTTTTTTTTTTTTTTTAAAGCACATTTTTGTTTATGCTCCAGAATAATTGTCTTCAAGAGTTCTCTCAGTTAGCAGTTAATAGGAACGTGTCCTTCACAAGTGAATTGAAAATATCTTCGTAATTCCGGGAGCTGCACCAAAATGGTGCTTCCTTCATCATCTGACCGACGGGGATGGTGCAAATTTCCTCTCGTTGTTGCTTTTTCTCATGCCATCTCACTTTTCTGTAACATATACTTCGAAAAGATGCACGTCTGAGTAAACCTCCGGTATGCTAGAGGATGAAACTCAAGGTCTTGTGAGTCTGGGGTTGATTTTATGGGCCGCTTTTCTTTAAGAGTTCATCCCAGTGTGTCTGGTGCCATTGGGCAGGTGCCTTCCATCAGGATTTCAGCGTGACTCACAAAGCCGACATTAAAGCTTGTACTTGCTCCACTGGCTCGTACGCTGCTCATCAAAGTTGGCTGATCGTAATAGCCCGAGTGACACTTTTTTCTTTGTGCTTACTCCAATAATAAAAGAGATGATCTCCTTCATTATAAATTTTAATATACGTCCTACAGTGTAGGCTACTCATTTACTTATCGATTTTTTCCCCCCATAGAAATACCAAGTTGTGTTGTCATAGTCACCATATTAAGATGGGTGCGTATGGAATTTTGCGTAAATCAACTTCTGAGATTTGAAACTGGGATGTGTATTTATCCCTTACTGCCAGATTAACGACCAACAGTGCACCCTTTAATGACCTGTCAGATTGCAAGAAAAATGAGGTTACAGGTCATCAGATTGAAATCGGTTCCATTCCTGGCTTTCTGGTGCCAGTGCCTACATTTTTCCATTTCTCTTGAGCGATAACAAAATGACCAAGGTTTCCGAGGACAATTTATTTCGGTTGCGATTTGAATCAAGATTTAAAGACAATTTACAACTTCCTGTTAATCTGAAAGTGAGACTGCACTTTATTATTACAAAGACTTTTAAGACTTCATTTTGAGAAAAATACTGCAAAAATCTCCTCACTATAGAACATTCACTGACCAGAATTATTCGGATGAGACGAGATGAAAAGTAAATCTCTATTAAGTGGTCGCACAATCATCCGTTACAGTTACGTCATTAATTATCAGACAAGGAATGCGCAGACCTTTTCATCTTAATCTAGAGTCCAAGCCGGGCCAAGGCACAGCAGGAATTCAGATGATTTAGCTGCCTTTGACTTAATCAGTCTTAGGTGCATTACAATGGCAGTGCACATTGATGGATCACTTTCTAGTCACTGAGTGGTGTTTATATAGTGCGCTTTCACTGACTGTCTCACCACGCTTCTTGGCTGAAAGAAAACGATAGTGACGCTTCAAGGGCCAAGGGGTCTCGTTTAAAGCCGGTCCTGGTGTGTTGGTTATTTTATATATCTGAACAGATGTATGTATTTATCATTTGAACAGTTAATCACTTTTAGACTCTAAAATAAACTGAAGAAAATGCTTCTAGATGTGTAATTGCATTGGATTCGGAAAAAAGCACTTCCTGTTGTGTGAAACAGGAGTACAAAAGAGTTTTTTTTGTTTTTTTTTCCAAAATGTCCAGTTGGAATTGTTTGTAAATTACAGGTTGCTGTTAAGCACTACAGCAGCAGGGATCTAACCAAACTTGGTACAAGTATAAAATCTCTTCAAAATGCATGACTGAACATTATATTGTGATACAACATACACTAGTACAACATAGCCTTTCCACTCTGTTTACTTGTACAAACTTTACATGCTGAGTAACAACTAGCTTTTCAAGGATCTCAAATGTCCAACTGGAAATCAGTCTAACTGACGTGTTACTGTTGAGTACAACATGAACATGAAGCTAACCACACATCCATTAAAGCCTGTTCTCTGTCAGTAAACGAATGCGGCCCTGTTGCAGTTTCTACAGATCCTGATTGAGGTCTTTAAAATAGTTTATAATGATATCCTCCAGTTCTGTCTTCCTTGTGGAAAGCCCCTCGTGAGCTGACCAGCCGGTGAACCCAGACACCGCCAGAGACATCACTTTTCAAGTAACTGTACTCTTGTTAGTTTTGTTGCCAAATGATCTGGCAAGACAGGCCTTTATAAACTTCCCAGCACTAAAATGTCTCTATTAGCACTTTTAACTGCTGAGCTTTAAAGATGGTGTCAAGTGTTAAGAACACGATGACGCAAAGGTACAAAATGTCTCCGTGGAATACAGCTGAAACGACAGTGATGCGGCGTGGCGTACCACAATAACACTTGCTGCACACTCACCTGACACTGTGGTATCGGCAGTTGAGTCATTGTTCTAAGAAATAACAAGCCTTACGTCTCGCACCGCCGTGACCTCTTGTCCTCGCTGCTGATATACTCGGTTTAAACACTGTAACCTTCTTTTGCCTTTTTATCAAAGCAACCCGTTCTCTGCATTTATTATTTCCAGATTCTGATCCCACCGCGGTGTTCGGGCCTGACATGTAGCTCTGCTCAGTCGTGGAGTTCAGCTCTCAGGATCTGGCAGGAGATAAGCACTTTGTAGTGATTTACAGGCCTGGTATTTGATTCCTACTAAACCGATGCTACAGCATTCAAACACTGAGATACTATCTTTGAAGAAATGTCCTGACCAAACATAATTTCTGCTCTCTTCTGGAGCCTGGCCAGGCCCTCGAAAGTTTTTCCTCCTCATAAACTCAAGTGGAGACTGAAAAATTTCATCTCCCAAGATTGATAGTGTGTGCTTAGGATATAGAAGTCTCAGTTTTTATTATACGAGGACTCTATTTCTCTAAGTGTTCCATTGTGTGCTATTTGTAGAACAACGTATATGAAGCTTTCACCGTGCGCATAGTCCAAAACTATCACGGTGCACTTAAAACGCAAGTATATATGGATTATGTATAGAAGTAATACATAACTGCTGCTTTAGTTGTCATGAAACGGTGCCAGATGTAACCGCACGTCTGAGGGATGAGCTCAATACCCAGCGTCCTTGTGCTTTTTAATTAAGTCGAAGGGTGAATGTTTTTATTCCCACACGTGTTCAAGGATTTGCGCTGTGCATACCATAGGGCATTAATGAACGGTTCTGCAGCTGGTGGTACCACTCCGATACCCTTCAGCCTGCACTCTCTCCAAGACTCTCTGTTTAAGTAATGCTGGAAGGCAGCCCACATCCGCCTGAATTTCTTCGTATTTAGGCGTTTGAAGGTGAGCCAGTGTTTTAAATACTTTAGTGGATCTCAGACAATTCTTGGGCTTTGCCTTATCTACCATTCTTCACAAATCTACTACCACCTGCACATTATTTTAAGAGCATCTCAGAGCACAGCAAGGCCAAGTTCCAGTCAAAGATGGGAATAAAAAAAAAAAAGCAAAACTGTTAAACCTGGGATAGTGCAAGAAAATTCTTACTGAAAGTTTGTCGGGATGCAAGGCCAGAGGTTATATTACGATACACTGTGGATTATTGCTGATTTTTGTGGAATAAAAACTGAATTCGGAAAATATTTTTTTTACAGTCTACACTTTCCACACTTTTTCACAGTTTCCTGGAAGTCTTGATCAGCAAGAAAGTAGACTTGATCAGCAATTACACTCTTGAGAAAGAGACATTTATTTAGTCAAACTTTTTAAGAAATGTTAAAGTGTATTAGCATGTAATTCATATACTCACTACATTATAATTAATAGTGGCATGCATTCAATGAGATCTTTACTTTTTTGCATTAATGCCCAAGACTAATTTCCTTTCACAGAACAGTTTTATAAATTTTTCAGTATTCACTTTATCCTGGTTATGTTGGATCCGAAGCCACTCAGCAGAACACTTTGCAAAAGAAGGTAGAATTCACCCAAGATTGCACCCCAAATACAGTGACATGTGTTAACATACTCATTCAGACCTATGAGGTGATCAAGTGTTTCCAGTTCATCTACGTGCAATGGGAGAAAACCGGAGAAACCAGAGGGCACTTGTATGAACATGGAGAGAATGTGTAAAACTCAGTACAGAAAGTAACATAGACTGTTGCCACAATTAGGTTTCGACTTTAGATTTCTAGGTAATCTAAAAACTTTACTCAGAAGCTTTTGTTTACAAAATTTGCTTTTTTGTTGTTACTTTGTAACATTGTAACATTTGTAACACTATCTGTATACACTTCCAGGGACAGCATTCAAGGAATATTGTGAAAGAAATACCCTTGATTCTAATTTTAGTTTAAAATTTATTTCAGATATGGTGTAGCAAGGTATTACACTGTTGCCCTATTAAAATCAGATAAACAACAATCAACCATAACAGTACAATATTGCCCGAATGTGTGCTGTGGGACCTGGCACCAAGAGGTCAGCAACAGGTCCGTTAAATGCTGTAAGTTGCAAGATGGAGCCTTCATGCATTCGGGTTTTCTTTTTTGTTTGTTTATTTGTTTTTTCACCCTGTGCTCTCACCCCCGACTTTCCAACACATTGAGAGAAAAATAAATCAATGTGCTGTAACATACAGTGCATCGTGTGCATCATGACACTATGATGTCAAAAACAAAGCTTTCTTTGTCATTTAATTTTAAAAGTGAAACTCATATTCTAGATTTTATTTACATGTAAAGGGGAATATTTCAAACATCAATTAATTTCATTGATTGCACATCCAAATCCAAAATCTAGTATCTCAAAATATCTGAATATTTCATGAGGTCAATTAGCAAAGGATTTGCAATACAAAATTTGTGGAAAATGATGTTTATTCATGCACTCATACTCGATCAGGGCTCCTTTAGCATAAATTACTGCATCGCCATGGCATGGAGGCCATGTTGCTTTGATAGCAGTCTTCAGCTTGTCTGTATACTGTAGGTGTTTTCTTGCGTGAGAACTGTAAATAGATTCTCTATGGGGTTCGGATCAGGCGAGTTGGCTGGCAGTAATGTCATGGTCAGCAAACCAGCTAGTTAGTAGTTTTGGTTAGGTGCTAAGTACTGCTGGATAAGGAAATCAGCACCTCCATAAAGCTTGTCAGCAAACATAAGCATGAAGTATAGTCTAAAATCTCCTGGTAGACAGATGCATTGACTTTAGACCCGATAAAAGACAGTGGACCAACACCAGCAACTGACATGGCATCCTAAATCACTGATGGCTGAAAACGTCACAATGGACTTCAAGCAAAAATGGATTCTGTGCCCCTCCTCTCTTCCTGCAGACTCTGGGTCTTGATTTCCAAATGAAATGCAAAATTAATTTTCATCTGCAAAGAGGACTTTGGACCACGGAGCAACAGAACACGTGACTTGACATTAGGAACGCAACAGTTGGATCGCATTTCCTGAAGACTTCTGTGCTTGGTCGCTCTTGATGTTGTCACCAGTCTCACTCGATTCCTTGTGAATCTCTCACAAGTTTTTGAATCGGCTTTGCGTGACAATTGTTTTAAGACTGAGGTCATCACTATTGCTTGCACAGCTTTTCTTACTACACACTTTCCCCTTCTAGTCAACTTTTCATGAATATTCTTCAATACAGCACCTTCTGTGGCATACTGTCCTTGTGGAGGATGACGATGATCATTTTCTGGAAAATTGTCAAGTAAAATACACTGTATTTATACTGTATGAATAGTAACTTACCCAAACTTCAAATTAAATATCCTAATATTTTGATATTAATTATTAAAATGACAACAAAAAAAGCTTAAGATATTTTACATGTAATGAATCTCTCTCTCTCTCTCTTTCTCTCTCTCTCTCACACACACACACACACACACACACATAAACCTAATATACGCTCCTGGAATTTTACGTACAAATAGAAAGGAGCAAGTGTGACAAAGTTACCAGAAGAATTCATATTCTCCAGCAAGCTCAGTAAAACCTAAACCATTTTACTTATAGTACTGTGCAAAAGGCTGTCTTTCTAATTTTATGCAAATCCCAGGTTTTTTGTTTCCATCTGAAAACTGGCCTGTCTTGTACTATATATTTTTTCTTTACAGTCATGCATATATTCTCCTGTAATGTTCTTTATTCATAAATTTTTACATTATATATGGAAATACTGAATGATTTTGTACATAATTATGCAGACATGATAAACATGTATAACAAAATTCATACAGAATATAATACGGTGCCTAAGACTTTTGCACAGTACTGTATATAAAATCATCAATAATCAAGAACAGATCAAATTTATGGTGATATTCCACTAAATCTTCTCAATCTAGTAAAGCAGTTTTCTAGTTCAACAGCTGCTTGTTTGTGTTACGGTAAAGGGGCTAAAGGAATTTGTCTCACAGTATCTTTACTTCAAGGCCACTTCTCTTGCTCTGTCTTTCTCCACTTGTGGTGATGAATCTATCAGAATTGCGACTCCCTGAAGACTGACAAGATGCTCCTCCAGACACTTGCACCATGTTTTCAGTTGCACATGTGTGTATGGGTATGTATGTGTGAGACAGGGTAGGGCCAGTCATGAATGGTGAACCCTTAGTATCAGCAGATAAAACAGAGATGGAGGCCTCCCCAGTGTTTCAGTCGCTGAACAAAAACGCTCTTCTTCTTTCGCTTGTAGTATCAGAGACCCCTGGTTTATCTAGTTTGTCCATTCTCAGAGCTTTGAAGGATACTGAAACAGACGACTAACATAAACCAGTAGGGACTGATTGGGATTTTGGGGGTAATTTACTGGTCTGCATATATATGTGTGCGTAAGTTTCAGGGTGTTTGAAAGTGTGTGTGTGTGTGTCTTCTTTTTTGCAAAGAGCATGAACAGTGGGACATTGTTTTAAAGCAAACAACGGATATTTCACACCAAGCGATGTTACATTGACTGCATTTCTCTGAAGCTGCCACTGATAAGTGACGATGATTCATTTGACCGCACATCTGCAGTTCACACAGCTTCATCTGTGTTAGCTGTGATCTACATTGTTTTCCTTATGCTTTTAATTTCTTCTGACTTTTAATTACAGCTTGTCATGTTTGCATTTAATCTGTTGTTTAGAGTGAGAGCTCTAAGCTACACGCGTATACATTGCCATCTCGTTGTCATGGGTGAATGATAACATTTTTCATTTCCTTTAAACACTCTCCTTGGATTTCCAAGAATGATCCATCACGCGAGCGGAAGTCGACTTGGGGCTATCAATAAAGTTGCCGCGCAAATGACGTTGGCTGCGATTCCACCTTGAAGTCGGAGCCTTTTGATGCAACAGCGGGGTTTATAAAAACAAAATATTTTCAGGGTCAGCTGGACCGCTGTGTTTTCCTTACGCCTGGGGAGCACTTGGCTAAAAGTCGTCCACGGCTTTATTTTAAGATAATTTGTTGTTTGTTAAGTGGAAAAATGCATTCGAATGGCCAGGGGAGTCATTCTTTTTCTGCGCTGTTGTTTTTGAAAAGCAGCATTAGACATCTACAGAATGCCTTCGAGCTCCTGGGAGAACCCGGTGGAACCTATGGTCCTTTTACAGACGGGGGAAGGGGTTTGTTCGTATGCATTTACAAATATTTAGGAACTTAAGCAGAGCAAAATATTCTAGAAAGGTTAAGGTTCTGTGCTCAGTCATGTTTTCTTAAGAAAATTTTGCATTAAACATCGTGTGTGTAGACAAACACGCTTGAGTTCTTCCTCCCTTTGACCTGAAAGTAAAACAGTTCTGCTTCCTCGCTTTCCAAATATTGCCTGTATTTACCAAAGATTATTCAAAAGCTATTTCTGGAACTACTAATTGTTGAAAAAGTGAATTTTTTTAGGATTACCACATAGGACTTCTATTATACGCTCTTTTTCCATTTTTGTCTTTCATCATGGCTGCCGGATGAAGCCTCACACCAGACTCTTATACAACGCTCTCTTCGGTTTGATAGCAAGAAAAAAAAAAGGCTTTAACGCAGTGACTTCTGCTGACATAACAGATTTTTTTTCTCTCTTCCTCATGCTCTCTTTGCCTGAGTTGAAAAGTTGAGTCCCAGGTCAGCAGCTTTCAGCAGAAGCCCAGACTAGAATTCCAGATGGTGAAGTAAGAGCAGATCTCAGCTCATCAATTTAACGAGCCGTGCTGTCGCTGCTTATCCACGTTCTGCTCCTAGGCCAACGCTTCCGGCTGCAGCACTGGACAAATTGAGATATATCTCAGCTAACTGGGAACAGCGTAGATGCAGTGTGCAAAATGCGGGCATGCTACTCCTGCATGTGTTTTATGACCTTTTCTGATCTTGACTAAATGTGTCTGTTATTAACGGCGTGCAGTAATAAGCCGTCTTCTGAGAAATTAGGAAAAGGGGAAAGGTAAGGAAGAGGAAAGAGCGTTTTTGCTGCAATCTATCAGATTGGTAATTATTCAGACAAGGATGTTGTGAAGCTCAAAAGTTTGCAGGTTTTAGATATGAGGTAACAAGTGGCCTGGCTTCCACTGACACCGTGTTTGTGTGTAGGGTAACTGTTGCTATGAGAACACAAAAAAAAAAAAAGGCCTGGCAAGACTAGAAGCGGCAGTGAAGATAACCTTTAAAGTTATCATACATCAAAAGAGAAGAAACACTCAAGGACGTTAGTGACTGGCTTCTGTAACTAAATTTGAAAAACACTGATTCAGTCTTCAAAACCTTCACTGCTTCAATGCATGTAATTAAAAAGCACTTTTAAAAAAAGAAATCTATTAATTTTTTTTTTTTTTACATTTTCCCCAAAAACACAGTTTAGTGTCTTCGAATGGCACATCTCTTTTCATTTCATAGGAGCTTTTTAATTCTCAACAGAAAACCTATTAAGATCTTGCTTTAGTATCACAACTGACAGAAAAACTACATAAAAATACACAAGCTATTCTTTTTAAAAAGAAATCAAACATCTGGCCTGTGTGAATATCAGATTGTTAGGCTTTACAATATAGATCATAAACATATAATCCAAGACATTTAAAATGCACAGTCACAATAAAATTCCTAAAGTGGTTTTAATGTTTCTGTTTTTGTGTTTTTCTCTTTATTAGCAACCAGAGGGTTTTTTTCCTTTTGGTTATAATTACTTCTGAAGTTTCCATACATATAACATAATGGGTGAAGGTGACATTAATCACATGCAATTTATTATTATTATTTTTTGATGGGAGTGATGGGTGGCATGCCTGCACAGTCAGAAATGTTGCCATGTCACAGCTTTACGGTCCTGGGTTTGATCCTGGGCTCGGGCTGTTGTTGCATGGAGTGTCAATGTTCAGTTGATCTCAGTGGATTTCCTCAGGGTTCTCCAGTTTCCTTCTATTGTCCATAAACATGTACACAAGTTAATTGCATGCACTTGGTGTAAAGGTATGTGTTCATAGTGCTATGTCATCGACTGGTGTCCCGTCTAGAGTTATTGAAACTGGCTGTGGATCCAACATGGCCCTGACCAGGATAAAGAGCTTAATGAAGATGAATGCATGAAAGAATTTTTGTAGCCACTCTAATAACACACTAAGAATTCTAAGAACTTGTATCCAGATAATAAATAAATAAATAAATAAATAAAAATCACTGAGCCCAACTACTGATCTAAAATAATTAACTAAATCTAGTAGTCGTGTTTAATTAATGCTTAATTAATCTAGTAGTAGTGTTTGTTTGTCTAATTATCCATGTCAAACAAATCTTGCAGTTCACTTTGTTAATGTGAATTTTGCAAAAAACAAAAAACTCCTGACAACTGTATCTGTATACATGTATGATTATCTATAAGCTCCAGCAGCAGCAGCAGCCTGTAAGTGAGGACAGGCGAATGATGTCCAGTGTTGTTCCTCCCTTTAGTGAATAGCGTCGAAGTGAAGCAGCCCTTAGACGGAGGAGGCTAGGGGAGGAAAGTGCCCTTCTTCTCACTGGACACTTTGTGGTCTGCTAGACTTGGGATTTGCATTCATCACTATACCTTGTGCTTTACATTATCACCTTATTGTATATGATATATATGCCATATGATGCTATGACCATGTGGTAGCACAAAAATATTATATTATTATATTATAAATTGTTCAGATTTTGACAGTCAGCCAAGTTTAAATCTGTAGACATTTTTTTTTATTATAGGAGATAATTGTTAGCAGTAATAAGCATGTATTGTTCAGGCAATGACTGCTTTTATTAATATTATACAACAATTTATGTAATGCATTATCATGGACAGTGTTAATTTTGAGGTAAAAACCTTATAATGCCAAGGTGACAAAACGTCTGAACTTCATGCATGCTTTTTATTTTCTAATCATATTTCTTCTAAGGATTCAAAATGTAAAGGAGGATAAGACTTTAATAAGCTTTAAAATTCATGTTCAAACGCGCATTTATTTAATACTGTAATGTTGTCTCTTTTAGCGCCCAGGCTTTCAGCTGTGTGTCCTTTTAAACATGTGAATGTTGGCTGAAGTTTAATTGAACACATGTGATTCTCAGTTAAACATGATGAACTCTTGTGTCCGGACAGATCCCTCCCGCAGCCGTCACTTATTCTTTTCGATTCTTTTCTTATGAACAATCTCAATAACAATCTCGTTAAGGAGGTTTGGTTAAAGCTATTTGGGTAGGTTTAAACAAGGTCTTTATAAATATTAATTAGGCATAAAAGAGTTTGTTTTCACCGTCGGGTCCTGGAAAGCACATGCCCTCGGAGAAGATGCGTATATTTATTTATTTATTTATTTATTTATTTAAAAAAAAAAAAAAAAACATGATATAATTACAGCAGTGATATCAGAAATATTTATGCACATACACACACAAGTATCAGCCAATTTATATTTATTATATCAAATATGATTTATACAAGGCATGATTTATATAATATTAATAATATGATCATATTATAATCATAATATTATTATCTATATAAATATATAACTTATAACAATACATTTAGTATTTAAATATTTATACAAGTTTTTGTTTTTATTTTATTTATTTTATTTATTATAGCCATTTAAATGAACAATTACGAAATATTTTCAGAATTTTTCAGAAATGTTATATAGACAGAAATTTATTATTATTATTATTATTATTATTATAAATTCCGCGACAGAAAATGACAGGAATAACATTAAATTATTGTTTAACTGTCTTAAACAATCGCGCTTAATTGTCGCACGTTACAGTAATTATTACAAATGTTTTTTTAATTAAGTTTGTGTTGTCCTCAGGGTAGAATATGACCCGCCATTGTGTTTAGAAAACCCCGTAAATTATCTAGAAATTATGAACGAGCACAGAGTTTGAGGAATGACGGATTATTCCTTCGAGGAAAATAGATTTGAGGTTTAAGCACCATTACACAGTTTAATTTCCGTGGTTTAGTGAAGGCGGGAATTTTAACACTAGCGTTAAAAAGTGTTAAAATCATATGAAAGAGGATGTTAAATAAACCTGTATCGCAACGATCAAGCGACAATTTAACTAATAATTATCCTATTGTTATTATTATTGATTTTAAATGAATTTATTGTTAATTACAACTAATTTATCCTTTTGTAATGTTTTAAAACTAATTTATTGAAGATCCCGATAAAGCAGTCGGCGATTTAGTGTAATGAATGAGATTTTTCTAATTGTCGGAAACTAAGAAATAATTATCCTAATAATTAAACAGTGCGCGTCATTAAACACTAGATTGATTTTGTTCTTTTTTTTCCCGACCGAAAATAATTATTTTTCGTTTTTCTATTTATTTTGGGAATAACAGTCATGTAGTCATGCTCTGGACAAAAGCCACATTAAATCCGACCTAAAATCATTGTTACTTTAAAACAAGGCAAGAAAATCAAACCCAAACAAATGATTATCTGTACAAGTATACCTGTACTTGACTATCATAAACACACCCTCGGACTTATGGAGGGTCTCTGTGTGATGTGGAGTGCTCAGGGAAGAGGGTCCTGGAGGAAATGAATGAAGTGCTCCTCTCATCCATCCCCAGCTCTAGCTCCTCCTCCTGCCTCCTCTGTTTGACTCTATTTGAGCCTTCAGGCCTCCAAAGAAAACAGACACACGAGTAAAGAAGCTACACCTCTCGTCCTCCTCCTCCTCCTCCTCCTACTCCTTAACCTCCTCCTTCCTCGTCCTAGCTTCCTTTCTCTCCATTCAGAGAACTCTGCCTTGTAGAGACCATCCCACTAAGTCCTTTCTGTCTCTGTGTTTTTCTCTTGTACCTCACTCTCCATCCATCAGTATCTCTGTCTGCTATTTACTTGAGAAGAAAAGTCTCACGCTCATGGAGGCAGCGTTCATGCTGGTGTTCATGACTCTTAGCTTCAGAACTCAGCCATGAAATTTCACCGGACTTGATTTTTTTGACTCAGCGTTCACCTCGGATTCTGAACTCACACTTGATCCTTGTCTTTCCGTTTTGGAGCCGTTCTCCGAGGTGTGTGAGCCAGCCAACATGGGTTCAGACGTACGCGACCTCAACACGCTTCTGTCTCCAGTGCCAGCCCTGCCAGCGGGCAACGGGAACTGCACTCTGCCCGTCAGCAGTGCCCCTCAGTGGGCACCTGTGCTGGATTTTCATACTGGTGCCCCCTATAGTTCGCTGGGCTCCCACTCCTTCATCAAGCAAGAACCCACCTGGGGTTCCACAGACCCCCATGAGGACCCCCACTGTGGCCTCAGTGCCTTCACCGTCCACTTCTCAGGACAGTTTACAGGTACCGGGGCATGCAGGTATGGTGCATTCGGAGCACCCACACCAAACCAGACACCCACCAGCCAGAGCCGGATGTTCAGTAACAGCCCGTATCTGTCCAACTGCATGGACAGTCAGACTGGATCCAGGAACCAGGGTAAGGAAAATCATATTTAAGAGGGTGAAATAATCCTCGTAGCTTTAGCTTTCTGTCACATAAAAACACATACATGCGCATTGCTGTTTTAATATCAGATACTTACTTATTATTTATTTCAATAATACTCAGATACTTAGTGTTATAGACAGTCATAGAAGGCCAGACTGAAGATTCTACAGTCTAGCTTCTAGGTCACTCATATTGAGCAATATAGTATGCAAGTAAATACGTCAAGGTCTTGGAGTTAATGTGGAAATGAAACAAATTGTTGATAACTTTTATTATAATAATAATAATAATAATAATAATAATAATAATAATAATAATAATAATAATAAAACATGCCCAGTTTCAGGGATATACTCGTGCAGAGAGTATATTCCCTGGGTCTCTCTGTGTTTTATACTTTACTGGTGTTGATGTTTTAGGGTCACAGTTTTTACCC
The DNA here is from genome assembly GCA_030068275.1 of Clarias platycephalus. Taxonomy (NCBI): domain Eukaryota; kingdom Metazoa; phylum Chordata; class Actinopteri; order Siluriformes; family Clariidae; genus Clarias; species Clarias platycephalus. Next base: position 26,790,725 of record JAQQZT010000002.1, on the reverse strand, counting down.
AGAAAACATGCAGCACATGTGCAAATGCAATCAGAAAGGTCCTCTTGTATTCATGTAGTTCTTGTGTGAGGTTCCATTATGTGGACTAACTATACATTAAAATTACAATAACTAATAAAATACACCAAACAAGGTAGAGTTAAAAACACATTATTATTTTCCTGTTAAACTACTACGCACTTTGACACAATGCACTGTTTCTGTCGCAGAGCTTCTTAGCATGAACTGTAATGTTTGAGATAATCATGCAAGTTCGTTAAAATTAACTATTCCCTGTGACTAACAGGATTACATTATCAATAGCAATTTAAGACAGAAATGATTTCATTTTACTGTCTTGAACAAAGAAATTATAAGAAATAGTTGTAAAAGTTGCATTGTTTATTATTCATAAATTTGTGTTATTAAAGTTATCTATTGCGGTTATTTTATATTGGCTATTGTGTTATTATAGTCATCCTTAATAAACTAAAGATTATTACATTTTATAAAAAAAAAAAAACTTTAAATCAGACACTTAATTTACAAATTGCATTAAAAAGAAGCAATGTTTATTAAATGGACATTAAACACAATTATTCTAAATTTTAAAAATTGTTCGTTTTGCTAACTGTCTGATCAGCAATGTCTGAGGCATTTCATCACAGTTATTAAATGTGTGCTATTAACAATTTCCAATTTCTGTTTACTGACATGTGCTCTAAATGCGGATATCAGGTTAGTTCCTGCTCCTGCTGAAAAGTAATGTTTGTGATTGAAACTCTGACCCAATCAAGTATCCTCTTACACTGTGAAAGACTTTTTGTAAGCATTTGGATGCCAAAGTAAGTTTACTTAGGCCTGCTCAGCATTGTAATACTGTACATGCCAGAGATAGATTGTGACTTCTTCATTCAGTGCTTCTGTCTGGGGGAATCTTGTTTTCTTCAGTCATTTATTTTCTTCATTTTTCTCATTTACTTATTTTCCTATAGTTTGTCACAGGTCTGTAGATACGCTTGTCCTGTGAATTCTATAGATATGCTTGTTTACATGCTTGTCCTGTATGCTGGACCCAAACAAAACGCATCATATCCATTTATTTTATAAGAACGGCAAATAATTAAAATAATTGATAGTTAATTTTTTGAAGTTTGACCGTAGATATAAAACAGCATTTGGATATTTTCTGAAATCTAAATTCAAATCATGACCAAAATGTTGCGTAGAAATGATGCACGCAAAGTGATTAATGTTTAATTTTTATTAAAAACCATTAGACATGTTGCTTTTGGTCAAGGGGAGTGTTGATAAAATTTGGGGAGTACAGAAAGAAAACAGCCATTTCCTTCAAAAATGATAGATTTTATTGTGCAAAAAAACTTTGCAATATTTAAACAAGTAGTATTAGGAGGAAAAATGTTAATTACACATCATGTATCATCCTTTACCAGCACACGTTCAGTTTGTTTATTCATGTCAGTGTATGCAGTTTGGGTGGAAAAGAGCCCATGTGAAGATCTAAAGTTTATCCAATTTAGCAAATATATGATTTCAATATTTTTGCTAATAAGCCTAACAAATCACAATCAGCTTACTGGATGTATATAAAATCACACTTTAAACTATTTCAATGTCAAAATTAAGAAAGAAAGAAAGAAAGAAATATATTTTAAAGCCAGTTATTTTTAATTTACATTTTAGTTTATGTAAATAATACATTATGCTCTGCTTGTGATTTCTTTGAACATATATTGGATTCAGTACAACACTTAAACAATATATAATAAAATGATTATTGCATTATAACATCACAGTAACCGGTACACGATAATATATAACACTTATAACATCTATTTATCAAATTTAGTCATACACCTGCCAAACCTCTAGCTGCAGCTCATCTAAAAAAATAGATCTGATTCACAACCGTTATGACAAAACAATAACACTACTGATGTGTTTGACTTTATTACCTATGATCTGCTGCGTTATCATATGCTTATGTATAAAACCCAAACCTCCATTTTATCTCCTGTATACATTACAAAATATATCATCATAAACACAAAGCAAGTAAATTAGGATAAGGCAAAAGACAAGGGTTTTATGTTTTCCACCATTAAGAGATTGTGAAATCACAGTGAGTTATGGAGTGTGTAAAAAAAACTGACGAGTTCCGAACAGCAATGGAGTGTTGGGCTTATAATTTCCAAATTCGTTATTTCTCAATCACTCCTATTTTAACCTTGGATATTTGTCTTTACAAAAATTATAGTAAGCAATTGTGTCAAATGTTGCATCCTCAGGTATATGTATAGTGTGAATAGAGACATTATATGTTAAAGGCATAACTTAAATAACACAATTGGAAATTTACAAATCTTAAAAAGAAAAATTACAATGGTAAAAATTCAAAAATTTATTTTTACCTGAATTCTAGTGAAAAACATGTTTATTATTTATTTACTTTATCTCAAAATGAAAAAAAAAATTTTTGTGTAGAAAACATTCTTTTTTGTGGTTGGACAACATGAACACTAATAAAACCTAAGAAGCATAACTTAAAAAAAAAAAAAAAAAACATCTCTTGTGTGTGAATTTTTTTTGTTTTATTTTTTATTTTTAATTAAACATTTTTAATCTTTTTTTTTTTTTTTTTTTTTACTGAACGTTGTCTTTAACAGAATGCATTATGGCCAAAATGTACTGTATGTAGTAAAATGCACTGTATTAACCACTACATGTTTGAAATAATTAACAAATCAAATATTAAACACAGGAGCTTATTGTATTTTTCTGATTTTTTTTTTGCCACACATTGTCTTGTATTATGAAGAACAGTAGTGATACAGTACACTGACATGACAGGTAGTTACAGCCAGGTGACTATAGGAATGTTTCTCTCTGACTCTCACACACCCCGTGGCTCTGGGTGCTCCTCCCAGTCTTCAGACCCATCAGCAAGCCCGGTGGGGTGGAAGAGGAATGACCCTCTTTAATGAGTTTCTCTGTCGTTCCGAGGTGAAAGTGGTTGTATGTAATTAATGAAGGCAGCTTTGGGATGTGGTGATTTATGAGGCCGAAGGTGACCTGGGGTCACCTGAGGCATGATTCATACCCTAAACCAAGTCTCGGCTCTCTGAGACTGTATCGTCATGCCCGTCGTTTGTTTGCGCTCACGGCTCGTTGTTCCCCCTCAAACATTGAGTCAGGAGGGTCAAGGGTCATTAGGGTACGAGAGGGTCAGTACCTTAACCATTAAAGCAGCTCATTTTACATATATAACACATTTATATGTTTTATTCAAGTTTTATGCAGAAATGTATATTTAAACACTTACGCTCCCTAGCGCCATCTTAAATTAGCAAATAAATTATTTTAATAATAAAAACAAAAAAACTTAATACTCCTTCAGTACAAGTTTCAATTGTTTCTCTTTCTCCAGGTTACAGTGCAGTTTCCTTCTCTGACGGAGCCACGAACTACGGACACACACCGTCGCACCACGCCTCACAGTTCCCCAACCACGCCTTCAAACACGAAGACACCATTCCGCAGCAAAGCAACATGGGTAAAAATCTGCACCCGTTACAAAGTCTTTTAAGAGTTTAATTCATCTGGACAATTTCTGTGCTCCGGCACGTACTCTGCGAGGGCCTGAGTGTTTTCCCTTCACTCAAAAGTCAAAGGGCAAGCTCTGTCCAAATCAATCCAAGGTCAAGTTGCACTCAGACTCTTCCCTTGACCGTAAATCTGTGCACTTTTCTCTTGTAGTCTTGTGCACATTACATTGTCATAAAGCGTAGATAAACACCTTAAGTAACACCTTATCAGGCCATTCCAGCATTGTAAATCCTTCCGGAGACCACCAAGCCGATGGCTAGTCAGAGCAGCGACGTCAGAGCCCTTTTGTCAAGTTTAGAACCACCATGGGACCCATTTGTGTTTCGGAACCTGGCCGAGTAAGGGCACCGATTCCTCATTTGCACTTTGGAAGAGGGAGCGAGAGGTCGGGTCGCTTTACGGCTTCAAAGAGAGCGAGACCGCTGTTTTCATAAGCGCAGAGTGTACTCGGCTGCATCTCCCCAAATCCTCCCCGAGCTCAGGATCCCTTTCTTAGACCGACTTCACCACACACACACACACACACACACACAGAGGCTTGCTCATGCATTTCATTAGAACAACAAGGTTATGATACTTGAAGCATGCAGCCGTGACCTTTTTTTTTTTTTTAACCACATGAGGCTCAAGACATACGAAGTGACCACAAAGGAATCATTTTCATTAGTTAGGGGGATAAAAGTGAGTAAAAAAAAAAAAAAAAAAAGACTTCACTTTCTAAATTAAGCATGTTTTCAAGGAGTGAAAGCCTCGAGGGCCGAGTGAGGGAGCGGTCTGGAAATCTGACATTGTTTTAAGCTGTTAAGATGAAATTGAGCGAATTGGACTATTGGCTGAACTGTACTATTTGTTGAGAAGTTGTTCCACAGGCCTGATTTCAAACACCTTATTTTTGAGCTTGATAAATGTCTGTGCGCATATGGGAAGACATTGAGCATTATGATGACTATTTCCCATTTCTAACAGCTCTGTATGTTGTGTTACAAGGTGAGCAGCAGTATCCCGTTCCTCCACCTATTTACGGCTGCCACACGCCGTCAGAGAGTTGTACAGGAAGCCAAGCACTGCTCCTGAGAAACCCTTACAACAGGTACAATCCAAAAAAACTTTTTTTTTTTCTTTATTAATAAGAACACCCCTGCCTGTTCCTGCTGTCTTTCTTCATACCTAGCAAATGTTTATTACTATCTAGAGTGTAGTTACTTTTACAAAGTGACCATTTGCGATATTGAAAATAATACCCATAAAAAATTTATCACAGCCACTGATTTGGATTAAAACAGAAACCGATTATTCTAAGTCCAAGCAGTTTCATCTGACCACAATTAAAGTACGAGATATCCAGAAGCTTCTGTCAAGGCTAGGCGATATATATCCTGAGTGTACCATTAACGGCGAGGAAATTTACAGGCCCGTGTCAAGGGCCTTGCTTACATTATACAAACACTCTCCTTCAGGCTAATCCGTTTACCATTAAAACTTCTTAAAACGTAACGCAAAAGTTAAATGCTTTCAAAATCCAGCAAACATGAGAACCCTGCATGATGTAGGATATTATATGAGTTATTAGGTTTGTTATGTAACCGGTAAAGGCAGGAAATTGAAACTCACCTCCAGTCGGCCGTAAATAGTACAGGATGGAAAACAAACAGGTTGCAATCAGCGGCTTTCTTTCAACCTCAAAGGGTCAAGCTAACACCGAGCATGCTCAGTGCATAGAGGACAAAGGAAGTGATGTAAAAAGGAGCGATTAAGGGTTTATTTTGGAAAGGAATGCTACATACAGATTTATATCAGAGCCAGAAAAATGCTTGTTGATAATTACTTATTATTATATTATATTATATTATATTATATTATATTATATTATATTATATTATATTATATTATATTATATTATATTATATAGCTCAATTTTTTAATCAGTTTTATATAACTATGTTGGAATATAACCTTGACAACAAGCATAAATAATGGCTTAAATAAAAACTTGGCCTTTATTTATGCATTCCTAGCACATTTCCTATTATGCCATCGGACATAAATAAGAATCATGAACACCTTGGACTTACACAGAAATGTGTTATAGTTCACTATTTTCCTGTAAGTCAGTTATGAGTAAGTGAAACACATAGGAACTTTGGCCAAGTGCACACAAATGATTATTTTAAGAAGAAATCATGGTTCGGCTTTATATTTAATAAATTTGATTCTGATTTTGGAATGCTGTGTTATAAAAACACATGAATTAAAAATGTCATTCTATCTCTCTTTTTTGTTGTTGTTGCTCTTTTCCCTTTGAATTTGTGCATTTTAAGGGATTTGCTTTGCCTCTATGGATGAGATGAGACGACGATTAGACAATGAACTGATTAGTTCATTCAATGCAGAAATTACAAACCCAGTAATTTAGCAGTGTAAAAAAACAGCATAAAAAAGGGCGCGGGGGGGGGGGGGGGTAATTTATGACTATTATCTCAGAATTACTTAAAAAAATTTTTTTATTGTCTTTATGGTCACATAAACCATATAAAATATTTATTTATCGTGACTCTAATCCTCTTCTAGTAGATCAAACTTAAAACTGGAATTAAACTCAGAAAATAGCAACAAGGTTAGTGTTTACTGATGTAGTAGATGTTACAGAACATACAGGTCCTATTAAAACAACCCCAGTATACAGTATATCTGTAGAATTGTCCTATATGAGAACATCAGCTTTTCTTCATACACGGTTCTGAAAATAAACATTTCGAGCATTAAACGAGAACAAGCGCGATTTTGATCGATGGCACTTTACTACATCAAGGCTGGGTTTCCGTCCTACAGGCAGCAGCTCGAGCTCACCAGAGGTCAAGTGCTGAATACTAGAATGTACCAAGCCAAGATAAACTGTCCTTTCCAACACTGGCTTCCACATTTTTACCCAATCCTGAATTCCTTCCCCCTGATAACCGTTCTCCGAGGAGTTCCCTGCGCGGCCTGAGACCGCCGTGCGCTTACTACCAGTCCAAAGAATGAGCTGCGGAATTCCTGAAGTATTTCGGACACGTTGTTTTGCAGCTCTGAGGGAACATAACGATTCAAAACAGCAGAATGGGACCGATAGGCGAGCTTTCATTCTGCTCTGGTGTACGTCTTCCAGTTCCCGTTCGGCATGTTGTAATAAACAGACTCCTATCTGCTGGAGTTAAGAGGGAACTGGGAATTCTCAAATCAAAAATGCTATGGGTTTTTTTTTTTCCCTTTCTAATCGAATGCCTGGTACCAACAGCTCTGTATTTATACAGTCTGATGTTGGAGCTGCTGTTTTTAGCTGTTTCAAGGTGGTTAAAATAAAAACATGTCGAGTTATCAAATCAAAGCCAGAGCCAAAGACGGGTCACTGGTGTAAACTACATAGAAATGAACTCCTGCCCTTCTGTACTGCAGGGATTTCTGAAGAAAAAGTGATAAGGGACACAGTAAGAGTGTTGCAATTAGGGCTTGGTTGTTGTTATAAATGCATATCTATTAAATATAAATGCATCATCTATTAAAACTCCTCTTGTATCCACAGTTCATGACATATTGCTAGCATAATAAATGCTTAAGTAGTGCATTCCAATAATGACGTCAAAGCTGCGGTTGTGTAGTTACACTGTACCAGGTACCAGCACACACCGGCGTACACACTTCCAATACCATGATGTCAGGGGAGCTAAAGATAAATCCAAACTAAGTGTTTGGTTAAGCACCTAGCAGAGTAACTAATGGTCCTCCAGTCAACCTCTCAATAACATATGGCAGTTTCTCGCTCAGAGAAAATGTCTCATTTGATTAACTGGTAGTCCTGCTGGTCTAGGTGACCCCCAGTGTGTGTGTGTGTGTGTGTGTGTGTGTGTGTGTGTGTGTGTGTGTGTGTGTGTGTGTGTTTATCTAAAAGATTCATTTGTTGTTACCCAGGATGAACCTCTATAGAACCATTTGCCAAAGTCCAGATGATTTTGATGCTACTCCATAACAAATGGATTTTCTCCATTCACATTAATAACAGAAACATACAGCAAAACAACAGCAAACATAATTTGGTCAAACACATTTTCTTAAGTGTATCGCTTGTGCTTGTTTGAACCCCAGCAGTGACAATTTATACCAAATGGCGTCCCAGTTGGACTGCATGGCCTGGAACCCTGTCAACCCACTGGCGTCCAGCATCAAGAGGTACGTGAAAGCGAATTGATATCACAGGAGGAATTCATCCACATGGGCATCAGTGCATGTTTTTCTCTCGAGGTCAGTTTGGAGAAGAAAAGCATGACTAGGGCGTGCCACTAAACCGCATATCTGGTAGTTCGCTCACAGTGCCGATGTTTTGAGTTGAAATAGGGTTGAGCTGTAAATCAAAATCTAGTAAAGTGCCTTACTGCAATTAAAAGAAAGCCAAGTTTAGACATTACAGTACTGTGCAAAAGACTTACGTTTTTTTTTAGGATTTAGGATTTTGGACTTTATTATTAAGTCAAAAAAAAAACAAAAATCCAAAGTAATTTCTATTAGTATTGCAGGAAAAATAAATAAATAAATAAATAAATAAATAAATAAGCCAGAAAATAAAGCAGGCTATTATGTATAAGACCACTTTTTAGAATTTTTTTTAAAAAAGGAGCTTCTGGGTTTTCCTGCATGAAAAAAAGGAAGCAGGTGCTCAAAAGAACTGTAACTCATTTCCTTATAAAACTGCACAAATTTAACAATTATTGACTTTTTTTTATAAGTTGCTTTTTACTGCTTTTTATAGCATTGTTTTTGAAATTAGATTTTTTTTTGAAGATGTCCTTGCTCTACAACAGTTGTTTGCGTGAGCCTAAGACACAGTATTGTATTAAGTAAAATATTATATATATATATATAAGGAGTATAAATGATACAAAAGAGTATAAAGTTCTATATCAACCAAACTTTATTTTGTAGAATGCTAATACAAGGTTATGGAAACCTTTTTTGTTATGGAAAAATAATCATTGACAAGATGGAGGATTGATTATTCTCCTATAACAGTTTGCCCAAAAGTCTTCTGTTCTTTTTTTACATTACACTTTTATTAATGTAAAATATCAATGGAACAAGTAAAGTCAAGTACATCCACTGTAGCAGCTATAAACAGTTGCTTCAGGTTACCATGCTTGTTCTTTTTTTTTAAAATGTTAATAATAAAAAAAAAATTTATGGTTAATTTCCCATTAACTAAAAAGACTTGTGGAAAACCTAAAGTTGCAGCTTTAGGCTGTTGCAAGATTAGTGATGACGCTGAAGACTCCTTACAAAAAATGCAAAATAAACATCTCTTCTTTAAAATCTGTTTATTTAGCATCTCCACCATGCATGTCCTTATAACTATGGAAATGATTTCATTTTTAATTATTATTACATTATTATTATTGTTATAATAATAATAATTATTATTATTATTATTAATTTTAAATTATTATTATTATTATTATTATTATTATTATTATTATTATTATTAATAATAATTAACAAATTAACAAATATAAAGCCTTGACTGGCAGATAGCACAACTGTTTGAATTGTTGATACAGAAAAAGTCCAATATTCCAATATTCCAAACTAATCAAACCAACAATTTGAATATTATATGATTTGGCATATTTGTATAAAAAAACAAACAAACAAAAAAAAGCCTTGCAATTCTTTTATGCCAAAACTCTGTGCTCTTGGTCTGTGTGTGTATGTGTGCGTACAATCTGTTTTGTCTGGGCGAAGAGTGATATCCGGCCATATATTTCCCCCGTGGCACCGTAGCCTTGAGCCGGCCGAGAGCCGGCCCATGGGGAGGAAGGGAGCGCTCTGGGGGAGTAGTGGAAGTGCATCACTGCACAATGGGACAGTCTAGCCTCCTGTGGGACGCAGCCGAAAATCCACAGCCCCCATCCTTCCAGGAGTTAAAAAAAAAGAAAAAAAAAGAATCTGACGCCCCAGTGTGTCCCCCGGGGATGGATACACGAGTGCTGTTGGTGCTGTTCTATCCAAAGATGATCTCAGCCTATATCCATCCATCCGGCTGATCTGTTCATCCCTGGAAAAGCTTCACCTAGACATAGACATAGAGGCAGCGTTCTCTGCTCGCGGCCAGGGCCTGTGAACGAATGAACTGTGAGAAGATTTATCACAGGATGCCGGTTTGCACTGTCCTTCAGTCTGGCTTGCTTTGCATATGGACAGACAAAGAGAGCTTTATAGTTACCGTTTCACCCTTACTTAGTCAGGATATAAACGTCTTTTAATAACCTTGGCTTGTGCAGGGAAAAAAAAAAAAAGGAAGAAAAATTAACTCCTTTCAGCAAACTGAGTTCTCAGTATCTCCTGCTTATGTTATCTCAAGCCAGTGATAGTAAATGCTTGTTTCCGGTTTCCAATGCTTATATGTTACAATTTCTTTCATAATATATTACACAAAGGATTGTAGATCAGGCGCGGCATAAAGGGGATTAAAAAATCTTTTACGTTTATGAACGTCGATATGAAGAAATGCAGAATTTTGTTGAACAGGCAAAGGTGAATGTTCCTGATTACCTGGATGGAGGATTTTGTGCTTTATGTTTTATAGATTACATTTTCTTTTGTCTTAAAACTTGAAGAGAGGCTTGTTTGGAAAAGCATGATTTTAATGAACTGCAATAACATAAGCGATAAGGGAAACCAAATTGCTTCACAGATGCTCTATAAAGTTAAATGTTACGACTAATAAACAAAAAAAGAGTCATGCATTAATATAAATTTTGCTCATATTGGCAAATTGCTGTAGTTCAAGAGGAATAAAGGACATCGTCAGTAAGAGGATACTTTTTATTTGTTTTTTTTTAATATTTAGGAGGTCAGAGAAAGAAAAAAAAAATGAAACAAAAAATGAAAACAAAAAAATGTTATATTATGTCAACTATGGAATGTGAAAGTTAGTTATTTGTTTGTAGAAAGCTGAACAAAGATGTGCTCGCTGTTTGATCTTGACTTCAGTTCATCTGTGTCCTATTCTAGATTATTCTAGAGCACATGTAACTGTCTGTTGTGTTCACACCATAAAATATGAACAGTGTGTGTGTGTGTGTGTGTGTGTGTGTGTGTGTGAGTGGAACAGTGAAAAGCCCTGGAGCTGGCAAACTGATAGAGTGTGAAAAAATACCACGTTTTACAGAAATCTGTCCATGGTGCACCAAACAAAGTGCAGATAATGAACATGGCTGAGAGTATGTATACTGTATGTATGTACAATTTCTCAAAAAGGTTTGCTATAGGAATCCGTTTGCATTAGTACAGAGTAAATTCTTTTAAGTATGTGGTCATACTATGCGGTTAGAGACTATGCAGCTTATAAATCGTGAGTTGGGAAATGTCTAGGGTGAAACAGAGGAAACTTGTTCGAATCCAGGGTCAGAGAAAAGGCCAGCGCACTTTGGTTCAGGTATAAATTCAGGACAGAGCGAGAGGCCCTGCGTTCCCCATCCGTCTGTCTAACCGGCCCTACCTTGGATTGTTGAGGGGGATATATTGCAGTTCGGAGCAGGGAGCAATTTGCCCCGATGTCAAGATAAGTTATAGAGATGAGCCTCAGTGTTTTATAGCCAGTCTTGCCCTATATATGTCACACAGTAAAGCACAAGGAGCGGTAAGAATGCGTGCTATTCACACGAGGGGGGGACGGACAAAACACCAAAAACGAGGTGTGTAGGAAAGCGTTTCGACAGGTGACAGTCACTGTTGTTTTTATTATGTGGTGAATGAATAGTGACGTGTTGGTGTTTCAGTTTTCAGCACATTCCTTACAAGCCATAAATCCACAAAATGTATCATCAGCTGCTGATAAAATGCTAGGAGTCACATTGCGTTCAAGTGTAATGACCACAACACAATAGAGAAGAATGCTGATCATAGGCATCATTTGACAAGAAAGCTAAATATTTCACAATAACAAAGTTTGGTTGGGTTAAAGTTGCTTCTATAAAGTTTCTTCTTCTTAAAGTAAATCAATCATAAATAAATAAGATGTACAATGTACCGTACTATATATAAATGAGAACAAAAAATGAATGATGGGAATTAGTTTATGATTTCTTTTCCTGTTTATATAAATAGATATTAAATAATATACCATGAACTGCATTATACTGTAACTTACTGTAATCGACAGTTCTCCCTCTCATAGTGTGAAGGACGGAATTGTCCATCAAGCTGAACTTGCAAATACATAGGCATCGTTTAGTGATATGGAGACAGCTTTCTTTAAAAAAAAAAAAAAAAAAAAGACTTTACAGTATATACAGTACTATGCAAAAGAATTGACCCCCCCCCCCCATTTATTCATAATTTGCTTCCAAAGAGCCAGACTTTCTAGTATTTGTTTGTATTTAGTCTTGAAGAATAGTTCTCCATGCTCCCTAGTGGCTGAAAATGGCTCTCATTTTCAATTCTCATTTTCATCTAACTCAAGGCATGAACCAGTGAGAAACTGGCGCAGATGATGATAGATGATTAGTATACTGCTGATGCTGAATACTGAGTGGTTGGAACAGACAAGAGGGGAAATGAGGTCGCTGCCGAGGCTGTTACATAAACAATCAGCTTTCAATTTATATCTTTCGACACTTTGCAGCCTGTCGCAGTAAAACATTTGTTCCCATCTCTATACTTTAATCTATATAATTGAATTGAATTTAATATGAAGAAATATCAGGTGGTTCAAGACTTTTTTCTTAATTCAATATAAAGCTAGTATATAAAGATCTGCACATGCAATTGCATGTCTTGGCTAACTGTGTTCACCTGCTTAACATTTAACAGCGTGTTTAATGTTTAATAAATACAAGAAACTGTTAAATCAATAATTCGGGTTTTACGAGCTCTCATGAGAAAAGTATTGTGTGTCTCCTCCTCACGCAGTCATACAGCTGGTTATGAGAATGACCCGAGCACGCCCATGATGTACAGCTGCAGCACCCAGTACCGAATACACACCCATGGAGTCTTCAGAGGCCTTCAGGTCAGCACACACACACACGCACACAAGCTACAGAACAAATAATGCACAGTGCAGTCTTGATCAGAACATTCCAAACCCAGACAGATGATGATGTAATTGTTTACAAAGCAATATTATTATCTCAAAATATATTATATGTACTGTATATATATCAAGATATAATGCATATAGCACCACATATAATGTAAACCATATAATGTAAACATAGCCATATAATGTGAACATTAACATTAAAAATGTGTAATGTGTCAGTACATTAACTAGCGGCACTCGTAAGATGAATATTTAATTTCAATAGTCAGTTACTGTATGTTACCTGGTTAGTTTGGCGTCCAGCAATGCCACTGAGATGGCAAGATTTATGTATATATCTGAAGTGTATGTATGAGTGCTGATCACTTATACACACATTTCGATCTAATATCGCTTTGACCGAACTAGTACACACTGGGTTTTCCCCCATTTGCTAACACAAGGCCAAGGTCAGGGCAAAACAACAAGCACACACTTGTCCTCACGCACACTCTGCGTAAACGTAACCACGCCGTAAAAGAGCATGCTTAATAAGGCGTCGAGTGATAAGGCAGACCCGAATGAACGAGTAGGTGAAATGAACAGCAAATAAATAACAATAAAGCCAATAAAGAATGGCTCTGACGTAACGACAGGGTCGTGTGAGAGGAAGCAGGAGCCTGCCAGAACATTTGAGACACTTAAAAGGCTTTTCTTCGGATAAGAAAAGAAAAGAGCAATTTAACCCTAAAAAAAAAAAAAAAAGGAGCTGCATTAGAAATAAGGCTACAGTTTCCATTTGCAACCACATGCTAATAAATCATTAGGTCTTAATTAATGTCTGTCAACGATCTTAAAGCAGTGCTAGGAGAGATTCTCCAGAGCTGGAGTCTCATTGAGAAGATTGTTTAAAAAAGAGAAACCCACCTGAGTGTTTAACGCATTAAGCAGTGACGTGAAGGTGTACAATGTTCTGTAGTGGATACGCTGTGTAAATCTATCACACACCAGACATGCACGCTAAACAACAACAATAATAATAATAATAATAATAATAATGAATCTTAATGAGTACTGAATAAAGTACAGGTTGTATAAGCATGTACTTGACTGACCTTACTGTACAAAATGAGATCACGAATACAATAGCCATTGGTGACCGTGTCATAGACTGGCGCGTTATCATTCCCATGGGGTCGACAGACGAGTCTGGCAGCGCAGTCATAAAACACTTTAGTAATTTACTTATCAATAGCGTTTACCACACATTCATTACCGCACCAGCGTATAGAAAAAACACTATTATGGTAAGCTCCACCTAATTAAGAGCAGATGGGCCCTAACGTTGGGCAAATGAGGGGTGGGGGAGAGCGGCCATGGGATAAGGTCAGCCTAACATCCGTGACTAACAGCTCCCATTTGGTGAGCTTAATCGGTGGCCATGGGTGAATCCCAGTGATTATTTCACAGCTAATTCTGCAATAATGAGTGCTTGCTGAGCAAATGGTTTTGAGCTGAGAAACACAACAGGACAATACAGTGCTAAAGAAACATCTTACCATGTCAACCTCAGGAATAAGGTGGTTAAAACCCTTAAAACTTAAAATGGCACAGATCGGTCCCGGCAACACAGCATAGAAAATATGTGCATACTGTACAGTATATGGAAGCCATGCTGGAGTGTGTTAATGGGGAGACTTCAAATTGTTTTGGTCATTATTTTGATCATAGAATTTGAAAACAACAATAAAAACATATGATCATGTGAATGTGCTATTTCTTTGCCTGTGACCCTTTTTTTTTGTTTTTGTTTTGCTCAGTCATGTTTGTATAGTAGGTTAAAATGAACCTAAAGCTCAGTTCATCATATTGCCTATTACATCTATTTTGTGTTGAAAAAAAAAAAGATATGCACAATCCTGAGCCCTACAGTATATATGTTTAAAAAACACAGCAAAACAAATAATGGGTAAAATGCTCTGAGCTTTAAGGGCTATGAACTGTTCTTCTTTGTTGATTATGGTTAAATCTTTTACTATAGGACGTCAGAAGGGTGCCTGGCATCGCTCCAGCCATCGTGCGCTCCGAGACCAACGAGAAGCGGCCGTTCATGTGCGCCTATCCGGGATGCAACAAGCGCTACTTCAAACTCTCTCACCTACAGATGCACAGTCGCAAACATACAGGTACCGTGATCTTCAGAAAAAGACATGAGGGGGTTTTCTAAATCAGAGATTCTCAGTTTTTAATCCTTAAAGAACATTTTATTTGGGAAAAAAAAGTAAAGTAAATTAATGGACAATTTAGGCATATTCTAATAACATGATTTTTAAAATAATGAATATTTCTAAAATATTTACATTTAAATTGTCAATTTATATATTTTTTTACATGATTATTAATGATCATCTGTCACAGAATCGAAACATTTCCAGACCCAGTTTATGAGAAGCACAGTTCCTAGACAAAACTCATTAGCACAGAAAGTACATTCCCTGTATCTCCAGTATAGATAGAGACTTTCCTGTACTGCATAATTTTGTGTTTTCCCCACACATAAATACCAGATCAATTTCTTCCAAGCTTTGGTTCCGCTCCAACTCCCAGCCTGAGTCAGATAATCAAGACCAATGTAATCCTGATTAGCCACAGATCCAGAAACCGAGCCAAAATGTCGGGCTGGCTGTTTGCTTTTTCGATTATTTAATCATCCCAGAACATACTGATGCTTTTGACACCAGGAAAACTGGAATCATTTGGTCTTCAGTCACAGGTCCAGATGGTAGAATGGCTCCAACCTGATCAACACTACACACTTAGATACCTTTAAACATGTAGTTGTGTTTGTGTTGTCATAACACAATTTTATGTTTATGAATCAGAAAAAACTGATTGGAATAAAAAAATAATCCTTTTTTTTCACCCTTATCCAGAGTGATCTCATTACACATTTGAGGATTAAGGGCTAAACAGTAGCAGTTTGATGGTTTAGAGGGGTTTGAACCCAGGACCTTCTGATCAGTAGCTTAATATCTTAAACACTCAGCTACCCCTGCCCTATTACTGCATGTGCAGAGGACGAATCACAAACCAGAAAATACATTTATTAGCTGCCTGAGTAGTTTGTCTTATATTCGCCTTCAAATTCATATCGACCTAATCCTTACTCAATATATATGGTCTAAGATTATTAGGGATATAATGTGTTGATATCCTTTAATGACCCCACAAACACTGGGGTCATATTGGGTTTATACAATTACAGACAAAAGGCACAATATTGCTTCTTCAATCAGAAAAGTAACCGGGTTCGTAAAGGGTTCAGAGCAGCACTTTCTTCCCTCCCTAGTGAAGTTTATTGAGAGGCTGTCTTAATTTGCAGACTCAAATGAAGGGAATGTTTCATGTTAAGTCATACATTCCTCCTAATTTATTTGGCGACTCGACAATTGTCAACTGTAAAACGTTTTTAAAAAATAGCTGTCGTCCAGCTAGCTCGCATTGAATGAATGGAATGTTGATGTCCTCTAATTCAACTGGTGAATTTTATCCAACTTCAGATAAAGAGGGAGTCTAGGCGGGGTTGTGCCAGGATATCTCCACCCATGGAATGCCCCTGCCTTGTCCAATCAGAAATAATTCAGAATAAATCGTTTGACCTGAAGTAACTGCTGTACTAGATACTATGTACAGTATAACTATGTTTACTACAGTTATTATCACAAACCTTGTTAATAATTGTTGGTGTTGACAAATCAGTTCTGTATTAAATCTACACATATAATAAAACTCTAAAGTTGGCGTGTCTGCACGTTGAAGATATTTGTGGAAAAATTATTTTAGGTGATGTAAGATGAGAATAATAGATGATTTTGAATTTTTTTTCTGTCTGTTTGTCTATTTGTTTGTGCATGCATCACGCAAAAACTACTGAATGAATTTTAATGCGGTTTTCACAGCTGTATTTGGCCGAGATTGCAGTAACATATAGGCTTTGGTTCATTGCAGTCGGCCCATGGGAAGAGAAGATATGCTACTTTGACATTTAAATGGAAAACGCTGCTTATATCATTAAAAACAATCATTAGTTCATCTCCCCGCGACCCGACTTTGGATAAGCAGTGAAGATGGATGGATGGATGGATTAGTTCATCTCAAAATTCAACAGATGGTGCTATACATTTTTTACACGTGCTTATGAGTGTGCAATTGAAATCTGCTTAAAATGCGATCTCACACCTTCATTCCGCACACTTCGCGGTAACTTAGTTAATTCCAAAATTCAACAGATGGTGTTGTACATTTATTAAAACATGCTTATGAGTGTGCAATTGAATTCCACGCAAACGAAATCACAGACGAGTCTTGTAGGCATCTAGTCAGGGGTACTGTAGCTCAGTGGTTAAGGCATTGGGCTATGTTTGGGAAGATCCCAGGTTTGAATCCCATGACCACCAAGTTGGGCCTTTGAGCAAGGCCCTTAGCCCTCAGATGTTTAATGAAATAAAAATGTAAGTTGCTCTGGATAGGTGTCTACTAAATGTACTTAGATACAATACTTTTGGGGTGTGTATTTATTGGCATGGTAAGAGTCCCTCTGTTTTGTATCAGGCAGTGAGAGTTTTTCTAATTCAAAAACCCCAGCTAGTTCAGAAATACATCACTGTGATCATTCCAATAATTGGAATAACAGAATCTGGTGATGAATAAAGTATCATTGGTTCCTGTTTAGATCGCTGAACAGAAATTAACAGGAAAACATGCTGACTGTGGTTGTGTTGCAGGTGAAAAACCGTACCAGTGCGACTTCACAGACTGCGGCCGGAGGTTTTCCCGGTCAGACCAGCTGAAGAGGCATCAGAGGAGACACACAGGTTTGCTTCATCCATCCTCATCTGTCCTGTCCTCTCTTTCCTTTTGCTTCCCTCTTGCAATTTTCCCTTTACACCAAGAGGAGAGATACTAGCCAGCACAGTCCTCATGGTTCAAGCCACAGATTAAGAATCCATGATATGCAGCTCATATTTTATTCTCACTATGACTCATTCCTTATGGCACTTGTGTACATTATATGTAAGCCATTAATGCTAATACAAACGACCCTGTGCTAGTACGATGATGCCACGGAACACGGTCTAACCTGGTGATATAACACAGTCTGCATGAATGTTTAGAAATGTGTCGTAACGTGTGAGAAAGTCTGTGAGAAAGTGTCAGAGCTCAAGACGGCGACGTTTTCCTGATTCACTGCCTGTTGCAGATGTATTGCTACTAGCAGGACACGCTCTCACATCATCCATCCAGTGTTAGAGAGAGATGTAATGCTTCTCTTCTAGCCCTCTTCCTCTTAGAAGGGGTTCCCTCCTGGCCTCTACTGTAGCCTATACTCTTTCTCTCTTTGTGTGTTTGTGCGTGTGTGTGTCTGTTTATGTGTGTGTATGCATGTAGGCGTTAAACCTTTCCAGTGTGAGACATGTCAGAGAAAGTTCTCACGGTCAGACCATCTTAAGACCCACACCCGGACTCATACAGGTAAAACAAGTGCGTAAAACTTTTTATTTTTTCATATCTTTATTCTCTCTTTTCAACTGTCATCCAAGAGGTCACATTTTGTTTAGTCATTTATTAGTACCCCTTTAATAATAATAATAATAATAATAATAATAATAATAATAATGAAATCCATTTTTTCTAATAATAAATGATTTAATGTTTTCTTTTATAAAGTTTGACCTCCTTAAAGTCACCCTTAACATCTTAAAACATGTTTGGAAAGTGCTGAAAAGTGTCACGTCAAATGTCACATCATAAAACATAAGAGCCAATCAAGTACCGGTATGCAAATACAAACATTGCAAGGGTTAAGGGTGGATTCTATGCAGCCATGGTTCTCAACCCACCTGTCCTGCACAGAGTTTTAGAGTTTTCCCTGCTCTTATCACAACCATGTCAGTTAAGAAAATGCTTAAGAATAATGAGCTTATTAGTTAAATTAGGCATGCTAGGATGTGAGAAAACACTAAACTGAGCTGGGCAGGGTATGGTAGGCAGTCTAAAGGCATTGGATTAAGCCTGGGATTAAGGCTCCAGTCTATTCACGGGCATTAGGTTTGAATCCCACTGCTGCTAGTAAGTGTTTACGACGGTGGTGACTCGGAGTGTTACTGTATGTCTCTAAGTTACTAATTAGAAGGTTGGCGGTTTGAGCCGTTGGGCCCTTGAGCAAGGCCCTTAACTCTTTCTGCTTCAGGGGTGCTGTATAATGTCTGACGCTGTGCTATGACCCCAGGCTTCTAAAAAAAACAAAAAACAAAACAGCTGGGATATGCAAACAATAAAGATATTACACTTTGCAGTAATGTAGTGTATACTGTATGTGACAAATAACGGCTGAACTTGGACTTCTCCTGGATTAGAGTTGAGAACCCTTGCCATACAGAATATGTAAGATTTGTGTATTTACTGATATTGCATTTTAACTACATGGATGAAATAAGTAGGCTCTTTTTCTCTTTTGTTTAATGCCATCTTTTGCACACCTACCATTTTAAGAAATTATCATTCCAAATGTTTAAAACATTTCTAAGGGTGACTTTAAGATTTTCCTTAAAAAAAAAAAAAAAAAAAAAATCTTCCTTGATCTCTAAGCTCTGACTCTGATCTAAAGTACTATTCTCTTCTCCCCTCAGGTGAGAAGCCTTTTAATTGCAGGTGGCCGAACTGCCAGAAGAAGTTTGCCCGATCTGACGAGTTAGTCCGGCACCACAACATGCACCAGAGGAACCTGACCAAACTTCAGCTGGCCATCTAAGGAGCCTGCTTTCCCAAATGCTGCATCTGCTGTCAGATATATTCCAGTTCTGCAGGTCTCAGTGCTCTCTGCAGGTCTCATGAAGTCCATGGTATTTAGTTGATGAGTTGAAAAGCTCAGTGGTTCAGGCGTTGGATTACTGATCGGAAAGTCCCAGTCCCAGGTTCAAGTCGCCACTGTTGGGCCCTTGAGCAAGGCCCTTAACCCTCAAGCGCTCGTATGTGTAATGAGATAAATGTAAGTCGCTCTGGATAAGGGCGTCTATCAAATCCTGTAAATGAAAAGCAAATGTAATAAACTGCATTGTTTGCAGCCTGCAATGTCTCCATGACTGGAGATCGAACTGCTGTTCAAAGATTCACTTCACCTGTCCAAAGTTTGTGTTCACAAACAAACTTGTGTATTTGACAACTGATAAGATTGGCATTTGTGATGATTTAGGTCTCAAGAATGCTGTTGCTAGGTGACAGAGAAATATGGCAGGCGATTGGTGTAATGCCAGTTAATGACTCAGGCTATTATTAAGCTGGCTGACATGTAGCTGTTTGGTCTTTTTTTCCCGAAAGGTTAAAAATGCACAGTGAGAGCAGGAGATAAAAATGACTAAAATATAAACATTTCCCTCAAACATTTATTATCAAAAGCTTAACTGGAATTATGCCCATTACAGTCAACATTTACCGTAAACAGATTTCACCATGCAGGGAAATGTCAATGGGGTGGACAACTCATAAATCTGTTAGCTAAAAAACTAAACAAAAAGGAACTAACTAGGTAAAAAAAAAAATGCTAGATAATGTTATACTGTATGTGTAATAACAACAGCTCAGTTTTGTTGGAATACACACAACAAATATTAACTTGCAGAAGTTATTATCGGGGCTGCGCAGTGGTTTAATGGTTAGCACTGTCGCCTTGCGCCACCAGGGTGTTTGCTTGATTCCCGTCTCGGACTGCAGACATGGAAATTAGGCTAATTGGTGTTCCCAAATTGCCTGTGTGTGTGCCCTGTGTTGGATTGGCACCCCATCCAGGGTGTACCCCGCCTCATGCCCTAAGTCTCCTGGGATAGACTCCAGGCATTGACAGTGAGTGACAGAGTGAGTGAGTTCACTCTTTCATTTCTTTCTCTGGCTGTCAAACAACTTTAAAAATAAGAAGGAATAAAACAAACAACTGGGACGTAAACTTGGCTTCACTAGTGGTTTGTCCACCCCATTGTCAAAATTTAAACTTGAGAACTATCTAAAACAAATCGAATTTGAAAGTATCACATACCAGAAGAACGCGGTCATGTGAACACACAATGCTGGATTATTAATAAGTCCATTTGTATAATAATCATGTTGACTTGGGCAGTGGAGGTTAATCTTAGAAGGGCACTTAGACACAACAGCGCAACTCCATGGACGCTTCAGTACCAGCACTGAAAGGCGTTTTGTTTGTTAATGTCCACAGAGGACATAACCGTGCCCTCTCTAGTGCTGTTGAGATGTATATTAATATGTGCACGTTATATTTACTATATTAGCTCCTAGGAATTTTTAGACTAATTTATTACTTTTTTTCCCCCTTGTAAATTAAGATCTCTTTTAATAAACTGAGCATTCAGTTCCTCCCACATATCCAGAAGCCTGCTTCACTATATCACAATTCCAATGTTTATATTCATGGACCAATCATAAAGGTATAACCCCTGAAGCTTTTGTCTTTCTGCTCTGTAAATAGTCTCTCTCTCTCTCTCTCTCTCTCTCTCTCTCTCTCTCTCTCTCTCTCTCTCTCTCTCTCTCTCTCTGTAACCATCAGGAGTTAAATTATGAGTAGGTCACACTGGCTATGTGACTATGGTTTGTGGTCAAGTTGTAAATATTACTATTGCTCCACAGCTGGAACAAGAAATAAATACTTTGTTTTTGCGGAAAATGTGACTCATGTTAGCGAAGACAGGAAATGTGAAAACTACTCGGATGGGATTGTTCTGTTTTATCTGTATCATATGAATCTATATGCAGTGTGTAATTGATAACTTTTTTTTTTATATATATATAATTAAAATGTTGATGCCAGTAAAAAAAATGTGTGTGTGTGTGTGTGTGTGTGTGTACGCAGACATGCTTTGGGAATTCCTCAACCCAAAAAAGGAAACCTGCCACCAAGCAACTAGTTGCTAAATTTAACATTGTAAATTTTTATTGTATTTCATTAAAAAAAATGTAAAGATAAGGTAGGATTTGTCATTTCAGCAAATGGCGCTGGGTCTGTAGTGTGTCTCAAACTAACAATAAGAAAAACAAAAACAAAAAACATTAAAAGCGTTAATGAAAAGGCTACATGGGTGTTTTTAGTTTTTGGCCACAAGCCGTTTAAACTGCTGGTTAATGACTTTATGGTGCAAGCACTTAACCTTAATATAAAACCTTAATACCTTAATAATAACCTGCATATATTATATTCTTTAATATAAATGACATATAATGTGCTTATTCCACGATGAGGGTGTGTAAGAGGGTTAAAAATTACTACGGTATGTTTATACATATATATCAAATGACTAAAATGTGTTTTTAGCACAAGTGTTAATTTTTAATAATAATAATAATAATAATACTGATAATAAAAATATATATATAGTATTGTAGAGTCAAAATATAAAAAGGCACGTATCATACATACACTGCAATTTTTCTTTTATTTCATCATAAAGGTGTTCAAGTCAAACCGGGACATTTGACTGCGCAGAATAACAGAACACGGGTAGGAGAGTAAAAACTCCCTTTATTTCTCTATATAATCCCCTGCTACACTAATGCACTTATCCTTGCATTTCATTAGTGCTTAAATACCATCGAGATACAGTAGAAAGTTTTCTCAGTACACTGGAACCATGATCAGACAGCTGAAACGTTGGCCTCCCAGGAACCCCTTTAATTGCACAAATGTATAGAAATGACTTGGAGTGAGGTCAGGACTGTATGTGGTAATAACTCCCATCCCAGAGTGGAAGTGGTGTTTGTGAATGATTGTGAACGATTTCTTTATATTGCCAGCAAGTTATCTTTCAATTTTCAAGGACCAGGTGCTGAATGTTCACATGAACGACTGCAGTGGGCTCCGAGCCACCTTGACCGGGAACATAATTTCCGGACATACGGCCTTCTTCAAAAACGTCTGCACTGTTCAAATGTTTTACTGTGAAAACTAAAATTAATAAATTAAAATAGCATTTTTACTATTACTAAGATTCTCATCACCGTACTGTGCTTGAAGTCCTGTGCTATAAATGTCAATCAGTTATACGCCTTCATTCACTAGAAATTTTATCATAACATTTTATCAATTTTGACTTGAACGGCCCTCATAGAAATAAAATAGTTGAAAGCATATCAAAAAGTATTTATTAAAAGGTATCAGGCAGATGCAAACTTCTGCATACAAGTAATGCCCCAAAGTTAGTTGTTGATAGCTAATTAGCTTATTAGATAAACAATAAACAATAATTGACTAAAAAGGAAAAGTTTACTGATACAACCAGCAATCATCTTCCTTGGGCTTTTGTTTGATCCTAAATGTTTGTCAGAGAAATTTTAAAACAAAGAAAGATTTAAAAAAAAAAAAAAAAAACCTGGTGTGGTGTTTACATATTAATATTATGTTTATTTTACTACAATAAATGAAGTCTGTACATTTACTTAATTAAATTAAATGAGTTCAGCATACGTCCATTTAAACCATTATCTACTATTATTTACTTTTGTTCAATTTACATATTTAACAAAGTGGAAATTCAGCCTATAATTAAAATATATTATTATAATTTCTTTTACCGCGTTCTGTCCACGCATGTTGGCTTTAGGAATGTGATTAAATTACTCTCTAATTGAGATAGAAAAAATTATTTCATTTGATTACACTACGAAAACACACTGCCATAATGAATGCAATTCTGATACATGAAAATAACGGAGATGCTCTTTCTCCCTGAAAGTGTCCATACTGTTGTATTTTTACATTTTATCTTCATAAAAAAAATCCAAGTGAATAAGAGGTGATTAAATGAAAAACATTCTGCTTTGTACGGTTTCCCTGGATCCGACCTTTCCGGGTGAAGTTTTTAGTGCAGATTCCTTTTTAAGCACTCAGACCCAGTGTAACTTTCTCCATCTGCTGAGAATCACATATCAAGCTTAAGGAGCACAGGATTATAATAACTGGGCTAATAAAGAAAAAAAATATTGTCAATCCATCATTGACCGTTTTCCTTATCTCTGCTCAAATACTTTCGGATTTCTTGGCAGCTCTGGGACTAGAAACAAAGCAAAGCAATAAGAAGAAAAACTGCTTCTATTTTAGTGTTGTTTTTCTAACTTACAGAATACTTTACTGTGACTTTTACACACCCCAGAAAAGTTGCAGTACATCAGAGTTACATCAGCGGTAACAAAAGGCTCTCTTCAAAAGCACATACTTTGCATTAAAACTTCAGCTTTAGGAATGCACGGCTCTCTCTGATTATATTTCATCCCGAGCCAGAGCGCTAGCTGTGTGGACGTCCAGCTCTGCTCTTCCTTCGGCAATTTGCTTGGCCCCCGGTGCTGTGTAAATTAGCGAGCCTCTCCACCCTATTACTCAGAAGGAAAAGCCCCGCTATATCTCAGAGTGACAGTGCTTAATCTCTGTCCCAGATTTGGCCTGCTTGGCCTTTGAAGGCGAGGAGGCTGCTTTGTGTAACTCGGCCGCAGTCCACTCGTACTGGACACTCTGTTCAAATCTTGCCACTTCAATTGAAGCAGTCATTGGTCATATTCCAATGTACAAAATGTAGATACGGAGGGGGTGGATGAGCAGATGAAATGCTAACATGCAGGAACAGTTTGGAATGACCCAAAGCAAAGAGTCTGGACTTTGTGAAAGATGGTGGAAACAGATCCTGTTTTTATTTTGTTCGACCTACAGTATGAACCCAAACAATCGTGATTTAGAGTCATAATATGCCAATGATTAAAAACAGTTCAATCCTGCTTATGCGTTAAATCTTTTACCATTAGTAGGAAAACTACAGAATGATGTATAACATCAGAATCCTCTAATGTACAGTAAGTAAAATACGTCTAATATTTTTATTACAGTTTTATGTGTTAATTATAATACAGTTGGCACATTACCATTTTTCCCCAAGACACACACTCAAACCTTGAGTCTCAGCCAATACTAACCCCCATCCAGTGTTTTCTTTCTTTATTTTACTGAAGCACTTCTCATTTTCATACCTGCTACAGAAAAAAGATTCACTTACATTGTAAATATAATAAAGTATAAAATATAAAACTAACGACTACAAACCTAATTAAAGAAAATCAAGTCAGGCTTCTTTATGTGTAAAAATTTCAGTTTTTTTTTTTTTGTTGTTTTTTTTTTTTTTTTTACTGAATAACTGCAAACACAATGTTATTTTAGTCCTAAAAAAGTATTGTGTCATTCCTTAATAAATATAAAAAAAAATATTATGAAATTTTCATGCTTATGTATAAATAAAACATTATGAAGTGTGTTACTGGACAACAATCAGCTACAGGGTAGTAACTGTAACTCTGCTTTGCATGCACTACTAAGTTTATAACTTGATTATTTTCCCAAAAAAGCATGCCCCAAGTGTTTTATTTCTAAGAGTGAGAGAGAGAGATTTTAATATGCTTGTTTGGGTTATTTATTTTAAACAAAGATACTGTAGAGTCATTGCTTCTTTTAACTTTCTTCCTTAAAAGCATGTTCTTCTTTTTGATGATGATGATGATGATGATTATAAAAATGTTTTTTCAGCCCCAGATTTCTTCAAACCTGATGTCTGTCATATTATAAACTATGTACAGTACCTAGAAATCCAAAGTGTTAAGTACTGTACAACACTTATGTATGTGAATGTGAAACAACCCATACTGCAGCAGTATAATGACTTTATAAAATGTCTTCAGGCCTGTAGTGAAGCTCAGCGTGGAGCTAATAGACAAAGAATTCATGCAGAGGTGAGAGTGTAAACTCTGCAGGACGATTCGGCACTGCTATCACCTCGGCCTGCTTGACCAGACGGAGCAGCTGGCTGTATCAGTGCCCCACCTTTACGAACTGCACGATGGGGTAGAAAGGCTCTTCATCAACTGGATTAGATAAGAGAGATAAGACATGAGATAAGCACTGATAAGTCACTGGTAGGGGTCAAGGGAACGAGTGGGTGAATGACAAATGCACATCTCTGACCTGATGCTGTGATGATTTATCAGAGGAGTAGATAAAGTAGAAGTGACTCTGAGGCTACTGCTTACAACCGTAATACAACATGTAATACAGTATGTCTAGAGATTTTCATAATTCGGGGCATTGCAAGCTAGTACCAGTCAAAAGTTTAGACTGAACTTATTTTCTACATTCAAGAACAATAGTCAATTTTTTAAAAATCATAAAAATAACACATAGGGTATTAGGTAATTAATTAACAACAACAACAGTCAGTTATTTTAAGGCACTCTGGAACAGTTCTTGCAAAAACAGTACTGTCTATTTCATTTGCAAAACCCATCAAGCACCATGATGAAACTGGCTCTCAATAAGACCTTCTCAGGAAAGCAAGACCAAATGAATATTGTATACAGCATATACATATTGTATATGTACTGTATATATTGTATATGTACTGTATATATTGTATATGTAAATATACAGTAATTAGCTACAAATGTAACTGAACATCTGTAAAGCAAGTTAGTTCCTTTTTTTTTTTACTTATTTGGAACAGCAATAAAGTTGTTCCCCCAATTATTGACCTTTTGTTATCTGATGATTTAATTTCAATAAGAAAACAAAATGCACTTCATCATGTTACAGAAAAACTGGAAGGAACAAAGCCCTCTGTCCTGAAGACATCCCTATAAGAAATCTCTGAAACTGATGACTCCTTCCATTAATGGGCAATAAATCAACACCTTCTTAGAGATTACATGTGTTCCCTTGTTACATAGATTTGTTTTACTAGATTTTTAGCTGCATTTATACAGTAAGTACACCTTATAAGAGCACATGTGCATGATTTATGGCTTAAAAATAGCAAGGAATAGAAGTTTCAATCTTCAATCTTTTTTGATAAACCTTTTTCATAGATGGCAGGATGAGAGTCTGTAACTTTAAACCTTTGTCCTTTTAAAGGTGGGGCCTAGGGATAATAAAATAATATTACAGTGCTCGTCTATACAAATTTTAGTTTTCATGGTTATATATTACAGTAAGTCAAACTGTGCCCTAAACCACCTTAATAAATCTGCTGGAGATTATAGATAACATTTTCTTGAAAGACTAAATTAGCCATGTAGAAAAACTAAAAAGTTAAACCAGCCTGACTACATTTGGGCTAAGAAGTGTTTTTTAATTCCCTACATTATTCTCTTAACACCGTCCACCTAGAATCTGTCGAGTTCTTAATTTGCAAAAAGAAAAAAAAAGAAAAAAAAAGGACAAAAATCCACCATGGAGCAGTCTTCGATATGCAGGTGATTATATTTCCTGTCTCAACGTTTTCCCCCGGTCCTAAAATATCTTGGACTTTCAAAGTAAAAAGCCAGCACTAAACCTCTCCACACTTTTACAGCCACTAAAAGTGACTGATATTATTAGGGTAAACTCAACCTGACGGACATAATGAGGACGTTTTCCAGTCCTCGGCTCAGTGGAAGGTGGAGAGGCTGTTTGATGGAGAGAGAAAGAGAGAGAAACGCTCCAAGCCTCTGCACGTGCATCTCCACTACCATGCCATCATTTATCTCCGGGTGTAAAAGAGGGTGACTGTGTAAAACTAAGTGACCGGCCTTTGATTTAAACGGCTTTTAAGATCCTAGGTTTTTTTTGTTTTTTTTTAATGAACATGGGTAATATGTGATGGGGGTCACTGGTGTTTCTCAACAGCAGGCTGGCGTGTTTAGGTTTTTATGTCAGGAGGAGGAATCCAGAAATCAGCTGTCTGATCTGTAGCCATTCCTAAGCATGTACTGATGTATTTATGATCTGAGTACTACCTCGGCTGTGGAACATTAGTGACAAGTGATATGATAGATTTTATACAGCTATGCACATTATTTGACAATTCAGACATTTTCACAACCAACTACACACACACACACACACACACACATTTTTTTTCTCTCCATGTAATTAAATGGTTTAGATTAAATTACAGAAATGAGAGCAAATGCTTTACTGCGACAGGCTGCAAATGCCTAAAGATACAGTTTAAAAATGGCTCAGCATTCAGCATCAGCAGCCTGATCATCTGTCATCATCTGCACCTGTTTCTCACTGGTTCATACCTTAAAATAGATATTTTTATGCTTGAATTATTCACAGGTCATTGTGTGGTTTAACAAACAAAAAACACTGGACTGAAAAAGGTCAGGAACAGGAACTGCACTGGAAATGAGAGCCAGAAAAGACCTTCAGTCTGTGGTGTGAAATATGTACATTGAGTATGTATTAAGTGAGAAAAAAGAAAGTTCTGTAAGAACAACTGTTTATAGTTACTATAACATAAGGGATAATGCAAAAAGAAAAGAAAAAAAAAAAGGATGTTTCATGGCATTCAGTGGAAAATTGCACCGTAACATTATTCTATAAACTTGGCTTTTTTGTTATTGTCCTAGAACAATACGTCTCTAAATACATTTGATGTTTTTTTGTTTTTTTTATATATATATATAATTCTAGCTGATTGTGAAATTGTGCTAAGCAATGGAAAGCTGTGTGATCTGTATTAAGCAAAAGGGAGAAGAAAGAAACACACGGGCCGTCAGAGGTAGAGCGTCTCAGCATTCACAAATCCCTCTTGAATACTTTCGAAATGGGCCGAACCCAAAGTAAACAGAGCAGACTCGGTCCTCCCGGTAGCAGCCAGAGTTCATTACGTACTGCCTTAATTTGTCAAAGCTAATTTGGGAACAAGAACAATACTTTTTAACAGGGTAAACAAATCGCCTTATCACCATGCTGAAATTTTGATATATTAGGAAAAAACGAGTTCTACGATCGGTCCCCAAGGTGATAGGATCTTGCGCAAACAGCGTAAAACGATTCGCAACCAAAACTATCGGTCAAAAGGTTACATTATTAATAGCCGTAGACCACACAGAGGTCACTGATAGGATGTTTATGTATAAATGACTTAGTTTGGACCAGTTTTCTGCCCACACAGTGTGTAAAGGTGAAGCGTAATGAATCAAACTGGATGAAATGAGATTCTGTTGGAAGATTATTATTCAAAAGGATTTTACATCTAGACCTTGACATGTGGCTTATAAATCTTTCAGAGGAAGCAAAGCCACAATGCAACGAGTTGTTAAGCAATTATCATTATTATCTACTCTGAGTTTTTGAAAATGACTGCTGTTGACCCTTAATTGAACAAAGAACCATGTTTGGTAACTTACAAGTACCTCAAGAAAAAGACATTTTTAGAAACGTAATATAAAGTATTTTTGTATTCATGCACACTTTTATATTTAAATGAATGAACATACACTTAAAATATATTATCATTTTATATGAATGGTTTTATGCACTTAAATTATAACCATATGATAACTTCACCAACCTTGATTTGCAACATAAAAAACTCTTGACATTTTGAAATGTTAAATTTCCAAGTATATCAATAAGTCCATTTTGTCCATCCATGTGTCATCAGGCACATC
Source organism: Clarias platycephalus (assembly GCA_030068275.1). Lineage (NCBI taxonomy): Eukaryota > Metazoa > Chordata > Actinopteri > Siluriformes > Clariidae > Clarias > Clarias platycephalus. The sequence continues at coordinate 26,761,534 of JAQQZT010000002.1, read as the reverse complement.
CGACAATGAATACTTCCCACCCTAGAGATATAGCGGTCATTTCCATGGCAAAAAATTCACACGCTACGAGCAATATGGAAACGCCAATTAGCCTAATCTGCAGGTCTTTGGACTGTGGGAGGAAACTGGAGTACCCGGAGGAAACCCATCAAGCACGGGGAGAACATGCAAACTCCATGCATAGTGACCTGAAGAAGGAATCGAACCCTGACCCTGGAGGTGCGAGGTGACCGTGTTAAACACTAAGGTACCATGCCCTAAAAGTGGTTAATGTACAGTATGTATTTCACACCACAGCACTGCTTAATTCTCCAATTTGATTGATCCAAAAGCTCTGATTATCCTTCTGTAACCTCATGAGAACCCACTATCCTCAGCTTTTCTCCCAACTACAGTACATTGTGCGTTAAAGCTTGTGAGATCCTTAAATGTAATTATCAGAAACAGAAATAGTGAAGGTGAAATTACAAGGAAACATTAGGTCTTGGGGTCTGAGGAAGAAAACAATAGCTACTGCTGTACCCACTTGTACCTGCTGGAACACACACTACCGTTCAAACGTACCGTGGGGTCACTTGCAAATTTCTTTGTTTTTGTTTAGTGATTTATTTTCTACATTCTACAACAATACTGGGGATTTCAA
>JAQQZT010000002.1:26743931-26754421 GCA_030068275.1 Clarias platycephalus | reverse complement strand
CACACACACACACACACACACACACACACACACACACACACACACACACACACACACACACACACACACACCCATGTGTCACTGTGCTCATGGACAGAATTAATAACTGACAGGATCTGGGTGTTAATGTAATGGACTCTTATTTTGGGATGGGGTTCGACATCAGGCTCGGAGCCAGTAATCCAGCCATCACAGTGCAGGTGTCACAAAGTCATGATTTTCACTGGTTTTAACGTTGTGGCTGAATTTTTTAAATAGATAGATTATAGATTTTAGACGGTATTATTCTTTTATACAAGAACAATTTCCAGTGCTAACATTTATTTAAAAATATTAGCCTTTAAAAAAAAAAAAAAAAAAACCTTTATAGTTACATTAAAGTAGTGGAATGTCTAATAAAAAATAAACAGCTTGTCATTTTGTCAAAAAAACACAGATTGAAAACTACTATCTTGAAGACATTTCCATTTTGAAAAAATACACTTATTTCCTTGACTGTTACAACAACCTAAAAAAACAACAAACCTATGACACAAAATTTTTATTTCTTCATAGAACACTACATTATTATTGATTATGCACAACTTTAAACCCATTTCCATTACAAATCGAAGTATAAGTCAAACAATTTCGTCTGGTTCTTGTGTGATTAGTCATAAGAGTAACAATAGTCATATATTTCTTCTCAGAGCTAATGGTTAAAGACTTGTTTAATGGTTTTCTAATGAAATTTAAAGATCCCTGCTGGTGGCATGCTAATAAACTATACTTTAATGATGATTTAATGGAGCCATTGTTTTTTGTGGCAGTGACATCAGTAATGATGCTGAACACCAGCCAGTCTGCAAACAAACAAGAAACCAAAATCGCAGTCTGCAGTACTTCAACAGCTGCCTTATGAATTGAATTCTGGGGAGGAAAAAAAAAAAAAAAAAAAAAATCTACCACCTGCTGTATGTTTGCAAAACTAGCCAGTGGACAATGTAATAAGTTGTCACGTAGGCTGTAATTTGGTACATTATTCGCTCACATAACTCTACAGCATTTCCTCACAGCAATTTTTGTCCTCTGTCACACCTGATTTACCTCCAGAGTCAGTGATCAAGTCGAGCAGAGATTAAACATTAGTGTTGTGGCTGTTCAGTTTGACTTGTTTCACCTCATGATCATCGTGTAGAATGCCTACGTACTCTGTAACTGTACAACGTTCATCAAGGCGCTGGGTAAGTTTGAAGAAATACTCAATCATGGGAAATTCTCCGGACCTGACATTCCTACTTCTCATTACGGTAGTTCTTAATAGCAGTGCGTTAAGATGAATGACTGAGTAATAGGCTGGGATGTGTTGGAATTAAAATCAATCAATCAGGAACAAATCTTATATGTTCATACCATGGCATTGATGTCTGGTGTTAAATTGAGACTTAAAGATCATACATACCTTGATGTACATATTGAGATGATCTTTAAACAGTGCCTGGCCAAAAAAGACTCCATTTCAGATCAAGCAAAGAAAACAATTAAGTAGATTGCCGAAATGACTGGAGTGGAGTTAAGAACTGTCCAACACAGTGGAAAACCTGGAACGGCAGTGCTGAACCGCCAATTTTGTGGAAGAAGTGGTCAGAAAAAAAAAAAGAAAAACGTAAATGACCATGATTGGCGATCACTTAAATGCTTGGTGAAGTTGCATCATAAAAACTGACAATCAGTACTCTGTGTAATATTGAAAGCACGAGCATTTCCACACACAATATGACAAGAGTCTACAGGATTGGGAATAAACAGCTGTGCAGTCATAAAAAACAAAAAAAACATGGTAGTGAATGCTTCAGTTTGCTATGGAACATAAAAATTGGATTTTGGAGTGATGGCAAAAGGTCATGTGGTGTGAGCAGTCCAGGCTGACCCTATTCCAGAGCGATGTGTGCATTCGGATAAGGATGGGAATGCATGAAATGATGCATCCATCATGCATAGTGTCCACTGTACAGTGTTATGATCTGGGGTCGTTTCAGTTGCTCAGGTCTAGACTCAGCAACGTTATGTGACAATAAAATGAAGTCAGCTGACGACCTGACTGTACTGAATGACCAGGTTATCACAGCTATGGAGCTTTTGTTCCTTGATTGAACAGGCATATTCCAGGACTCAAATTTACCTTTAGTTTTTCCTTGTTGCAAATTTCGCTTGTTGTTTTCTTGTTGAAGATATGTGAAATGGCAGCTATAATTATACAATTTCCCTTTGGGATTAATAAAGTCCTCTCGTTCTCTCTCTATCGGATAGGTTTAAACATCATTAAATAAAATGTGGCAGCACAGAGGCTTAGTGGTTATCACAGACGCCTTGCACCTCCAGGTCCTGGGTTCCATTCCTACCCTGGGTCTGCATGTATGGAGTTTGGTTTCCTCTGGATAGTCCAGTTTCTTTCCAAAGCCATGCAGATTAGGCTAATTGGTTTTCATAAATTGCTCTGCCTTAGTCTGTGCACTGCAATGGATTGGCACCCTGTCTATGGTGTACCCCATTTGTGCCATAAGTACTGCATGAAAAAAAGCATCAAATCTGGAAACACTAATCAGCCATAACTTTAACACCACATAGCACTGATTATCAATTATGAACCAGTAAACGGGTGACAGGATCATGGGCACTCAAGGCTCATTCATGCCATGCTTCAGTGTGTGTGCTTGGGTGTTGGTGAATTACTAACTGTGCAGACCACTGGCTGTCCAGGACTGGAGCTGAAGAGCCCTGGCATAGAGATATACCACACGTATTGTCATGAAAAACACCCAAGCCAGTAATAAACAATGAGGTGAAGGCTGCTATCAAAGCAACCTGGTCTTCAATAATGCCTCAGCAGTGCCACAGGCTCATCGGCTCCATTCCATGCCGCACTGGTGCAGTAATTTGTGCTAAAGTAATACCGAAGAAGTACTGAGCGCATAAATTAAAATATTTTTTAAAATCCTTTTGTGAATGTTTTTGACTTTCATTAAAATTAAAATTAAAATTTAAATAACTTTACATGTAGATTATGAATATAGATTATACAAGATTTTCACTTTTTAGATTAAAACAAGAAAAAAACGTTTCCATGATTCATTCATTCTCGATACCGCTTTATCCTGTATTAGGGTCGCGGGGACCTGGAGCCTATCCCAGGAGACTTCGGGCACAAGGTGGGGTACACCCTGGACAGTCCTGGTGCCAGTCCATCGCAGGGCACACACATACATACACACACTCATTCACACACTATGGTCAATTTGGGAGCGCCAATTAGCCTAACCTGCATGTCTTTGGATTGTGGGCGGAAACCGGAGTACCCGGAGAAAACCCACCAAGCACGGGGAGAACATGCAAACTCCATGCACACAGAGACGGGAATCGAACCCGGACCCTGGAGGTGCAAGGCGACAGTGCTAACCACTACACCACCGTGCTGCCCCGTTTCCATGATATTCTAATATTTTGCGGTGTATTATCTACGGTGAAGAAAAAAGTCAGGGTAAGCCTTTTAAAAAAGTGCACATACAGTAAATTCAAAGGGCATGTTTTAAGTCAGTAATGATCACAGATAGAAGCAAAGTTCTCAAAGCAATTACTAAGTCTTGCTGAAAGATCTTTCCGAACATACAGTAATGGCCCATCCATCCTTTACTTCTTCCTGGACTTTGTCTGTGTCCCCAGAGCAGGTTGAATCTAAAAAAATGTGTTGTGTTAATTATCAAGGCCTTTTTCCACCTAAAGCTCAAATCTTGATGCGTCTGACATCAAGTCTGACATTCCTGATGCCTCAAAGCACAGCATCTTGTCCGCGCGCTGTATGGACTGTAATATGAAGGCTTCTAGTAGTGGCCGATGTCCAAGCAGATGCTCGGGTCTCGTCGGTCCTGAGGGCAGTGTGTAATTAACACATCCGACAGCGTGAGAAATACACGGGGCTTTTCATTTCGAGACGACCCCTGGGCATGCTTAGCGTCTCGTGTGTATGTGAGCAATCAGTGATGATGGGTCTATTGGATAGGAGTGATGAAGACATAAAAAAAAAACTTTTTTTATTCATATTTACTTCTTATTGATGAGCTTTTATTTTTAAGGTCACGGGCGGTCGTATAAGCATTTCACTGCATATCGTAGTGTGTATGACTGTGTATGTGACAAATAAATTTGAATTTGCAGGAGGAAATGATCAAAGAGAGGGAAGAATCAGAGAGGAAATGCGAAGGGGAAAAACGGAATAAGAGATGGAAGATGGAACAAGGATGGGGGAACAAAAAAAGGGAAGGGAGGGAGGAAGGGAGGGAGAGAAGGAGGGAAGGATTGTGGTGGGTCTCTGTTGAGGTAGTTTGGAATATTAATTAAATGTATTAAACAAACATGGCAGAGGAGTGTTGGGGGGGGTTGCTCCATCTGCTGTCTGTTCAGATGGGGGATCTCTGAGGAGGAGCCGGGTCTTAGTTTAACTTCAGTAGGACACACACACACACACACACACACACACACACGAAGACAGATGGGCTCGGCTGTCTCCAGGGACAGACCCACAGCTTCGCTCTGCCTCAAGGCCCTGTTCCCTCTGAGCTGAAAGATGCAGACGAGGAGAAACACGGCGGACTGAGGGGGAGCAGAGAGGAAGGGAGTTCATGCTCATACACACACATTGCCTGAGTATGTGTGTGTTTATGAGTGTATGCCCACAATGTGGATATTTAATTGCATTGATTTTACATCTCCAGAGAGCTCAATTTAAACGCAAGCAGGGAATCAGAATTCAATATCTTCATTCTTGTCCAGCTTCTTTAGCGAGTAGAGTACGAGTCAACGACGACATGTGACGCGGATTGCATTCTAAGAAAACTATTAATGTATATAAATAATGTGTGAAGATTGTGTTTTTACTTCATTGTCGGTGTTTGCAGTTAAAGATGCCATGTTTCGGAAGAAAAAGTAATTTAATAAAATAATAAAAAAAAAAAACAAATGGTTTATTTTATAGAACACAGCATTCAAACAAACAAATAAATAAATAAATAAATGACTTGACATCTAGTCTTGTTTTTTCAGAATTTATTCTAATTGAAAACAAATTAATAATTAGTATCAGTATGGTTTTCATTTAAGGTCTCTTAAGAACTAATGCCATGACACCACACACACACACACACACACACACACGCACACACAATTCCCCCAGGAAAAAGATTCCCCCAGAAGTAAATTTGTCTGCCTAATCTCTTAAATAATGTAAAAAAGGAATAAATAAATAAAAACAACAATAATAAAACAATAAAATCACATGCACATCCAAAGGACATTGCAACACAGGATGATTTCATCTGGATCTGAACATCAAAACAAGTCATTTTTATTATGAATCTGACAATGAAATGCAAACGCAAAGATGCGAATAATTATAATAATAAAAAAAAGACTTTTCTATATATTTTTTTAGACTTTTCTACTCTAAATCACGCAAACTTCCTTCCATCCTCCATTAGCGTGTAACCTGTGCCAAGGAATAGTGACGAAGCTCATTACACACTTGCTCATTAAAATGACACCCAATGTCAATCCTTTGTTTTGCTGTTGAAAAAAAAAAAAAAAAGCCCGGATGTCAGTAAAAAAGACGAACAGCAACTCCTCGACAGGAAACCTGTGATCTATGTTCAATTTCACTGAAAGGTAATTATGCTTCGTGTCAGATATAATTTTCATTTTCATACTCCTCTTCACGTCTTTGACTGAATTAGTGTTGTCAAGAGATAAGGCTGAGGGGTTTTTTTTCTTCTTCTGGAGGTTAAGCTGAAGGTGTTCTTAGCCATACTTTGTCATATTTTTAAAAGGACAGGTGTTAATTGAAGAGTTTATCGTAGCTCAGTGATTTGCAATAAGCTTCTGAACGGACTTCAATTTTATTTGTATAGCGCTTTTAAGGGTAGATTATCATGAAGCAGCTTAACAAAAATCCAGGTGTCCATTTAGATTCATAATGAATGAGCCAGAGGAAAGGAGAAAAGAGGAAGGGAAGAACTGCCTGACATGACCTGAAGAAGAAACCTTAAGAGGAGCCAGGTAACTCTGGATGAAAAGATTAGCCAGTCTAGTAAGTGTTGTGCGAAAGATGATAAATGTGAACAGACTGTAAATAAAAATACTGGAATGAGAGAATATGCTCAGGAGAGTCTTTATAATTACAGCAGCACCAAGAAAAAGCTCTGGACATACGCTGATTTTGGGGTAAAACTTTAGGGTGTCTATGTGAAATGTGAAGTTTAGAATTTTTAGGCTTTAGAAAAAAGATTGTCAGAGCTTCTTTAGCACAAATTACTCCATCAATGCGGCATGGTATGGAAGTGATTAGCTTGTGGCACTGATGAGGTGATGTTGAAGACCAGGCTGCTTTTATAGCAGCCCTCAGCTTATCTGCATTGTTGCGTCAGGTGTTCCTCATATTCCTGTTGACAAGAGACAATAGTTTCTCTGTGGGCTCAGATCAGGTGAGTTGGCTGGCCAATCAAGCACAGTAATATCAAGGTCAGCAAACCAGTTGCAGGTAGTTTTGGAACTGTGACTCGGTGTTAAATTATGCTGGAAAACGGAAATGGAAATCAGCATCTCCATAAAGCTCGTCTGCAGACGAAAGCATGAAATGCTCTAAAATCTTCTGGTACTGTAGGTGGCTGCGTTGACTTTGGACTCGATAAAATACAGTGGACCAACACCAGGAGATGACATGGCACCCCAAACCATCACAGACTGTGGAAACTTCACAATGGACTTTAAGCATCTTGCATTCGGTGCCTCTCCTCTCTTCCTTCAAACTCTGGGATCTTGATTTCCAAATGAAATGCAAAATTTACTTTCATCTGAAAGAGGACTTGCTGAGCAATGGTCTAGTTCTTTTCCACCTTAGTCCAGGTAAGAAGCTTCTGACATGATACTAGGAATGCAACAGTTGTATCGCATTCCCTGAAGATGTCTTTGCATGGTGGCTCTTGATGAACTGACTCCAGCGTTACTCCATGCCTTGTGAAGCTTTTTCAATTTCATGAATCAGCTTTGCTAGACAATTGTCTTAAGGGTGTGGTCATCCTTGTTTGCTGGTGCACCTTTTCCTACCACAGTTTTCCCTTATAGTCAACTTTCTGTGAATATGATTCAGTACAAGCACCTTCTTTGGCTTACCCTCTTGTGAAGGAAAAATCACCAAAAGTAAAACAAAAACCCTTTAAATATTTCTCTTCACGTGTAATGAATCTAAAATATAGACATTTTAACTTTTTAAAAGACATTTTAAATTTTTTCATGATATTCTTTTTTTTTTTTTTTTAAGGTACATTGTATAATTCAGCATGCACCTTAATATACAATACCGAAATTGACTTAGAATAGGGTCAGGGGTAGCTCAGTCTTCAGTGGTTAAGGCATTGGACTACGGTTCGGAAGGTCCCAAGTTCAAATCCCATGACCACCAAGTTGTCCCTGTTGGGGCATTGAGCAAGGCCCTTAGTCCTCAACTGCTCAAATGTAAAATGAGATAATGTAAGTCGCTTTAAATAAGGGCATCTGCCAAATGCCTAAAATGTAAATAGATGTACAATATTACCTTGTTGTCATATTTCTCCTGAAAGAAACTAACATACACACTATTAGCGTGTTGATTTACGACGGTATGCATAATGTAATTGTTCGAAGTGTGTGTGCATCGCCTTGCTGTAGACAGTGTTCATATCGTTCGCGCAGATTCTCAATACGGCTTCACTAAACAAAGATTGCTGCAGACTTCTGTAAAAGGAGACAATCTGCTTGCGTAATGCAGGCACAGTTCTCTGCGGATCTTGAACACGCTCTCCTTTAACATTCACCACAAGTAGGCATTAGGTGGTGTAAGATCGGGGGAATGGGATGAATATGGGACAAATTGTTCTGCCTCCCCATTTAGAGTTTGAAAAAGTCCCCATTTACGACCACTTCCAGATGAGTGGAAATGATACTCAAATATGAATTCCTTTTTCTCCGTCGAGAGACTCATTTCCATACACAACTGGACAACACAGCTTTATTATCACTACTTGGAACAAGTGCATCTGGAGCTTCGCACCGTTAACATACACATACAGTACATACTGTACAGTATATTATATATTGTCTAGTCCTATGTGTTGCATCTGTTCTTATTTGTGACCTCATCATATTGTCACATGGTCCCTTACAATAAAAATAAAAAGTGGGGGAAAACTCCTTTCACAGGTTTAAGAAATGGTGCAACCTATATTCATTTACTTCCTGTAATTTTGTATTGATTATTTTGCTTTAGTGCCAATAATCAAGGGGTGAAGACTGGTGCTTCTGAATGTGGGACACTATTGTGGGGAGCTATTCTCATATTTAAACATATTTAGCCAAAGACTTACATGTTCTTCTTGTGTTTGTTGGGATTTATTTGGGTACTCTGCTTTCCTCCCACAACCCAAATACATGTGCCAAAGGTGAGCTGGTGTCCCAATAGCAACATTTCTTCTCAGCATACAGTAGCAGTCATTACAGCCAACCATCAGATAACAACCACAGATTAAGACACTGTAGATAGTCTGATGAAACTGTGGTTTTATATATCAGGCATCTTGTATGCTACATATCATTTAAGGTAGCAGTTGTTAATTAAACCTAGTATAATGTGGTACAGTAAGTTGAACCAAACACACTATCAAGCAGAAAGATTGGACCACCTGGAACGCCTTTTCAAGACTATGAGGGATTAGCTCTTTGAATTGCATCTGAGCTTGAAAACCATCTCCAGACTGCAACAAGCGTTTCGGACTCTTGGGGAAACCAAGTCTAAAAAATCTTAAATTCAGATTAGAATCTTCAAAAGCTTAAAAGCTGTCCTGTTAACCTTAGTTAACCTTTTGAGAAAGATGTACCTAAAATAAACACATTAATTAGCTCTTACACATTGAATTAAGCTTCTCAACCTAAAGGTGTTCATTTGTGCCATTTTTCCCTTTAGAAGAAGAAATAATTACAGCAATGATACATCTGGACTGTGCATGAGAACCGAACAAGCTCAGAGCTTCCACCATTCTTCTCTTTGTGATCTTATTCACTGTCCCATAATCAAAGGGGACATGGCTGAGGTCAGGAAGACATTAAATCAGTTTAGGATTAAACCAAATGAAAGCAAAGATTTCGCCATATTATTACCTTGTGTTGTTTTGCACGAAATCAGGTCACTCAGAATCACACACTTACCGCAACAGCCACTTTGGTCGGCCTATTATCGCGATCCGTGTTCCAGCACTAATGACGACACGAGTGACATGCTGGCACCGAGTAATGAAACACAGATGAGATGGAGACCAACAACTTGATGGACAGCATGTAAAATGGGAAAGGAAAATGAAGTCTCGCTTGATGAAATCAACACTCTTTTAGGCTCTCTCGTTAGCATAGCCCCAGTTTCTGTTAAAGTAGCCTGATTTGACCAAGTGGGACTTGGGAGCCTAAATTAGGCCAGTGAGAAGACGTTAGTGGACTAGATTTAAAAAAGCAATGACCCCAACAAGAAAGATGGGAAAGATGGGACAAATCTGTGTCCTATTCCATCCCATCTCTTTATAATTCGCAGTTGCGAAGCTGAGATTCCGAATCGTTGCCATCCAAAAGGAACTCTGAGAATAATAATTATTTCTGTTCATGTGTGACTGTACCTCACTTTGCACAAAAGGGCAGATTGTCTGCATGACTGGCCTTTATACAATACACTTTCATCAACTTAATTTAACATCACCATTTAGTTCTTTGGCCTATTGGCAATGCGTAGAGAACTTTTCCATTTACTTACTTTACATATTGTGTGTGTGTTTTTTTTCACTGTTGGAAATGGTATAACATTATTTATTATTTACTAATTTAAAAAACAGAAGATTGTTTTGTAATTTTTTTGGTAGAAAAGAAAATACTGTAGAACACTGAGAAAAGCCTTTAAAACACTGGACCACAAAAGGAAGAATGAATCACATGGAGGCGCGCTGTTATAGGAAAACAATCAACAACATGCTGCTGGGTTGTGGTGATGTGAAGGTTCTCTATTTTCTCCAAAAAAATCCTAATTTCTTTTTAAATTTCCTTACACCACAGCAATGAGGAAGATATTACAATGATTATACTGTAATTATTTATTGAACTCCCTAACATGTTTGATCATAGTTTGATCAGGAAGCTTAAATAAACTTTTAGATTTTTGGTTGACTCAAATTTTATTGAAATAAAATTATTATTGGGATACATTAAACAATGTAAAACAACTAATGAGGTTTGAAAATTGGAAGAACCCTTCAACCCATTGTGAAAAAGTGGAAAATAATAAAAAATCATATGTTTAATAGTGAAAGAGGATTTCCATACACACACACACACACACACACACACACACACACACACACACACACACACACACACACACACACACACACACA
>JAQQZT010000002.1:26697019-26714198 GCA_030068275.1 Clarias platycephalus | reverse complement strand
TTGACAAGTGGGGCTTGAAAATTCGCTCACCCCCTTAAGTGGGGAATGACAGAAAAAGTTTGAGAACCACTGCTCTATGGGAACGTTGGGAGAACATTCTCTCAGCATAGCTCTTTCTCCCTGTCAATCACTAGGTAATCACGGGAGTTTGAAAAGACGTGGTTGGATGGCTTTGCTTGTCTCAGAGAGAGCATGTGTTGGCTTTCGCTCTTCCCAACTGACATCTGCAGCATGACTCGGGAAGGCCTGAATGCTACGGGAATTCATTGAGACTGAATTAGTAACAAAGTTAGGGGAAGAAAGAGTGATGAATGGGATTATGGGAAACTCAAGAGACCGCTACAAGCACTGTATTGACAATGTCTATCGTTGGTTGAACAGATTTTGATGTAAGCAGAAATATATATATATATTCTATATATGGTCTTAACAATCACTCATCCTTGCTGCTTCTTAGGTTCCAGAGGAAGACAAAAATTACTGTCTAAATCCAAGACGCTTGCAATCTACTTTTATTATGGCCTATCCCATACGCCATCTTGCTGTTATGAATGAAACGCAATGCCATTTTGAATGGTCAATTTGCGCCTGTTCGCTGGGGAACGACATGGAGTTAAGCGAAGCTCGCTGTAATTAAACGACTGCATAATCTCCATAGCTTTAATTTGATTCAGGGCCTTCTCATTTGGTCTTCCTATCTAATCCAGTTCACTTGCGCCTGCTGTCAGGCAGACAAACTATACGACATAAAACGTCGCTAATCACCCCTGGAGGAGGGACGGCAGCTCAGGAAGTGACGGAAAGATGAGCTGAACTGAACGAAATACCGTATCGCTAACCAAAGCCGTAATTAAGAGCTCGACATCAGACAATAGTGGCAGTGACATGACGTTAGCAGGCAGGATAAATGTGTTCTTTTCAATATGAGTACTTCACAGGATGAGACTGAAGCCATGCACAAGTGTGAATGTATGATGTGGGGGTTTGTGTTGAGATGGGTATAAATCAGTAATAAGAGAAAAACTTGTGATTAGAAACATTAAATGCTTGCTATTCGGAGCAGTGTGAAGTCTAGATGAAAGACTGTTGAATGAAATCATATGAATATTAATTAAAGCATGTTCTTCAGTCTAGAACTATGCTTTGAAGTATTCACTTAAATCTATGACATTTAACCAGGAATGAAGAGGCATATACAATAATGCACTTGGGGTCATGCTTTTACAGGAAAATAAACAATGGGCATAATGATAGGGTGGTGTGATGTGAAGCAGAGTTAATGTTACCATGCAGAAGTTTAGTTTTATTTCAATGTCAAAGTAAAACATTTGGTCCCATTTCTTTAGTTTCCATCCACCTCCAGCGTCCAGGGTTCAAATCCCACTTTGGGTTGGAGTTCTTGTAGTTTGATGTTCTCCCCGTGCTTGGTAGGTTTCTCTGGGTACTCCTGTTTCCTTCCACAGTCCAAAGACATGTAGAGTAAGGTAATTGGCATTACCAAATTGGCGAATGTACAAATTGTTCAGCATATGAAGCATTTTCAGCATACGAGTGAACGAACCGAGCCGAACCGAATGCTGGCTAAGTTGCGAGTACGTCTGGGGAGCCGTTTAAAACTTGTTTACGTCAGTGGAAAGTCAAGTGAAGAGCATTTCCATATTTTTTGTGGGGTTTTTTTTTCGTGCAAGATTTAGGAAAACATAACACCATGGGTGCCAAGAATGTCAGCAAGGATAATAGCAAAAATAAAAGCAGCTTCGTTTTTAAAGCAAGAGGAATCATAAATTAAGTTTATTATACTTCATTTAAATGTCTTTTCTCAATGTTTTAATTCTTTTTTTTTTTTTTTTTTTACATGTAAAAATATGATTATAGTGTTGGAAATTGGTAATATTTTTGATTGGCTAGAACATATCATCTGTGTTTACATTATTAAGAACTCGCCCCCTGGAAATTCGTATGCCGAGTTACCACTGTAGATTGTTGTCTCTGAACCGTTCTGTGTGCTGCTCTACCTCATTTTTCTACATTGTCTCATCATTGTTGCTGGTCAGACCCACAGCAGTAGTGTCACCAGGAAATTTGATGTGATTGGACTGTACTCTGCAGCACGATAATAAATCAGGAAGTTAAACAACAGTGGACTGAGCATACAGCCCAGGGGAGCGCCAGAGTTTAGTGTGGTGATGCTGGTGGTAGTGTTGCCAATCCTGACAAATTGGTATCTGCCAGTTGAAAACAATTGCAGTGATACAGCTTACAGCAAGCTCAGCTTGTCATTAGTTTTTATAGGATGATTATGTTGAAAAAAGGATTGTTAGATAACTGTTTTTTTTTTGTTGTTGTTTTTTTGTCCAGATGTGTCCGTGAAACCTGGATGTTTGCAAATGTAGCATCCTCTGTTTCTGGTGGGTAGGGTGTACTGAATTAGGTTGAAAGAATGCTTTTACTTTAAATATAACGCTATGGAATGTTTATGAGTAAAAAATAGTGGCCTGTTGTTCAGTCCTATGATGAAAAGATTTACTGTATTTATATAGAGAAGCCACTAAGCACAAAATTCTCTGCTTCAGAGATGAAATAAACAAGGCAAGCAACTTCAGTCCTACAGAACTAAAGTGTTTTTGTTTAAACCTTTTTTCTTTTAATTGTCCTCACAGCACCCGATTTGCCCCTCTCTTGACCCCCGCACCACCATTTCCCTCCCTCTATACCGGCCCTAATGACGGCCCCAGACTCCTCTCCTGAGAAATGTTAATGAACTCCTCATCAACTCTGCTCCTCTTTTAATCGCAACAGTAAAAACGAAGGCAATCACGGCCTGTCGAATCCCCCCGCCCCCTCCACCGTGACATTTTCAAGCTTTCCTCCGCCGGAGCCACTTGTGGGAAACAAATAGCCGCTGTGAGCACGACATCGAGATTGAGTCCACCCCCTCTCCATCGTCCCCTCCACCCCACCATGCAGTGTCATTACGTCTGTCGCCGCCCATTTCCAAATTGAAAAATCGGAAACAATAAATGATAGCAAAAGCCGTTAATAACTGTTAAGAAATCACATTTGGAAAATTGCATTTAGGCAATAACCTTTTCTCGCTGTAATTAAATGACAGAAAGGTCTCCGCTTTTAATTAAGTCAGCGATTTACAGTTATGAAGCCATACTTCACTATGCAGATTAGCGGATGATAGGTCAGCGAGCGGCCCGGCTGCGTTTTTAACGGAGCTGATCTGGTAATTACTCCGCTGTTTCAGTGGTGACCACAGTGAACCTACGTCTCCACAGACACACGCACACAAACTCTGCCTGCCTACTTGCTACACTATGATGGACGATCGGGATTAGTCGCTGTTCCGCCAGAACCATGTCAAGCGTCCTTAAATTAAAATGGATTTGAAATGAGGGGCATCAATGGAGGGGATAATGTTTGAGGAAGTGTGTGTGTGTGTGTGTGTGTGTGTGTGTGTGTGTGTGTGTGTGTGTGTGTGAGAGAAAGAGAGAGAGAGGGAGTGAATGAATGGCTCTTAGACAGCAGGGGAATACATCATTGTCCTACTGGGGCCTTTATTTCTGTCCCTTAGCTGTTGTTCCCTCAAGATTTATGGGAAGGAGTAAAATGTTAATGTTAGTGTATTTATAAACATATGATGGCATTTCATATCCAATCGATTCCTGCTCCTAGGTTTACACTGCTCGTGAAAAGGAGATTAAATACAGATTTGGATAGTACCGGAAGCATCGTTATAAACAGAACCTTCACCTTTTATTTAACTAACCTCACCGATTCTTACAGCACATTGATAACCGTGAGTAGAGTTCTGCTTTGGAGATGAATCGTCCTAAAATGTTTCCCAATGCTCTCGCCGTGGGAACGTTTGAAGAAAGGCTGCATAATTGTTTGGGTAGAAGGGTCTTAATTCAACATTTTCATTGGCCTCCGGGAACGTGACATTCATTAGACAACATAAAACCGTTGCCAGTGCAAATCGGGCTAATAAAAGCTGTCAGTGGCGCTCCTCATGGTTTGAGGAATTAGACGCACATGAGGGTGGTCTAGCCTAATTATGGCACAGGTTTTATTTTAAAGAAAACCGAGTGAGTAAGTGAAACAGTGTAAGTGTTTTGAAGGGTGCAGTCTTGACTCAGCCCATACTGTTGATGTCATGTACAGTACAGTATAAGTTTGGCAGTGAGATTATGGAATTAAAAAAGAGAAATGATTTGCATTCTTTAAATACATTTAATTTATGTTTTAAAAAAATGTAAGTTACTGGTTGTATGGAATTTTTTCACATGTTTTCCTCACAGTTTGTCATGGCCTAGAGCCAGATGTGAAAGGTAACTAAGTAAATTTACCACAGTATACGAACTGAACTGAAATTTTGCATACGAAGCATTTTTGCAGTGGAAAGCCAAGCAAAAAGAGTTTACATGTTTATTTGCATTTGATATAAGATTTAGCAAAGACATTGCACCATGGGTCCCAAGAATGTTAGCAAGCATGGCAACAAGTAGGAAAAGGAGACACTTTAAAGCAGCCCTTGACAAGAGGAATCATAAATGAAGGATTAGTGAGGTTTAATGTCTATTTATTTAATAATTTACTTAATTTACACATCTTTTCTAAATGTTTAGATTTTTTTTAGATGCAAAAATATGATCATAGTGTTCCAAATTGGTAATATTGGTCATTTTTTGGTTGCCTAGAACAGGTTATCTGCATTTATATTATTTCCTATTGGAAAATACGTTTCGCAATATGAATTTTTACCTTAAGAACTCGACATCTCAACAGATAAAATTCATATGCCAAATTAATTTAAATTAAATGTACCACTGTACTTGAGTAGTTTAATTAGATATGTTTTACTCCACTACATTGTACGGGAAGTAGCTGTACTTTTACTTCGCTACTTTTCTGCATGGCGTTGTGTTACATAACTACAGTGGTGTGTAGTATTTGAAGCAGCACCTGCTCACCATTTATACGTAATTATGTTTCGTAATTGTGACATGCTTGATAACTTGACGAGTATTTGCAATCAGAATGGGAGCTGGTTGCAGACGGCGACGAAAATGATATGTTGACGGTCAGGAAGCAGAGCGAGAAAGAGACTCTCTTAAAATAACTGATTTAAAGGCTACTGTAATATAATATAATATAATATAATATAATATAATATAATATAATATAAGCTCAGTATTTTTGTTACTTAAGTAAATTTGAAGTTGAGTACTTTTACTCAAGGAGTCATGTAAATGGTGGAGTTCTGCTTTTATATGAGTAATATTTAACCTAGGAAATATCTATGCAGCAACCACTATTGTATATTAGCCAACATTAACTTTATTATCAAATTATCTGCCCTGTAACAGTTCTTCTGTAGGGTCGGCCCAGATGGCTAGCTTTTACTACCCATGTGCGTCAACAAGCCTTGGATCCCCATGACCCTGTCACCTGTTCTGGTTTTTGCATAGGTACTAATCACTGCATGCTGGGAACACCCCGCAAGACCTGTCATTTTGGAGATGCTCGAACTCAGTCGTCTAAACATCACAATTTGGCCCTTGTCAAAGTTGATCAGCTACTTAGGCTCCAACACATTATCTCCATTTCACAAATCAGTAGCCTTATTTATTTATATATATATAATTGACCTTAGAAAATAGCTTCCTGATCAGATGAAACCAATGCATGCATAAAAGACATATGCAGAGAGAATGAAGAAACCTCTTTTTTTTTTTTTTTTTTTTTTTTTTTAGCATCCCTGACCAACTGCTAATCTAGCTACATATGAAAGCCTTACCTTCTGTTCAAACAGAGAAGCATGTTGATGTGTATGTGTAAGTGTGTGTGTGTGTTTGATTACAGCTCATAATGAAACTGGCTCGGCTGTAAAGAAACTCAGGAGCAGGTCCCTCGAGTTCCTGTGAGGAGGCAAAATCATTATGGCACTCAGTGTGCATCAAGCACACCTCCCCAGATCGCTGCTGATATCAAAGGGTAATCCATCTTAGCAGCACAGCCGGCCGCAGACAGAGGCAGAGCTGGAGTGTGTAAGCTGACAGAGGAACCTGGGCAGAGTGTGTCGGGCTTGCAGAGAGACAGAGAGCTGCAGCTGGCACGCACGGTGCCTGCAGCATATGTACCATCCCAAAGCAGACACGGCTGCCTTCAGCCGCTCCGCTCGCACCAACATTGATCAATGGAGCGTTAGAACCGCCACGAGAGGTGTGTGTGTGTTTTGAGTGTGTGAGAGAGAGACAGAGAGAGCAAAATATAGACTTGGTAGATACAATCTTTTAATTTCTCAATCCAGATGTTGATGGAATCATTACACGCATCTTCTACATGTGTAATATACTGTAATGATTTATTATTCCACTGTTGGAAAAAAAATTTTCTCTATCTTCTAGGTTTCTTTATCTTATTATTTTTTTCTCAACATTGTCACCTCTGGTTTGTTCATTAGGCATCTAAATAAACATCTGCATATGTTCGAAGTTTCTCTTGAGTTTATTATGCGCCTGAGGTATTACGAAATAACCTATACTAATAATACTATTCCAATTTTTACATAAAATGCTTAAATGCTACAACATATTGGATCTGACATTAATGACCAACAAGTTCAAATTGTTGTGTACAACTTTGCATTACTATAATTTACCTGATGAAAGAATATGAGTTACAAGAACTGGGGTCCAGCTAAGGGGTCAAAGGTAGCATTTATACATACATATGGTATAAAATCAAGCAAATAATAATAATAATAATAATAATAATAATAATACATTCCAGTAACACATATTGTGAGAAAAATAATTGGTTGAAACATGAGATGCCACACAGTAAAATCTTCCATGTTGATTTAAGCATTTTAAATGTGATTCAGACACTGTACACAATAACACTGCATGTTAATTCACACCATTTTTGCTATGTTTGCGTCTTTATTAATGGAAGCCAGATAAAGATGCTTCTGAGAAAGAGCAGTACAAAACCAATGAATTAAGCATCACATTAATTGAAGTAATATGGAAGGAATTACATTTTACATGTAGGGATTTGTCAGAGGCCCTCTCCAGAGCGACTTACAAAAAGTGCTTTGAGGTTTCCGTCATTGGATAGATACTTACACAGGGTTACTAGGAATAAAACACTTGCAGTGTGCTTTTATAAGAAAATAATCATTGATGGCATTGTGTGATGTGACTTGACATGAAAAGCAATCACAACTCCTTGAAAGTTTTTAAACTGTTTTATTTCTAGTGTTTTTATTCCTTATCGAGTCAATAACTACAATTATACAATGGTTAGTTCTGTCTGAGTAATCTGATTAGTCGACAGTCTGTGATTAATACAGCATAACATCATTGGAACATTTAACTATATGTATTAATCCACATTATGAGTGTTGTAACAATCATTAATTACATTAACTGTTGGTTGCCAGCGTGGGTGAAAGTAGTTGGTACAGTCCGCAGTAATGGAGAGAGCAGACAGCAGCTGTCTGCCAAAACCCAGAGTGAAAACCAGACACGAAAGCACTTTCAGCACGTAAAAACATCATGTCATCTTAAACAACATTTAACATCCTTCATAGTCATTCTGATTTGCCTCTGAACTGTCCATGGTGTTCAGTTCACAGTGAATTTGAGATACAAAGCTAACTAGCTTCTAACACAAAGCTGAATTCCAAATCTCTCCCTAACAACGTAATCAAATGCCCTACTTGGTGTGTGGAACAAGGGATTGTACACCTTCCATAGCGCACTACCTTTCCGTTTAACGCTATTTGGAGTTCAACCCCAGAACTCAGAAGTTAGCTGATATTCTAAAGCGGAATAAGTGATAACAGGAAGTAAATCTCGTAAGTTTCTCAGGATTTTTCACCACCTTCATGGTTTATTCTCCTCAACTGTTGATAAATGGTGTTTGTGGAACTGTTGTATAAAAACCATACTACACTCGAGTTCATGCCGTTGTGCTGAATATCAGCACTGCTGTGTGAGGCCTTTGGCTCTCGTACCTGCGACCCTTGAACATCATCTCTAGACCCATGAAACCTTTTCCATGGAGTTGCAAAGTGAGAATCCTTACAATAAGATGAAATATATATATATAACATATATTTATACAAACATATAAACATATTTAAAAACAATGACAAGTATATTTGGAATATAACATTTAAATGAATATTAAAAACATTTAAAAACAACAACACAAACAGGAAACACACTCCTAATAAACAAGGTTATATTTAGAATTTCTACATGAAGATTCTTTATTATTGTCTGTTGTTTCTCATTGGGAATCCTTAAGTTCTAGTGTATGTGGAACTTAAGAATACATTTATAAGAAACATTGAAATCATTATTTATACAAAGAAATCATGAATATTTCAGTTCATGTCAGCATTTACATGAATTCCTTAATGTTTTTTTTTATCTTAGTTTTAATATTTTGATTGTACGTGTGGCTGTTCAATTCTTGGTTCTGATTGGTCAAAAATTTCTGACTGTAAAACAAATCACTGTACAACTTTAGAAATGTTTTTTAGGAACAATGAATTAATGGACTATTATGGAACATTCTGCATAAATATTACAAAAAAGAAAATTCATAGAAATTTTTTACTTAAGCAACCCAGTTATTTACCATTTTATGAGACCTGAGTTTCAGAGCTTTTAGAGTTACTGGGTATTACTTTTTCCTCTAAACTTTTATGTACAAACATCAGAATAAAATTTTAATTAAACATCGTCATACAACCAACACAAGGCTACGTACCTTCTTAATCACCAAAGTGTTTGTCCTTTCTCTCTCTCCACACCTGCCGGTTGAGGTTGTGCTTCTGCGCATATTTCTGGTACTGGCTGTGGTTATGATGAAGGTTCTGGTTGTAGTTCTGGCATCTCTCCCGCTCTGAGGAACAGCTGGCTGGGCCGAGTTGAGCCATGTGCCGGAGATGCAGCATGGCAGGAGCAGCTGGAGCGAGTGCTGTTGGAGGTGAGTGTCTATGATGGGAACAGAAGCCCCATATGCTGATCCAGCTTCAACCAGAAGGCCTTCAGTAGCCTGGCCACGTTCAGCATGACTGCAGCAAGCGCAACCCCAACACAACACAACACACACACACACACACACACACACATACACTGACTTCAGATTAACACACCCTGTACTGGAAGCCGTAATTACAGAGAGATGGAAGTGGCTACAGTGTGAATTGTCAACACAGGTCCACAAGTTTAGTTCTCATAATGTATCGAATGGATCGAACCCGAGGTGCAAGGCGACCTTTCTAACCACTAAGCCACCGTGCCACCACAAATACTGTACTGTACATCAAGCTCAAATAAAAAATCCATAATTTATCTTTTCTTTTTTATATAAAGGCAAAGCTGTGTTCTTCATAAAAGTTGAGTTGTCTTCTCACAAGTTTTGAGATGCGTCATAATCACACTATTTCTTTATACATGCTTCCTGTAATGCTTAGGAATGCGTCATGAAAACCAAATACAGATACACTAAAGTCTATCTTTATTTATAAGATACATGAAATAAAGATGCATAAAGTGGTACTGACCGGAAGCTTATGAGTTTAAATCCCAGCACTGGCAAGCTGCCAGGTATAGGTTATTGAGTTATTGTATCATGTACGTTATTTTAAATAAAAGTGTCTACGGATTTAAATAAAAATTTAATTAAAAACGAGTAATTCCTGGAGTTGGGATACAGTTGCGTTTTATCATGAATTTCTGTGGCAGAAGGATGCATGACATTCTGTATATGAATGAAACGTGTTGTTTAAACAACCCTTCGTGAAAAATCCTCCCCAGCCACATGGATTATTTTCCAATGACGACATTACTCCAAGGGTTTTTATTCCTTACATCACCTAGGCCTAACCCCCTTGTGGTCAGTGCATAAGATGCGCCAATGCCATCAAGCCTTACTAATACTGACTCACAACTTTAAAAAAAATGATGTATGGATGTTAACATCTATCATATATCAATTTCAATCTCTGGTGGCTTTTCACTTGGACATAGACTTCCCTCACTCTTCTTCCAAATCCGATTCTCCTGGACAGAATTCCTTCATCGTGATGATGCAATGCTTTAATGCTTGCACAAACCATGACGTCTGCTCTAATGAATCGCAGCACCGTGTTATTAATCGGCGCCAGGGGTGAAAAGTGAAACTTGTGTAAGGTCACACCTCAGAGTGTGGTGCACACAGCATCATCTATTTCCTTAGGGCCAAATCACAGTGAGTTATTGTCCGGACGGCGAAGAATAGCCGAGCGTCAAATTGTAGATAAGGAATAACGTCCAATGGAGACAGTAAACAGCTGTCCATCTGTCCCACAACCATGAACACATGAACACTCACACTGCCGCATACCTCTACTGTAACAAATCATTAAAAAATACCCAATATCTACTTTCTGTTTATGGCCTCACAGAAAGTGTAGACATTCCCATAGATGTCTTTGGCGTCACCGAACACTTAAACAAGCCAAGATGCCTGTGTCCTTCCCTCCCTACAGCGACTTTTGTGAAGAATATTCTCTCAATGTGAACGACTCCAGTGTTCTTGTGTAAGTACTGTATGTGAGTTAAAGACACCTTTTCTTTTAGGCAGAGAGTGGCAGATTTGCCTGGATAGCTGCTGCAGGCCTGTAGGGAATGGCGGTGCTGAGGCATATGCTGCCTAGCGGGTGAATCTGCTTTTGTTCCAAGTCCTTCTCTCGCTCCCTGCATACATGCCTGGCACTGAGCTCAATAACATTAGCATGACCTTAGCCCGTTAACCTGGAGCAAACTTTTCCCACTCATACATCAAAAAAAAAATTATTTAAATTACATTCAGACCAAGTGTGCAAGGAATTATGTGCTAAGGAGGACATAAGAGAGAACATTTCCAAATTTAGTAAATTGTCCACACTTAATAACTAATGAGTCGTTTGATTGGGGCACTTGTTGTATTTTAGCAATCCTAAAGCAAGAACCACGACAGTTTGACTTTACATTATATTCATCTGGTACTGTATAAGCAGTAGATCAGTGTGTTAAATTAAAACCGGACCTATTAAAGTTTTCATATATCACAGTATCTGTGTACAATTTAAGGTGTTCATTAATTTTCTATAACAGCAGCTTTGATTGTAAGTGTACATTAATGCACTTACTCTAATACATTGTACACTGCCTGGCAAAAAAAAAAAAAAAAGTCGCTGTTTAAGAAATTTGGAATTATTACCCTGCATAATTAAGAAGATATTCAATTATTGCAGTTGGATTAAGATTGCTTAATGCTTGGTGAAGTTGCATCATCATAAAAAAATGGATGCAACTAATAGTGCAAGTAAGAGCATTTCTCCACAAACGAGAACTCGCAGGATTGGGACTAAACAGCTGTGTTGGCATAAAAAAAAAACGTTTATTAATCAAAAAAGGCTTCAGTTTGCTAGAAAGCATTAAGATTGGACTTTGGAGCAATAGAAAATGGTCATGTGGTTCATCTGATGAGTTCAGATTGAGCCTATTCCAGGATATGAAGCGATGCACCCATCATGCATAGTGTCCACTGTACAAACCTCTGGAGGCAGTGTTATGATCTGGGGTCGCTTCAGTCGGTCAGGTCCAGACTCGGCAACGTTATGTGGCAATACAATTTAAGTCAGTTGACGACCTGAGTGTACGGAATGACCAGGATATCACATCTATGGAGTTTTTCTTCCCTGATGGTACAGGCATATTAAAGACTC
This sequence comes from Clarias platycephalus, assembly GCA_030068275.1. Classification (NCBI taxonomy): domain Eukaryota; kingdom Metazoa; phylum Chordata; class Actinopteri; order Siluriformes; family Clariidae; genus Clarias; species Clarias platycephalus. The sequence continues at coordinate 26,702,416 of JAQQZT010000002.1, read as the reverse complement.
ATATTGTGAAAAAGTGGCTCTAGGAGCATGAGGAATCATTTTTCACACATCAACTGTACATCGTAATCAAAGCTAAAGGAGGTCAAACTAAATTAGAGTGTGTGACCGTTTTGCCCGGGTCTGACCAACTCCACTTGAACAGGTGATTAAAGATGTGGTCATGTTTAGGCTTTCTGTAAGGACAGTTTATGTATATTTAGTATTTAGGGGAGGGATCTCCAATGTCAGCGGTGTGTTACAGGAAGAGTAGAAAAGACACTATAATGTACATAAAAACAAGAACTAACGCGTTTCATGGACATTTCAGAACATTAAATATAGTTTTAAATATAGAACACTGGTATTCGTTGGGAAATTGCTGTGGCAGGAAAAGAATAACAGGAAAATATAAAAATAAAAAATTAAAATTTTTTTTTTTTTTTGTGTCAACAGCATCACACCATCATTCGATTTATTAATCTCCTGTAAATTGCTATATTCATTCTCTTTTTGTTGCACTGTTTCCTCCCAGATGAATGAAGTAATCAGTTGAAAGTGATCAGTAAACAGAAGCAGGGCTTTTGACACATGAGACATGGGCAGTGTTACCATAATTCTAGCTTACTGATAACTTTGGCATGTTTGAGACTCACTTCGGCTTCTCCAGTTCCCAAAATGCAGTCAGGAGGAAGCTGCCAGGTCCATGCTGGGGGTTAAAATCCAAATTTATCACAGTCTCTGGAAATTTTGGAACAGGTTTCTTGCGGTGGTTGAATGGGTGGCACAAACAAAATTAAATTAGGCATAAAAAAGACGTCTGGGCCTCATTCATTTGAAACGTTATTATAAATGATGTGCCAAAAGGTCAGTTGAGAAGCAAAAAAGCAAGAATAGATTTATTCTCTGAAAGCTGTATATGGAGACAGTTACAGATATCTTTCTTGATGCATTTGTAAGTCCAATGTAGTAACAAATCTTGGTACATTTGAACACACACACACACACATAATCAGCCATATTATACCAGTAAACCAATTATTAAACCAGTAAACTAATGGGGTACCCAATGCTCTTTTATGCCTGTGGAAAGCAATGGCTTGTCTTATTGGTCGGATCTGACAATAAAGTCAAAACCACACTGAAACAAGTCAATGCTGGCACCAGAACACCAAGTTCACTGCAATCTGCTGCACACTGAGCCCAGCAGGCAAAGAGCCCACTGACCTGGCTTCCAAACTCCTCAGACCCCAGTCTTATTGTGTATCCATCGAATGTGCCGGACAAACAAGTATGATCCACGTACACCCCGCCTCTGCAAGCCACAGCACCCAAAGGATCCACTGCCTGTCCTGCTGGAAATTTGGATGTGGGTTTAGATGTGCAATAAGCAAACCAGGAATGACAGTTTGGAGAAGTAAGTAATGAGGCGTGTAGTTATTGTAAAATCAACTTCTTGGAGGTGACAGTAATTCTGTTTCGTGTCCAGCCACCTCACACCACATCAATGTTTTTTTTTTTTTTAAACTGTTATGGTTTTTTATGTCATTTGTTCTCAGTGCATATAGTAAAATATTGAAAAGTATACTTAAAAGTGATCATATACTGTACTGTCCATGGTGATGGAAATTTTAAAGTGTATTTATTACAAAATTGTTTTGTGTGTTAGCAAAATTTATTGTATAACAATCATCTAATGTTCCTGTATTTGCAACTGCACCCAAACCAGAATGCTAAAAAATTATAATAATAATAATAATTTTCATGAATAATTGCATAACACTGCAAAATGAGAAATTCTGCTCAGTGATTTGAAGAGTTGTACTCGTGCCAAGAATTATTTTCATTTTAGTAAAGAAATAAAAAAGAAAAGTTATTAATTTAACTCCTGCGACGACTTACTCTGTCCAGCTAAAGAGCAAACTCATTTCCCTCCCATTCTGTTTATTAGTGGCTGAATTAAAGATTAACCTTTGAAAACTGTCTTGGCATTTTCTCTGTCCCCTCAAATGCAAAATTAATTCACATTTTTTAATCATTAGTTTAATTTCCAGCGTGATACTTTTGTTCCTTTGGCTGTTGAACTGTTACGGGGTGTTACAACCCTTCAAATTGTTTGCCTCCTGCTGGCGTCCTTTTTTTGAATAATAATTTACTTTTCTGAATAATTCATTAAGTATCATTAGCCAAGCGTCAAGGATCTCATTTAGCACGGAGGATCTCTTTCTTTCTTCTTGACACACAATCAAAGTTTTTATTGGTGCAGAAAATGTGTGATCTACACACATCCTTACAGCGGTTAGCGGCTATCTGAGTGTGGCGCGTTGCTTGCTCTCGTGCTGTAAGAATACGCATTCGATTAAAAAGCAAAGCAGCAGCTGAAACAAGAAATAATTTAAAATCAATTAAACGATTAACCCAAACATGGTACAAGTGACATCACAGAAATACATCACGCAGATAAACAACCACTGAACCATGACGCAGACGCTTTACATAGGCCTCCTATTCTTATTACTATTCTCTATATAGTAGATCTGTTTGCAGATTTATGCCTTATTATACTTTAACTATTTGACTAAACATTCACAACTGAAGTTCTTTCAAACACCGCTGTCTATCAGCACCGGAAGCGCAATATCATATGCATGTCATTTCACTGCATCAGTGAATCATGAAATAAATCCAGACCTCAATTGTTCCTCCCTGTTATCCATCATGACTCCATTACTCTGCAAAATGTTTATATGCATGTTTAGCTGCTGAGTAAGACATGTGTGGCTGAATATTAAATAGAAAGTGCTCCAGGACAAGATGCACATGTGAATACTTATTTATTTTAACAAAGTGAAATGTCACGCGTGATATGTCATCTCGTTGACTAAATATTCTCATCGAAGTGACAATTTTGCTGTGGCTTTCAGGCACCATTTATACCGTAGTCGGCTTATTTATTTTTCCATGAGGTTTGCAGACAAGAAGTGAGCGGGTGGAGTAACGCAGATTGGAGGAAGGCCTACAGATGGCAAGAAGAGGATTTAGAAAACAACCAAGAGAGCAACGCAGAGCTGCACAACACGAGTCCATTAAACCAGCTCGAGCCTCCTCCGACCCTCATTAAACACACAGGCACGCCTTGTTAAAGGACAAGCCAGGTTTGTGCTTAATGACCTTGAAGGAAATGTAATTGACTGGGCATTACCATCCAAATGGTCGCACAGCACATACCTGCTTAATATCGTTGTTTTTTTTATAGTCTATGTCTTGTGTAACAATGCATCTTAAAAATATTTCAAAGCGCATTTCTTTACCTTAGGGGCATATGATTTAAATAGTTTGCACATTTGCATCAAAATCTTTCATATGATGCACATAAAATGATGTATAAGAAAGTAGATGGTTGGCACTATGTTTGTTTCCTATACTGGGTCTTGCGGTAGGGTCTACAACTCCATCCTAATACTTTTACATTTTATTTATTTGGCTGAAGCTTTTATGCAAAACAGCTTACAATTGAGAGAGGATATAATGCATGAGCAGTCAAAGCACTAAGAGTACAACAGTGGCATCTTGGCAGTGCTGGGATTTGAACGCGTGACCTTCCAATCAATAACCTTGGATCTACCAAATCCCAAGACTAACGTTTAGAAATCGCTAACAATTTTTGGTTAGCCTACAAATAATGTCAACTTGTGTATAAATATATCAACTAAACTAACGGCTTTATATAAGTGTATATGTATAGTGTATACGTGTTACTTTAGTTGGCAGTTTAAATCAAAAGGCAAAATTGAATTAAATCTAAAGATTTATATTTTGCCCATAGTTCGGAGGTTCTGATTATAGTTTGATTGTCTGCACAGAGACCGTCAGTATGCCAGTATGTGAAGTGGATTTGATGGCTCACTTGAGTTTAGATGTGTTCCCTGTATGCAAAGAGTTTTAGACCCCCTGCTTTGGTGGTGCTGTTTGACCTGGAGCTGTCCATTCAGCACCTACACCACCACTAACAACTAAACTTATACTGTAGATGGAGAGATGGGTGGGGTTACATTCCATTTAACAGAAAAGCATGCATTCATTCTCTTCTTGAAGCTCACAATAGATATCTCATCTGCTCAAAATTAAAAGTGGTAACATGAACTGCCAGGGAGCAATGAAATATGAAACTTTGAATGTTTTATTTATAGACCTAATCTAATCCATAATAGTTACGTATTTAACATAACCTTTTTATAGCTGGAAGTTCAAATACATAGATGTCGTTAATTTTTTTTTTCTAAAATTGAGTTTACGTTCAAGATACTAATAAAAAAAAAACTTTTTTCTAGTTGATGGGGTGGTTGATACCTTTTCTGTTTCAGTTGTGTACTAGAATGCAGAACCTCTCCATGCACACTCACCTTTTTGCTGATTTTTGCTTATTCATGTATATCAGAGAAAAGCACACACTTGTGAAACTGATAAAGAAACAAGAACAATTTTTAATTTTAATTTGTTTTTAGACACCAAACTTTGTAGAAACCTAACAGTTTGTTAAAGAGCCACAAAAATAAAAGTATGACAAACAGGCTTTTAGTTTACTTTTTATTTTTTTATTTGGATTTGTGGGAGATATGAAACTTGTATTCTATAGCTGACTTATAAATACTTTTTTTTTTTTTTTTTTTTTTTGCTCAGACATTCCTTATACACTCTCTCGAAAAATTATCCTTTTAACCAGTACCTCTCCATGCTGTTGGATTAGTTCCATCAAGGGTACATGCTTTGTGCTGTAAGTATTTTTTTATAGTTCACCTGGGAACCAGGATGCTGTGTACATTTTAAATGAATTAAGGTAAACTTTGCATCTTAGATTTTAGTGTAAAGCTTTAAAGATACACTATATACACATTTTAGGTGTAGGGTTCACAGTAAACTTGCAAAGGATGTATCCTTGAGACTACCACAGCAGCAAGAAAGAGTACAATTTAGCAACATTTTCTTCTAAGTGTGGAACTAAACCAGGATAAATAAAGATCACTAATCGTATTTTAAACTTACTCAATATTTAATACTATAATCAATTATTATAATAATAAATTAGACTTTTTTTTCTCTTTCTTTTCTATCGAGGCCTGTTTTTCCCCCTTGTTTTTCTCCTGTGAAAATGCTCCGCTAGAGGGCGATGGAGCACCATGAGTTTTGTTTTAGTGACCTGAGAAAAAACTTGGATTGGACTTGCATTTTAGTTTAAAAGCGGATTTCCAAAAATGATCTCAAAATAATGTTTAATGTTGGTAAAACAATAGATTGAAGAGGGCTAAACAGGCTGTATATATATATATATAATAGAATATATATATAATAGAATATATATATATATATAGAGAGAGAGAGAATAATAGTGTATATATAGAGAGAGAGAGAGAGAGAGAGAAT
>JAQQZT010000002.1:26662895-26672996 GCA_030068275.1 Clarias platycephalus | reverse complement strand
TTTAGTTTAGTAAGAGTTATGAGAGGCGGTATGGTGGTGTAGTGGTTAGCACTGTCGCCTTGCACCTCCAGGGTCCGAGTTCGATTCCCGTCTCTGTGTGCATGAAGTTTGTATGTTGTGCTTGGTGGGTTTACTCCAGGTACTCCGGTTTCCTCCCACAGTTTAAAGATATGCAGGTTAGGCTAATTGGTGTTCCCAAATTGCCCATAGTATGTGTGTGTGCCCTGTGATGGATTGGCACCCTGTCCAGGGTATATCCTGCCTTGTGCTCTAAGCCTCCTGGGGTAGGCTCCAGGTCCCCGCGACCCTGAATACAGGATAGAGCGGTATAGAAGATGAGTAGAAGTAAGTGAGTGAGTAATGAGTGTATGCTATGAATAGGCTATGAATTCCTAATCCACTTCACACATGCTATATTAGGACTTGGAAAAAGTTCAAGTGGTTGATAATTTCTATTTTTCTTGTATAAAGAATTTCTTTTGTATACATGCCAAGTATATCAGCCAGGCCATAATGCTGGTTGCTTCAATGCAGCTAACGTGTCCAATTCAGCCCTGACCTTTTAGCAAACCGAAGCCATCACTGCATAACGTAACGCTTTTAATTGAGCGCAGCAAGGTTACATTAGTTTCCAAACAGCTCAGCAGGTTAAAGCATATCGACTCACAGTCGGTTCCCCTGTCCCCCCTTTTTTCCTTTTTGCTAACACACTCTGCGTCATTGAGCCGCTTCCTTCATGGTGGGCCCCCAGTGCTTTTTCTCCCACTGCCTATAGAAGGCATAAATCCTATGCGAGGCTGAACGGGGCGGCCTCAGGGACAGTGATTAATGATGCTCGTGCATAAAGGTTAACACACCGAGCTGAAAAGGGTCTGTTGACTGAAATCCTTCTGCTTACAATGAAAGAGGGGGGGTGATTCGAGAGAATCCTTTTGTTGCCTTCCTTCAATTGTTGCCTCCTTCAAAATTCCAAGCATGAAGAAAGTTTGCAATCCACAGAGCGCATTTAACACTCTCTAAACTCTCTTTGGGGCATTGTGTTGCTCTGAAAGCATGCCCTTCCATTCAAGCATTGGTGGTTATACCTCAATGGACTTTCAAAATGTCCATATGGTATATTGCCATAATTGGAGAAACTTGCTGAATGAAATGGGAGAAAGTTTTAAAAGTTTTACAACTTTTCATTGCGCTAAGAGGACAATGTTGTGTAAATTAAACATCCCTTTTCACTTCTTCTGGAGTTTCAGATTGGGTTCTGACAGCACTAAAGGATCTGTGTGCTTAGAATGTTTTAAAGTGTGAGGGGAGTGGTGAATCAATCTACCATGCATACTGTATGATGTGCCAAGCGTTGCACAAGAACCTAAGAAACAGCAAATGGAATACATTCTAACGGATCCGTATGTAAGCTAATTGAATTGATAGACTGAACTCGTTTTGTTTTTCTTTTGGTAGAAGGCTGCCAGCAGTCAGACGGAGGTGGTGAGAACACAAACTCGATCAGCTCGAACGGGGAAGACTCGGACGAGGCCCAGATGCGACTCCAGTTAAAGAGAAAACTGCAAAGAAACCGTACATCTTTCACCCAAGAGCAGATAGAGGCGCTTGAGAAAGGTACGCAAATCACACTTAGGGTATATTTCAATGCCACATTTGTTACTCCTCGCAATTTAAAATGATTAGAATAAATTGATAACAAGGCATGTGATTTATGTTGTGTTTCAGAGTTTGAAAGAACGCATTATCCAGACGTCTTTGCCCGTGAGAGGCTTGCGGCAAAAATAGACTTACCAGAAGCCAGAATACAGGTAAGCCATAGAGAGCCATCATCATTAAAGACTAACACCTAATGATACTACAGGACATAATGATTGATAATTTCCTGATCATTTTCTAGGTATGGTTTTCAAACAGAAGAGCGAAATGGAGGAGGGAGGAAAAGCTGAGGAATCAGCGACGACAAGCCAATAACTCTACCAGTCACATACCTATCAGTAGCAGCTTTAGCACGAGCGTCTATCAGCCAATCCCTCAGCCGACAACACCAGGTATACATCTGAGTTTCATCATGTTGATGTTACTGTGTGAATTCACATTGTGGATATCATAATATGTTACTTACAACAATCTTTCTCCATATTTTTAAATAGTGTCCTTTACGTCAGGCTCCATGTTGGGACGAACAGACGCAGCGCTCACCAACACGTACAGCGCCCTCCCACCAATGCCAAGCTTCACAATGGCCAACAACCTGCCTATGCAAGTAGGTCTCAGTCTGTTCAGTGTACCCTTACAGCACTGCATCGTGCTCCGTCCTCAGACGCTGTGCATGTAAAGCCAGAGCTTAATAGTCTGAGTGCAGTAATCTGCCTTAATTGCAGTTTTATGTAACGTCCATTTCATTCTCAGGTGCGGTTGATGAATTGGTGCATGTGTTTCTGATCTCTCTTTACATCTCTCTCTCTCTCTTTCTCACCTCCAGGCAAGTCAGACCTCATCCTATTCCTGCATGCTGCCCACCAGTCCTTCGGTGAATGGGCGGAGCTATGACGCATACACGCCCCCTCACATGCAGGCACACATGAACAGCCAATCGATGGCTGCCTCGGGCACAACTTCAACAGGTAAGTGTTCAATCAATCATACGGACGGAAAATGAAAAATGATCAAAATTCAACATGCAGGATGTTGGCATCAATAATGCATTGTGGGTAGGGACTGCAGAAAATTGCTTAAATAGAGTCATTATGGTTGGATGAAAAGGCTATGTCTCCTACCAAGACCTGATTTTGATGTTTATTAATGATGAAATCAAACAAGATTAAAATACTTTAGGGATGATATGGTAACAAATAATAAAAAATGGTGTTATTTATGGCAATGCAGTGTTACCAGTTTACTTAAATATATCACGTTACTGTATATAACATATCCCTTGCGTCTTAACATTTCATCATTATGACCTTGATAATTCAAGTCTAATAACATCATAGAATATACAATCATTAACACTGCAAGGATTTCTACAAGGAGATTTTTATTTAACTTTAGTAGTCTCCAGTGTTAGTTTGTAACAGTCAGTAAGTTTTCTGTTTCCCCACGAGAGTAAGAAAAAAAGGCAAGTCTCAAGGAAAAACAAAAAAGGTCAGACAGGGAAAGTGTTTACAGCTGCTATAGCATAAGTGATAATAGAAAGCAAAATGTTTCATGGACTTTCCATGTAATCATAAAAGGATAAATATTACATGTTCATATAATATGTTCAATATTTTCATTAAAAAATGTTAAGCACTGGCTGTGGCATGCAAGAAATAAAACATTATCAGGGCCTATTCTTATAAGATAACAATCAACTCATTGGAGTTAATGTCCTTCCAGTTCATGTAACCACATGATGTTTTACTATGGTCGCCTGTTTTTTATTTATTATTCCATAACGGTTGCAATGTAGTTTCGGATGCATGCAGGTATTTTTTTTTAACATGATTTACTGACAAAATGATTTGAACTCTCAGTTATTCATCACATGGGCATGAACATACTTGAATACCGGTTCTCACCTTCTCCTTTATTTTGTGGTTGCTGCAGGACTAATCTCGCCTGGAGTGTCTGTACCGGTACAAGTGCCAGGCAGTGAACCTGACATGTCCCAATATTGGCCCAGGCTACAGTGAAGGGAGCTGAGGAGTGCAGAGAAACAGACGCGACCTCCTGGCCTCTCTCAGCTGCAAGGCGAAGCGGTTCAGCAGTATTTCAATAGACAACAGAGAAGTGGCTCTAAAAAGGACCTGTGTTCTTTCGTATGGGGATAGTGCCACTTCTCTAGCGTTCTCCGGACAGAAAGACTTGACGAAGCACCAAAAGAGAACGGACTCTGTGTAAAGTGCCCTGTGTTATATCGTTTAAAAAAAAAATGGAACAACAACAACAAAAAAAAATCTCTTCTCAGTTTCCAGTCATTTTGATGTATTTGTAAATGGCCAACTGTATGTTATGACATTAAAAGAAATGAACAGCTGTGGATGGACGGTCGAACCAAGTCGTTTCGGCTCGGCGGAAGGATCGACATTCACGCCAGCATTTCTACCATGCTTCTTTTGTTCCATTATCAGTTTATATCAAGGACTTTTGAACGTCTTTGTAATGATTGTGGACCTGTAGTAACAACAGTTTTGTTCCAAGGCAACCATGACTACACACCGTTTACAAGAAGCCAATTCATTCGTTTCCAAAGCTTGCTGGCAGAAAAAAAAGTATATGTGGATCGCTTTGAATGCTGAATCAGAAATGAAAAAGAAAAAACAACAAACAAACAAACAAACAAAAAAACCTTTTGGTAACTTTTGGTTAAAACAGTAGATTGTGTCTTGGATATAATTCAGTTTTCGTTTCATGTCGAAATGTAAGTATTTGTCTTCCCTAGAGGTCTCTCAGAACAATTTCTATAATAAAATAAATTTCATTTATAATTATCTGAATATTCTGAGCATATAAATTACCTCATTATTTCCCATTCAATGGCACATTTCACCTTTCTGCAATATCACAAGATTCATACAATAACCGTATTGACAACAACTGAATACTGATTTACAGCAAAACACAGAAACTTACTACTGATTTTGAGACATGCTTACTTTTTAAATATAGTACACCAGGTATTAAATTTGTTATGACCAAACTCAAACTCTGGGTTATTTTAAAAACATGTTAAGGGTTCAAGCTTTTTAGAAATTACCCATAAACACAAAACCCAGGCCTATTAACTAAAATCTATTTAAAAAAAAAAAAAGCTTCTTATGGGTTGTTACAGCATTTCACCCTGGTAATAAAACTGCAAAATTTGAATCAATATTAAGGAACTCTTGATTTTGCACCTGTATTCACTGTCTAGTTTATTGATTTTCAAGGAAATTGTAATGAATGTTGCAACTAAATTCCTATGAAAATATAGTAATTAATTAATTAATTATAATTAATTAAGTAATTAATTAATTAATGATAAATGATGTATTTGTATGACAGTAAATTAATCAGCTATATATTACCATCACAAGACTACCACAAAGCATGACGGCTGCTTTCAAATAAATAAATTGCATTTATTTAAATAAAAAAACAAAACAAAACAAAAAAAAGATAGTCAACAGGAAAGCACAATATAATTGGTCGTTTCTCAACTGAAAAAATACATATGTTCATTCACAAAGAGTATTTTTTTTAAATACAAAAAAAGCAAGCAAGAAAAAAAATCAGTAAATTAAATATTTCTCAATTCAATTATAACTTTGAACTAAATTTACTGCAACAATAAAGCTTCGCAAATTTTTTTTTTTTCTACAGAATGTAGACTTAAATCCCAAAACGACAATGTCAAGGACAAACTATGAGGAAGAAACCTCTAGAGGAACTAGATTTAAAAGGGAACCCATTCTCTTCTGAGTGACATCGGATCTATAACAATATACAGCATAACCACTGTTAAAATGTAAAATAAACATGGCCATTTTATTCTATTCTGCAATTGGTGATTTGTTTTTTCTATATCTAGTTATCTCAAGCTGCTTCTGCTTCTACAGCTTTTAAGCAAAATAATGAAACAGATGTATGACCACATTATGATAGATCATACCACTGCATTATGTAAAACAAACACTAAGCTCTTGTGACTTGTTTTGTTTGCACTCCTCCCTTCATGAGACACAATGTAATGTCCATTTATAACCCTACCAAGAATGTAAAGTTTAGCTCTTTTATATTAGTTTGTACTTAAAATATTACTGCGTTCAACCTACTGAATGCAAATCTTTTAGATAATGAATCCGAATGGCACCACAGAACTAACATCAGTCTAAATTTCATCAATCTAAATCTCGCTGTTCTCGACTAAAAAAGTAAGATATGTAAAGGTCATATCCTGATCAAATCCAGACTTCACACTTCATCCTTTGAAAGAATTATCTAAAATAGCACAAATAGGCCATGATTGTAGATTTTTTTTTTATATGGCAAATATCCAGTATGTAGTGTGGTTATAGGACGCTCCATATACAATAGTGTACACAAAAATATTAACGATGATGGAAGTCAAATGCTACAAGCAATAATGTTTTATATCAACATTCCAACTCAAGATGTAAAGGACAATGGAAGTCAATGGATACACGCTGGGCAAAATGTTTCTTCATTCTTGTGGTTTTTAAATAATTAAGGGTTCTTAACTTTTCGATATGGAAAAGCTGAGGTAGAAGGTTCTACATTAAACCTTTTGAGAGTTCCACAAATCATGATGTGAGCGATCCAGAGGAAACAGTGGTGTGCAAATCTCTGTAATTTGACACGAGGAAGAAACCTACAGAAAAAACGGACTCAAAATACCATTGTATATTACAGTATACAATATGTTTAAGTCTTCATGATTACAGCAGTACTTACAGTACAGTACTGCTTTTTAAAATTTACTAAGACCATGTTTTAATGATAGTGTTAAATCGATTATTATTATTATTATTATTATTATTATTATTATTATTAGTTAATTATTGCACAAACATAAAAAAATTACAAATGCACCTACACTAACAGTCAAAAGATTGGACACACCTTCTAATCCCATGGTCTTTCCTACGTTTTATTTCTTTCTACACTGTAAAACAATGCTGGAGGCGTCCAAAGTATACAGTAATCTGCTTTGGCCAGTTGAGATTGAGATGTATCTGCTACTTCTGCTCTGTAAAGCCTTCATGTTTGTTAATTGGTGATTTCTGAGGCTGGTAACTTGTGGCTTGAATTGAATTTCTTCTCTGCAGCAGAAGTAAGTTTTGGTCTTGCTTTCTTGGGAGGGTCTTCATGAGAGCCAGTTTCATCATGATGGGTTTTGCAAATGCACTCAACAACACTGTTTTTGCAAGAACAGCTGACCTTCATGTCTTAAAATAACAACTGCCTGCGGTTGTTGTTGCTGTTACTTAAATATCTAATTTCATAGTTTTTAAATCTCCAGTATTGTCCTATAATGTAGAAAATAAATCACAAAACAAAAAACATAGAATTAGAAGGCGTGTCCAGAATTTGACTGGCACCGCATATACAAGTCTTAGTCTTTACAATGGCTAATCTCTGAGACACAGGCCTTCAACAACATACCACAACTAAATCCAGCACACTGGACCCAGCCATGCATGAACAATGCTCAGGTACAGTCCTGTCAGAGAACATATTTATCACCGCAGACACGCAATGCAACGGGAACTCGAAAATGGGGCACATGCTCACTTCATAGTAGCTGTGTTTGAAATATATAGATGATGTGGAAAGCCCAAACGTGTCCCTTCTGTGTAGATAGGTGTTCAGGCTTTGAGCTGATCTGGATGTATGTTATCTCAAAGGTGAGAATGAGAAGTTGAGCATCTGCAGGATGGAACGTGAAACAAGTCTGAGTGAAGAGAAGAACTATGATTTGGGGGCTCCAACAGGCTCTTCTAGATGAACATTCATGATTGGTTATTTAAGGGCGCTTTTTTTGTCCTATGCACCAAAATCTCGTCTGATAGGACTTGGGTCAACACCTCCAGGGTCAGGGTTCGAGTCCTGCCTGTGGTCAGTTTGAGTGGAGTTTGCACGTTCTCCCTATGCTTTGTGCGTTTCCTCTGCGTACTCTGGTTTCCTCCCACAGTCCAAAGACATGCAGATTATTCTAATCGGCATTTCCAAATTGCCTGTAGTGTGCTTGTGTGTGTTGTCCCGGGCGTACCTAGCCTTGAAGCCTTGTACCCTGAGTCCGCTGGGATAGGCTCCAGGCTTCCCGTGACCCTGAAAAGGATAAGCGATATAGAGAACGAATGAACAAACGTTATGCTGAAGATTGGGAATAGTGCATAAGTATTAAAAGGTACTGACATGCTTTCCCTGGTGTTTTGCATGAAAGTTCGCAGTCAGTCTAATCTATAAAAGGGTTACGAAGCAGCAGAGCAGAGCGGCACTTCCAGGCCACATCGGGCCGAGCTTTTACTGGATTCTGCCACAGCCGGTTTGCTCAAACAGCTCACTGTATCTGACAAGTCTGCAGGGCCAAAGCATTGTCTCTGCAACAAGAGACAGGGAGACTAGAAAAATTGAGAGAGAGAGGGAGAGAGGAAGAGCCATACAGAGAGGGAGCGATTGTCCTTTCCTTTTCTCTAGAGTAGAGGAGCATTTAAATATGACAGGACACAATTATGTTGCGCAGTGTTGTTGGCTGCAGATGCTCGCTGCTATAATTCCACACTTTCGGAGAGGCGTCAGCGCGCCAGACCCTTACAATGGAGTTAATGCAGCTGTGGCTGAAATGACACACACAAAGGAAACGAGGGAGAAAGAGTGAACCCGACGAGTACTGTATTCCAAAAAACGAGATGCCGAGCCGCACTGCGTGCATCCCTGAACAGGATTCTGCGTCTCTTTCCGTTTCATTATACAAATTAATCCTCCTGGCAGGGGAGCAGGAGAGAGACAGTGAAGAGGGGTGAGAGGCATTGTAAGAGGATAAGAGTGTGTGAGAGAGTGCGTAAAAGATAAAGAGATAACAATTTTAACATAGAAACAAACTATTATGTAAGATTTCCATCTTATGTATTATTATTGTTTTTTATGTATTATTATTAGTATTATTATGTCGAGTCATTTTCTAAAAAGAGGTCCAGCTGCAAGTCCAGGGACAGGCTTATATTATTGTACTCGTTCTGATATGCAGTGGTGGCCAATAGTATTAAGACAACATACAGTCTGCCATGTATTTTAGTTCAGGTGATGTCACTAATTAGTTTGAGCCTACAGTATCTGACTGAAAAGTTGTGCTAATTCGGATCAGCGGGTTTAGTTAATGGATAGAACAAATTTGTGGCACAACTTTTATTTTCTGAAGCCGGGGGATCCATCACTGCAGGAAAATGTCCAAATACTAGGGAATTTTTAAATGAATTGCGAACTTCTGTGGCAAATTGTTTTGTACCTGACCTTCAGGAAGCAGTCATGCATTGAAGCAGGTTTTGAAGAATGAATGATTTTATACTAAATATTAAGTGTTGTATAGCAGAAATACTGCAGAAATAACAAATTATTCTCATCTTGATTGTTGTTATTGTAACAATTTGGAAATATTAATAAAACCCCGAATTTTGCATTTGTCTGAAAACATTTTGTCACAACTGTACTGTATATCCATCCATCCTACATCTAGAAATCTCTGTAGTTCAAATAGGGAACGTGAAGGGGCCAATGGTGACCATTGTATTTATTCCCATCTTTACAACCATAGTAGGACCTCCGGTCAACATTTGGGGCAATTTGGGAACATGAATTAGCCTAATCTGTCCTAATCTCTTTGGACTGTGAGAGGAAACCAGAGTACTGCAAGGAAACCCACCAAGAACATGCAAACTTCACGCACACAGACCCCGAGGCAGGAATTCAAACCCAGACTCTGGAGATTCAAGGCAACACTGCTAACTAACTACACCACCATGCCACCATTGTATATGTCCATATTAAACCTTTAAAGTTTATCCTTTAACTTTGTATGATGTCCCTATAAATCGGCTCAAAAATAGTTTTCTGAGGAAAAGCTTACTTAACATTTATTGAAGGAGTCTTCAGTGTCAGGGCTTGAGAATTTGACAAAGAATTTTGTGTTTTGCTGTTTCTTGTTACCAGGACCCGCTTTATTTTCCTATGCATTTAGTAGGAAGGAAAAATGAGAGCCTGGTGAGGGGGGAAAAAGCTACTTAACTGCTGTAATATAAGTGATTTTAACGTTTTTCTATCATTTGGTTATAGTTAGAATTGGTAGTAGAGTTTGCTGCTGTAGTATAAGAGGAATAAAACACTCGGGGGTAAGTGGTAAAGCGCTTGCCCTATCATCCGGAGATCGCTGGTTCGAACCCCGGGTGATGCTGTTTTCCTCTCACAGCCAGAGGCTGATTGGCCGAGCTCTCTCAGGGGTGGAGGGGTGAGAGGTACTTGCGCTCCCACATTAATCACGGCTCTTCAGCCAATCAGGGGCGTCTGTGAGCTCGCGCACGCGGAAGGAGCGGCTAGCGCTTTCCTCCGAGTGTGTTACTCCGC
>JAQQZT010000002.1:26648834-26662795 GCA_030068275.1 Clarias platycephalus | reverse complement strand
TGAGGGAGCCCCCTAGTGACGGGGAGGAATTGGCCACGACTAAATTGGGGAGAAAATTGGAAATACCCAAAAAATAACTCGGTGGTTATCTGTTAATAGAAAATAATCAACTTCAGAAGTGGTAGCAGTAACTCCGTTTTGGCTGCCATGCACCACCATCACCTTGTTGATAAATTTCATATAACAGCATGCTCCATCATGTTTATTACTTACATAGTCTGTAGTACTGTATAATAAATTAGAGGTAAATTAACATTACGTTACTGTTGTAAAAGATTTATGAATGAATCATGATCGTGAATACACACACTTGATTTGCTTAAAGCCTATTAACCATTTCAGTTCCCAAAGAAAAAAAAAAGCCTGCTTTTAGGACATGTTAAATGGGATTAAGGTTTCGAGTGTACTTGACAGACAATGCTTTTTAGGAGAATTAGCTGATTGAGAGCATGGTGAAGTGAGTGAACGTGATGGAGAGTGTGTGTGTGTGTGTGCTCCCTGCCCTCCAGCACTTCACTCCGAGGGGCCTAATTTGCAGTAAGGGCCTCTCGATCCATCCTTCCCGTTCCATGAGAGCCCTTGAGTCCACGTGCTGATGCCGCTCTCTGACCTAATGACCCAGCAGGACTGAAATCTAACGCAGGAGATAGTCGAGAGCTTAAAACTCACTTCAGTTTCCAGTCTAGAGATGAAAGCATGCACTTCAGCTTCCACGTGCTTGTTCTAAGCATCTGATTTTCTCCTAGAGAATGTACAGACGTCTAACCTCATGACTGTTCATGAGGGATCTTATACAAGGGTGCGGAGAGAAAGAAGATAAAGGATCACACCAATGGGCTGATATAAAGAGAAAAAAAAACAGGATGATTAATAGCAGCTGTCGCCTTTCTCCTCCAGGGTCTGGGTTCGATTCCCACTTTTGTGTGCATGGAGTTCTACTATGCATGGTGGATTTCCCCTGGGTACTTCGGTTTCCTCCCACAGTCGAAGGACATGCAGATTGTGTGTGTGAGTGTGTTGATGTGTGTGTGCACTGCCATAGATTGGTCCAGGATGTACCCTGGCCTATCATGCCGTAAGTCTCCTGGGATAGGCTCCAGGCCCCCCTGCGACCCTGTATACAGGATAAAGTGGTATAGATGACGAATAAGTGAGATTCCTGGAGTAACAGAACATTTGGTGTAAACATACTGTAATTACTGTAGGTTTGAGTATGATTGGCGTTTCCAATTGACTTGTAGTGTGTCTGTGTGTGTACTTGTGCCCTGTAATAGGTTGCACCCCATCCAAGGTGTACCCCACTTTGTGCATCAAGGATGCGTCTAGTATACTCTAATGTACAGTATGTATACCCCATTGTTGATTATTTTTCTATAATGGCAAGTTCCCAAGGGTTTAATTGCATGTTATAGCTCAACCTTCTTAAAACCTCTTAACCTGTAGCTAACAGTATGAAGCTACCAGAATGCTTTCGGAACATTTGATTACGTCGATAATTACCTCTCTGTTACCTAGGCTGATTTAATTATTATTTTTAATTTCCTGGTTCTACAATGCAAGTCTATGCAATTTAACAGATTCAATGACATTCCATGTGATCGAACAAGGATGATGAATTTCTCAGTTCTGTGGCTCTCTGTCAAAACGTGTTGAAACATTCGCTACACTTGCGTAAATCAGTGACCTTGGCCAACACTGCCCCATCCGTGATGATTTCATTATGGAAGAAGCGTGAGGATTTGGGTAATATTCCGGAGGTGGAGTAGTGGCGGTGTTTAATCATAGTTTTTAATCTTTCATTTATAAATGAAACATTGAGGCCAGATTTGAGCAGATAGCAAACTGGAAATAGGTCTTTCATATATACTTACTGCATGTCCATGTTTTAATCACCTATTGTAAAACAGTTAAATACACAAAAATGCAGGGAAGTATATGTACTATAGACATAAACACAAAAACCACAACCAATAAAGTCTCTAGTGGAGATTTAGAGACACATAAAAACGTGTGCACACAGCAGATGGAGAAGCGATGTAGCCTGCTCACCTCACCTCCATCTTCTCGTTTTTTTTGGAGCGTGCGTGGACTCCCTCTGTGGAGAGACAGACAGAGAGCGAGAACGGTCCTCAGAGCCAGAGCTCACCAGAGAGCCGGCAGCATGCCAGCATGCCCCTCTGCACATCCCAAACACCCCCAACCTCCCTCACTCGCCTTACACACCCTGACACCTAGCTCAGCAACAGGACCTGATTTATAAAGTGCACTGATTCTCAGGATCAGTTCTGTGATGTACTTATGCAATCCCAAAAATCTACGCAAATATCATCTAAAGTGCATTAATCTGTGTTTTCAGGAATTTTCAGTTCTAGTTGCATTTTTAGATTGAAATCTGCCTCAATTGTTATGCGTGTATTGCTGACTGCAAGAATTAATGAGTAGAGTAACATGAGCATGTGTCATGTTCATGCCTAGAAGTGGGCAACTTGACAAATATGCTATTGTTATCATGATAAATTACATGGTGAGATCAAATAATGAGCATTATACAATTATTGTCAACTCAAAATGATGATAAATTTATCAAGACCCTGTTTTAATGATGCCGTTAAATCTATTATTATTATTATTATTATTATTATTATTATTATTTAACTGTCACACTGCATCAGAGGTAAGTTTACTTGGTCTTTTTTTCCTGGGATGAGAGCTAGTTCCGTCATGGTGCTTGATGGGTTTTGCAAATGCACTTGACACAATACTGTTCTTGTAAGAACCGTTCCAGAACAGCTGATCTTCTTAATAAAACAACTGACTGTTGTTATTACTTAATTGCCTAATGCCATATGTGTTATTTTATATTTTACAAATCTTGTATTGTTCTAGAATGTAGAAAATAAATACAAACTTGTGCCCAACTTTGGACTGGTACTGTATGCTTACCCTTATCAAGAAATTTTATCCATATCGAAACAGAGGCAAAATCTATACACATTTTTTTTCCAGGTTAAATGGTGTTGCATAGCTAGTATTTTCATATTGGAACATGATTGGTTCCTATTTTTTCATGTAATAACACATAGTCCTATTTCGACTCAAATTTTCCAAAAAAGATAGATTTTTTCCCCCAATAAAATTTAGTTTTATTAAATTAAACTCCATAATAACTGATTTGAGGCAGCACTGTGGTTTAATTTGCATGTTCTTCCTGTACTTGGTGGGCTTCCTCCAGGTACTCTGGTTTCCTCCACCAATCCAAAGACATGCAGATTAGACTAACTGGCATTCCCCAAAATTGCCCATAGTGTGTGTATGTATACTGTATGTGTGCCCTGCGATGGATTGGCACCCTGTGCAGTGTGTACCACGCCTCATGCCCAAAAGTCTCATGTGATTGGCTCCAGGGCCCCAACAACCCTATACAGGACAAGCAGTATAGACAATGAATGAATGAATGAATACTAGTTTGATTTTCACCTATTACAAAAAAAAGAACAAACATTTTTCAACCAAGTTTAACCAATTTGTTCTAATACTTTTTTTTTTTTTAATGTTGGTCTGTTGGTTGCTTTCTTGTCATATCCTGCCCCTTGTAACTTTTTATCAAATCTAAGCAAGACTACAAACATAATACTCCATGCATGGGTCACGATATTATCATATATTCAAACAATAGGATATTTACATTTCCACCATATCTCCATAAGTGCAAACACTGCGTAAAAAACCCCTGCAGTCTCACAAGGAAGAACTCCGGCGACAGGAGAGAAACTGAAATCCATCTTTACCCAGTTTCAGCTACATTTATATTGTTAGCATGAAGGAAGCTTTTGTGACCAAAATACCATCATTTCATTAGACAAAGATTAGTTAAGTAGCCCTCGCTATAAGAAAGGCATGAAAGGAATTCCAGCGCTCTGTCGAGGACTGCTAATGACACAAGCATTAGGTGCTAATTCAGCTTGACACTTTTTCCTGGGAGCTTTTTTTTTTTTCTTCTTTTCTCTCTCACACATTTTCAATAAGCAAGTACATGAACCAAGGAATTGCAGAAATTCTTCTGTGAAAGAAAAAAAAAAAAAAAGATAATGAAAACAACAAGGTCGACTCATTTGGTGACAACAAACTCAAAGGTGAAGTTTCATTTCCATTTCAGACGGATCTGATTAGTAAAGCTGATACTAAAGGCTAGGAAAGGGCGATTTTCATACCAGCTCTGAATCTGGGGTTTAGCTTAGCCTTCCGGTGCTGTACCTTGTGCTGAATTCTTTAGGACATCTGCAGATTTCCTTTGAAGGACGGGGGAAACTTGTTTCTCAGCTTCTCAGCAATCCTACCCCTTCGCCTAAACTGACTGCTTCTATCTGTTAATTATCCCCGAGTGAAATTCAACCCTGCTGTTAAAGAACTCAAAATCACTCCTTCTGTGTAAAGGCCCGGTCATCTAAGGTTACGACGCATTGTACTGGGACTTTTCAACGGATTTCCCCCCCTTCACCCAAGCTCTGGTCACAGCAGCTGTTTTGGAGGAACACCTGATGGGGATGTAAATGTTGTTTAGACATTTACACAACTCTGACCTAAATTACACATTACAGCAAAACCTTCCACACATATATAAAGTATATACGTAAGTCCTGAATGCAAGAACTTTGAACATTTCTTGTTCAATGTATTACAATTGATGCTGTTATGATGCTACATGTAGAGATGATTTCCTTGTTGAGTGCCGCGATCGTTCTGGGCCGAATATGATCAGCTACTGACTTCAGAAGAAAAAGAAGAAAGAAATCAAGGTGGCATTGGATTTGGTTCTGTTGATAGTTTTAAAGCCATCTTAGATATGAAATTAAAAAAAAATTGTATAAGGTAAATACCTATATATACAAACTTTAGGGCACCTTGCATGTGTAATATAAAGGTTTAATATGTTTTAATACAGTAAGCGTCCTTCACGTCAATCTATATGCAGATAAATAACTGAAAAGTCAGTAACAATTTATCTGTCGATTTTCAAGGATCAGGCGTTTCACTCGCTGAACGTTCTCAGGAACAGCTGCAGGGGAATCGGAGCCGCCTTGTTCAGGATCGTCATTCTTCAGCCTTCTTTCAACCATTTGCACCATTTAAATGTTTTACTGCATCTAAGAGTCTCACCATCGTACTGTGTTTAAAGTCTTTTGTAAATGTCAATGAGGTTTACTCCTTCATTCACCAGAAATTTCAAGACAAGTCCCGGTTTGACTTCATCGGATTACAGTGTTTGCGTTTTAATTCCTTAGGTTTGAATTCTTTCTTTTGTCTCTGGCTTTGTATTGACATCAGTTTTATTCCGTAACTCGAAACTTTTCTGAACAAGGACTCGTCCTCTGGGTGTTTCCTGACGTTTAAATGAAACCGAAAGAAAGTTTGGAGAGAGAGAGAGAGAGAGAGAGGCCACAATCTCTCCAAATGTAACAAATAACGTAACTTTATGAACTGAATTCAAACAACTTACTCATTTAGTCAAAGCCAAAGCAAAACTATTACTTACGTTTCTTCAATGAATTTCTGGTCTACAAGAAACTAGAACAAGAACTGTGACATGTAAACCTCATTGTTTACATTGAGGTTTAGTGTGTACCTAATAAATTGGCCACTCAGTGAAGTGCCACTTGGTCGAAAACAGGAAATGATTAAGAGGTTAGAATGATTAAATGTACTTCTACGTAAGTACTAAATATTAATATGATTAGCAAAATCTGGGTTATGTGTGTTATAATGTGTGTGTGTGTGTGTGTGTGTGTGTGTGTGTGTGTGTGTGTGTATTTGTGTATGTGGGTACAGAAAGGCCAGCATGTGATAAATATTTAAGAAGAGAGTGCCCTGGCGCACACACACACACACACACACACACACACACACACACACACACACTAAGAATGCAAATATTTTCAGGGGTGTTTTAATAGCATTGGTCAGTTTAATGTAGGTATTTCTGTACTTACTGTGTACAGTTCAAAAACTAATTATTTTTCATTATTGAAAAAAATTGAAAAGGATTTTATATACAAATTAGATTTTGTCACATACTTCTATTTTTATGTCTCTTACAAAGAATTAAAGACTGCATACCACATGCGCGCGCGCACACACACACACACACACACACACACAAAACACTGCTTGTTTAAATGGTGCCTTCACATTCAATAGCCCGGCCTCACAAACGCTACACACAATGTACTACGACAACATATCTGAAGGGGGATTACACTCCCGCTGTCACACACTCTCAAACACACAGTGAAACACACACAGACTGAGCACACAAGAACTACTAGTAGTAATAACAACCTGTGTTATTTAAAGAATAAAAGAAGGCTTGCTTTTATTTCCACAAATCTACAAAACACAAATTTTACAAAACAACGAACACTGAAATTAAAATGTCATTTTCTACAAACTGCTAGCAATTAAATACAGGAGGTTCATAAATATACAGGGAAAAACATAACTGACTGGAGATAACCACGGCTGGTTAGTCTGTAGCTCAAAACATAGAGTCCTTGAATCTGATTGATCAAATGATTTTGATTAATAACCTATACAGGAACTCTGATAGTCCTTCTTTGCTATAGCAACAACATACACAATCTACCATACTGTATATCTAAACAGGGCGTTCAAGTCAAACTGGGACTTGTGACGGAATTTCTGGTAAATGAAGTTTTAAAACCTAATTGTCATTTACAGAAGACTTCAAGTAAGGTACAGTAATGAGACTTATTAGTCCTCTGAAAAATTTCAAGGAGTCCTTACGTCCTAGTGAATGATGATCCCGGCTGTGGTGGCACAGAGCCGTCTGCTGTCGTTCCCTTGAATGTTCGACGAGTGGATTGCCTGATCCTTGAAACTCAACAGATAACTTGCGTAAAGAGCACATCTGTCTGTGGGAAGTGTCCACACAATCATTCACCAACACCACTTGAACAGTACAGGAACTCGACTGGGAGTTCATGCCACATCAACCGTACAGTCCTGACCTGGCTCCAAGCCATTTCCACACATTTGGGCCATTTAAGGAGTTCCTGGGAGGCCAGTGTTTCAAATGTGAAGCAGACACCGGCTTAGTGAAAAAACTTTCTACCTTGATGGTATCCAGGCACTAGTGAAACGCTCGGATAAGTGCATTAGTAAAGCAGGAGATTATATAGTTTTTACGCTTATAATTGTTGTCTGTTATTCTGCACTACAATCAGAAGTCCTGGTTTGACTTGAACGCTCCTTGTGTCTAATCACATAAACAAAAGCTATTAGTTAACAATAAAATGTTATTTAACTAAGAAAACCATCTAATCATTGCTAATAAGTGATAGTGTCCATTAATGGTACAATCATCATTTTTCTTTCCCCTTTTAAGACAAATAATAAGAAATTGTGTAGAAATTACAAAACAAGATCATTTAAGCCACCGTCTCAAAAACAGTATGTTTATGTACAATATACATAAAATAAAAAAAAAAACATTTGGAAACCTGCTGTGCATTACAGATTGTTTGTTTGTATTTGGACCGGGCTCTTGTCAATCATGTCAAGGACACACCCCCAACACCATGTTACATCCTCATGAATCATAATGAGAAGAAGCTGCATGTTGGCTTTCCTGCACTTGAATGTCTGAGCGCACATGGACGGAAATAGGGACGGAAAAAAAATCTTGTTCCCCTCTATGTATTTAGAATACTTTCTCACAAATCTAACTTAATGCACTTTTTGAGAAGACCTTAATTTGCCATTTATGACAGGAGACTCTGGTGCCAGCGCTTTGTAACGATCAGATTTTGAGGGTTTCAGGATTTCTCAGGAACGTGACGATGTATTTTTATTATTAACTTCAACCGAAGAAAAAAATGGAAACCACTAGGGGAATGTATGTTTATAGCTACTATGACATAAGTGATAACCGCTAATGCGTCTAATGTATGATTTAACACAATTAAACATTGAATGTTTTTCATTTCAAATTAAACATATAATTGTTGGAGAAAAAAGCTGCACAGAAATAGACATGTGATGGCTAGCTAGGTAAAGTTATTAAAAACAGGATAAAATATCAAGCCATTAAAATATTTATTAAACTAGCCAATAGTTATTAGCGCATAGTAAATAATCATGCGTCACTTTATGCAGGATGTCAATGAGGCTTAACAGGTGCACAAAATGGCCAATACTTGACGGAATCCATGAATATTAACAAGCATCCTTTTATGGAAAATGAATATTCATTACTTCAAGCGGTCCTACTTGGCAGGCTGTCCTATGAACACTGATGCAGAAGTGTGCATAAATGCTAATGTATGTTAAACATGTGAAAGCAACAGGAACACAGCTTTTAATGACAACGCTGCTAAGTTGTAAAAGCCCAAGCCACAAACCGTGAGTGTGATAGTGTGTGTGTGTGTGTGTGTGTGTGTATCTGGAAACTGCAGACTTGAGCCTGAGGTTAATTGGGCGTAAAACACAATGCTAATCTAATGTTTATGAGGTCGCCGCTGAGCTCTGACGACCTGAAAGTGACACAAGAGCAAGGCTAGACGTGAGGCGCGCTAAGCTTGTTTGGTTACAGTGCTTCTACACAGAAAGCCCTATAGAGGCGGCCTTTAAAGTACAAAAACATGTTTGTTTATGCAAGCACTTGATCCTCCACTTGAATGCTGGACAAAGGCTATTGTAGCTGCTTTTTAACATTACTCATGTTAAGTATGGAACCAAAATTAGGATTTTGCCACTTGGATGGCACATCAGTTCTGTGCACAGGTTAAAGTAGAAATACTGACTAAAATAACCTGCAAGTACAGGTAGAAAGCACATAGCTCTTACTTTTAACCAGTTGCCACATTGGTTAGACAAGGAAAAGTACAACTGTGCTAATTAAATTAACGTTATAGTAAATATTGTCTTTTTTTTGCACAAAAGATAAATTAGAAAAAGTCTTTGGAATTTTTTTTAAAGGAAACTTTATCTATACCTGAAGTTAAAATATGTCTCCCTAATCACTTTCTGGTTTTAGGTACTGACTGTAAATTAGTGCCTCTTTAACCAAGCAACCAACAATCAAATTAATTATTCTTAATCTCTCAAATTCAATGTAATTAAGTTTTTTTGTATTTCACTTTTAACAATGGTCATTGTCCCAAAGCAGCTTTACAGAATTTAAACCAAGGTGTGGTAGTAATATATGTACAGTAGTAAAAGTACATGCTGAAGGTAATGATATACGCCTTTACCAGTCAGAGGTTAGTTGAAGTAACTTTGTTGAGGTATTTAAATAAGTGAAGTCCAGGATGCCCAGGTGGTGCTCCAAATAAACAATGTGGCTTATAGATAATATACCCAATGTACCCTTGGGTGCAAAGTTGGCCGATTAGGACATGATGGGTTGCATCCTACTGGGGAATTTCTTGCAATAAAAATTGTAGCTAGCGAGATAATAATCCTGATGATTCCAGCTAGCTGACTGCTTAAAGCTAGCTGTTAAAAAACAAACTTACGATAAATACAATGTATGTAATAAGCATTTCAGTCATGGGGATTATGTCTCAGATCCGTAAAATTCACCATGACATACTAGAAAGTGGAGGCTTTTCTAATTGAAATGTACATGAATTTTAACACTACTGGTGAAAGAGAAACTTGAGTAAAGCCACGCGGATGCTGTATTTAATAGCTAGGCTGGAGAAGAAAGCTAGCTATAAGTGCAAAGCACGGCGTTGTTGAATTCTCTTGATTGATCAAAAGTTTCCTGTAAGGTCTTATTGTGATAACGCACACGATCTGTGCACAAACCAAAATTGTAAAAATGTGTTTTAAAAATAATAATAATAATAAATATTTACTCGTCGTCTATACCACTTTATCCTGTATTCAGAGTCGCGGGGGCCAGGAGACTTAGGGCACAAGGCAGAGTACATCCTGGATGGGGTGCCAATCCATTGCAGGGCACACACACATACACACACTCATTCACACACTACAGACAATTTGGGAACGCCAATTAGCCTAATCTGCATGGGAGGAAACTGGAGTACCCGGAGGAAACCCACCAAGCACAGTGCAAAACTCCATGCACACAGACCAGAGATGGGAGTCGAACCCGGACCCTGGAGGTGCAAGGCGACAGTGCTACCGTAACGGCTAATATAGCGACATCTTTCTTAATTAGCACCATATTATCTGTAGGGTAGACAGTCATCGTCATTTTGTCTTTCACAACGTCAATTTGTGCTCCAATGTGAGACATACAGTACACAACATGACTGAAGCATATGGACAAAAGAAATGCTGCACATCTCTGTCAAGTTAAATTTTTATATACTGTAAAAGTCGGTGTGTCCAAATGCTCCAGAAATTCAAATTCAGACAAGATTGAACCTCCATGCACATGCAGCTCACCATTTATTCATTTTTGGGGGATTTCCACCTGATTTTCTTCCTAATCTTTTGCAACCAGTTCCAACCCATCTTTGGGCTTTCCCATATCAAGTGACGACTACCAACCAGGGAAAGTGCAGGCTATCATGTGCGTCCTGCAAGGCACGCAACTGCATCTTTTCCAACTGCTGCACTTGAACAATAGAGTTCTGCCCACTTCTGCTTGCATGGGCTAACATGCACCCTGTGATTGGCTAGTGTTGCTGTGAGTGATATGGGAGAGTAAGTATGCCAATCCGTCGCCCCCAAACATACAGGCAAGTTTGTTCTCTAGGACTCCCAACCATAGGGTGGCTCAGATCGTGAAACTTGTAATTTCTGGATGATAGGAAACACTTTTCTGTTGCTGTATTCAGGAATTCAATCTCCTAGTCATTTTACACCTGAATAAAACCTTACAAAACTAAGATCATGACTGTTATTAACTTTAAGCTGCATGAAAAACAGAGACAGAAAAATGTTAATCAGTGTAGGGGAAGTCGGGATAATTTTGGCGAGTAGAATCTGAAATTTACCGGCCTATCTATAGTAATTTTCTTGTTGCCTACTTGTACATAATGGTGAATTAAGTGTATACGTTTACTCCTCGCTGTCACACCGAGCCACCTTCCACTACATCCACAACAAAATGTGCGAATGCATCAAGAATTTGTACAACTTGAAAGAAACGCAGTGGAAACCAGTAAGGATGTGATATTGTCTCCCTTGACATGAAGCTGCCATGATTATTTTTGGACATGCAAGACACAGTAAGAACTTAATAAGGACATATTAAAGACAGTATTGGCCGGTAACGGCACAACTAGCACTTCTAAGGAACTTATTGCACCGCAATCATGAAAGCAGACAGGAAAGGTCGCTGGATGGCGCTGTCATTGGGATGTCACTGCGTTGTTGCTACGTCAGTGGATTTCTTACAATAGGGGACAAGGGGGACATACTGTAGGACAAGCCTGAAGTGGGTTGATAAAACTTGATAAATGCACATTCTTTTCATTTTGATCCCGTTCCCACTGCACTAGAACACTATGGAACTTCATGGTGTTTGGCGGGCGTGACAGAGCCTTAGATTTTGGTGACTGAATAATGATTATCGTCATAAACTATAAAAACACGATTTTCAGTTAAATCGAGATTTTTCTTAGAAAACTGCTGCTGGAGAGGTAATCTTTCATAATTGTTAACACTTGATTTTATACAAATAATAAAAAAAAAGATTTCTGTTTATGGCTCATTTTTATTTTTATATTATTTTTTTTCGTGTTTTTTATAAGCAGGGTATGGGAAATATTTTAATGATGATAATTTTGGCCATGTGGATGAATTTACCCAACAAATGTAATTTTTTCTATATTATTGTTAAATTTCAGTATTATTATTTAAGTATTTGTCTGCACACTTTATTGACTTTTGGTATTTTGAATACAGAAACAGAGGAACCGTGTTTTGTAAAGTGTTTAAACATCTGTTTTTTTTTTTTTATTAATCTGTTTTAATGCAATAAATAAGTTTGTGTTACAATGGTAATATTGGGGCATGGCTTAGTATTTCCCATGAATGCCCGTTAAAAAAAATATTGATAAAGTTGTTTAAATATAATTCAAAAGTTCCTCAAGCAATCATCTGTACCTGAGCTTTCACTCATTTCTCACTGCTTGTAAGGAAGAAATTGCTAGTCGCTGGGATGCGAGCTAATTTACCCTTCACACTTTTTTTTTTTTTTACTCTAATCCACTGGGCATATCGAGCTACATTTTTAGTTTGGGAAACTGTTTCAATTGTCTAACACCTTTGATGACCATCCATTAGATCTTGTTAGCATAGCAGTACTGATGAGTTACCTAACCTGGGCTAGCAGCGCCATTACACCCACGATTTGTCAGGCTCATGGAGTATTTCTTCTTAACTACTATAAAAAAAAAAAAGGGTCCAGATGTGCTGAAACCACTGGTCATGACCTGATGGATGCTGGAACTGTGAGTCATCCTAACTTGATGCTAGAATTTTCCTTATTTAGGTTTGGTTTTATTTTTAAGTTTGACGTCAGCAGATTTAAGATGGTAACCTTATTGTTCATACGAATGACTCATAAAAAAAAAAAAGAAAATGCTCTGCCCACATGCTGCATGGCAGTAGGAGAGGGATTACAGGGGTGTGATGAGTAAGCAATAGCACATTCAGGCCGATAATTAACAAGCAGGCCAACTGAAGAACGCTCATATTTCAAACTAAAGCACAAAGTGCTGCACGAAAGCGCCAAGACTTTAGAGTAACCCGAGTACACTTTATCCTGTCTTCCTAGATATTACTAGAAACTCACAAACAGCAACTCTGAACAGCATCTGACCTCATTTCACAGAGAGAGTGACGTATTTGCATTTCATCAGACGTTTTAGAAAATACCTTAAGTATGTACCTTCTAAGACTAATAGTTTTGTTTGCTTCTTTTTTAGTTTGCGTCTGCTTGTTTTAAAACCTGTCCCCCACCTTTCATGTAACTGTGTACGTAACTGTATCTGTAATCGTGTCCGATTGTACCTTAAAATACAGTGAAACTTGGTCTGAAACGGTAAGAACGCCCAGATATTTCCTTTTCCCTTTCTCCTGTGAAGCGAGCTAGCTTTGATGACTGATGCTCTGGTGAGAGCGGCGTTAATTTCACCAGCTCTCCAAAAGGATCAAGTGTTATGCTAAGTAGCTCTTGACTGTTGCCTACAGCTGCTAGTGAACGCTTGTATGTGTGTGTGTGTGTGTGTTGGTGGTTTAGTTCAGACGGAGTCAAACAACATATGAGGAGGATGAGGAGAGGCTGACAGTTGGGGAAGCAGAATAGTCGCAAAAAGCGCAAAAATATGCAAAATAATGAACAAATACACTGATGTATCAAATCATATAAAGTAGGAATAAACACAATAAACCACATTTAACCACCATAAAGGATTATTTCTCTCTTTTCTGAACATTTTATTCCACAGCAGTTTAAAACTTTTGAAAATCCTAGCAACTGTTTTTTTTTTTGTTGACTAAAGAAAAACTTATTACTTTTATTAATTTATCGTCATAACTCAGGTTGCAAAACATGTGAGTCCCTGTTATCACTTACATTATAACAGTTACAAACAATCACTCCCCTATTAGCCTTTCTCTTTTTCATTTTCTGGAAGTTAATAAGGTAATATAAAAAAAAAAAAAAAGAAATGCATTTTATATGCCACGACAAAAGATTTTTAAAGAATTTTAAAGTCACAGTTTAACCTCAGACCTTTATGAAACTGGAGACTCCTTCCAAAAATGCTGAAAATACATCAAACAAACAAAACACTTGCCCATATTATACAAACTATTCATATAGACTTTCACTTGGACTATACATTCAGTCATTTTCTGTACTGCTTTATCCTTATATACAGCGTCGCGGGGGCCTGGAGCCTATCCCAGGAAACTTAGGGCACAAGGCAGGGTACACCCTGGACAGGGTGCCAATCCAT
>JAQQZT010000002.1:26613197-26625379 GCA_030068275.1 Clarias platycephalus | reverse complement strand
ACACACACACACACACACACACACACACACACACACACACACACACACACACACACACACACACACACACACTTTGAATCGGTCCGGAAAGGATGAGTGGTGGATAGGCAGCAGACTTTCGGTTGGGGGGGGCAACAGCTTTCACAAACACAGACCCACGGGGAAAAAAAAAAGAAAAACTAAAAAAAATCAATAGGTCGCTTCTGAATGTTATTTGCAGTTTTTTTTTTTTTTAGTGGATAATAAGAGCAAGGGGAAGGAGGGGGCTTTGAAAGAAGGTAAATGGACTAAGAGAGACACAGAGAGAGAGCGAGAGAGAGAGAGAGAGAGAGAGAGAGACACTGTGTAACGGGTGTCACTTGGCCACAAAAGTGCCACCATCAGCAAAACGCTGCTGCACTAACACAAACAGTGGGACTGAAGTCCCTCGGCAAGCCTGGAAGAGCGAACACGGGGTTGCTGACAAAGATTTGAAGGTTACTGTATGTGATTCAGTAATATAAATTATAATAATTAATATACACTTTTCTGACCGGATGACACACTGTAACTTTTAATGTGTTTATTTAAGAATTTTACAGACTGTTAGTTTGAATCTTTGGAGCCTTATACAATTGCTACATTAAAAAATGTAATTATGAATGCCCTCTTCTATAATAAACAAGTTAAAAATAGTTTTTAATTGTGATGTTTTTTCTGCGGACTAAATATCCCACTGTAGCAGATTATTTAACAGACAGACCAAATACAAATAAGAACAAAATTACCATGATAAAACATATACCACATATTTAATATGCACTGCATAATATTCTTAGAATATTAATATTTTTAAATACACTCATTATTCCTGTCATCTATTTGGTTCCATTACCAGTCCTGGATATTTACTAGTTGTATCTGGTAAGTTACTAGTTAACACTAACTTAGTTAATTGTCTAGGAGTGGTCACCTCATCTAAAAAATTAAACAAAATAAAATTGTACTTCAATTGCTAGTTTTACAGAATTGTGGGCACAAAAGCCTGGGAATTAATGGTCTTGTGCGCACAAAGGAACCAAAACCTGCAAACAAATTGTATCCTGTGTGCAAAAACTAACCAAACCAAGAGAAGAAATTGTATTTCCTGTGCAAGAACTGTTGAAACAAGATCTAAAGTTCACAAATGAACCAAAACGTAAAAAACTAATTGTATCTTGAGCACATAAATTTACCAAAACGAAAAAAAATAATTTTATCTCATTTGCACGTATTAAGCACAATGTAGGAACAAATTATATTTCGTGCAAATTTTAACCCTAACGTACTGTGGGAATGAATTGTGTCTTGTGTGCACAAATTAACCAAAACAAGTGAACGACTGAGCCAAAACGAAAGAATGAATTGTACCTCTGTTGTGTATAAACTACTAAAACGTAGGAACTAATTGTACCTTGTGTGCACGACTTAACTAAATTAAGGGAATGAATTGTATCTCATGTGCACAAATTAACCAAAACAAATAAACAAATTGTGTTGTGTGTTTTGAAATTAACAAAGGAACTAAAACTTCCCACGAAAACCGTAACCAAAACTGATTGGATATCCTGTGCACAAATACACTACATTGCAGAAATAAAATGTAGCTCATGCACATGAACTAACCGAAATGTGAGAACAAATTATGAGCCAAAAAAGGACAAACTAATTGTATTTTGTGCGCACAAATAAGATAAAAATGTAAGAAACAAACATGTAACTTGAGGACCTGAATTAGCCAAAACATGGAAACGTAATGTATCTTCTGTGCATGAAATAACTAATCAATAGTTATTTGAAATAAAAAACAATGTGACCCATCCAAAGCTCTGTAGTTTTCAGATGTTGGATTTTTTTTTTCCTTTGGAGAAGTTTGCGGTTTCTTAGTAACACGGTAACCTTAACTTTTAAAATTGATTTTATTGTAAACGGTGGGAAAAGAGAATTGGATGCTAACATTTACATGTTTGTGAACTTTCCACAACTTTAACTTTAAATAAAAATTGATAAAATAAATGTCATGTTGTTTAGCTTATAAAACTAATGAAATTAGGGCAGAGTGCAGTGGTATAAGTGGATCAAAATACATGACGTTATTATAAAATGCTCAACTGAAGTCATGTGCATTATATAATTATTGATTGTTTTTCTATAACAGCACACCTCTGAGTGCTTTGTTCCTTACTACAAACGATTATAATATTGCAATATAACAAATTCATCAGGAATGATGAAGATATCAGAAAGCGTACGCTCATTCACTCGTCTATTTATCCAGTCATTTGTCCATCTTTTCTCGCCGTGAGGTGGAGTGGAGAGGCCTGACCGGCGTTAATCCTATTCCTCTCCAGACGAGAGACACGTCAGCCTGCAGATGGGAGAGGAGGCTCGGCCTCCCCTCCCCTACACGGCCTCCAAAAATCCTGTTCTTAACACATGAACGAGCACCTTGAATTATTCACCCTTTTCAATATTTCACATGGCTCCTCTTTTTCTCCCTGATCCATGTTTGTTGCCCCGGCCTAATGCAATTTTCATGACAAAAAATGTTTTTGTCCTACTTTGAAGCACAGTCTGAGCTGGGGCGGTGCGACGGGGTATCGCTAGCCCCGAGCTGGAGGGTTTCGTTAAAAGATTGAGAGATGGGTTTTGAGGAAGAAAAGAAAGCATCTAGTCATGGAATGAGGACGAGGTTAAGCCTGGCTGAACCGAAATTCACCGGAACACAAAGACATTGTCGTTAAATGACTAAACACCAGAAAAAGAAACGTATCTTCACAAAATCTTGCTAGACAAGAAATAATATTTAGCAATGATGTCAGGTCATATGTGGCTACAATAAATCTTTTATTACGTTTACTAATAGTGCTTTCAAAATGTAAACACATGGTACACTTGCTATTCAAGCGGTTGTAATTGTTGGACACATGAATGCTAAGAAAAACCTAGCTAACAACAGTGGATAAGAAATGTGCTAGCTAGCACACAGACATAGAAATCCTTAATATGGATAGTGGAAAGGATGAACGACAGTGAAAATGAGCCAAAACTATAGGAAATGTCAACATTTTCCTCAGATGTGTTGCTAAATCATGAAGAAAACACTGTTTTTTTGATGATATTTCACTGGAAATACATTTAGCATCAATCGTAAGCCGTTTCACTTCAATCTCAAACAGGAATCAAGTGCAAAATTTGTGACTGCCACATGAGAGACATTGAACTGGGCAAAATAAGTTTTAAATATTAGCACCCCAAAACACTGTACACTAAAAATATAAGGTAACAAAAGCTAAAAGGTCCGAGGATTGTACCCTGGGTTTTATATGTACGTACTGTATAATCCGTATTTATACACCTGATCCAGTTTTATTTATTAATCTCTTTTCATCTCATATGAGTTGTAATACTACACATGAACAAGCAGTACTGTACGTAGTGCTTTCCATATATCAGGGATGCATGCTAACTCTGTACCCTTGCTTTCTTCTTACTTGATGTCTCTTTCTTTTAAATATGTATTTCGTTTTCTTTACCTTTATCCTGAGTTGCATGTAAATAAATGCATTCTAATGGATTCGACTCTGTTATAAATTTTATAAAAGAAAAACAGCCATGAATCAGCCTTGAAAGCAAAGTGCTTCTAAGGCCTGAGGAGTATATAAGATAGAGGAGGGGGGAAAAAAACAAAACAGCAAAGTAAGAAATTGTGTGTGTGGGTCTGGACATGTTGGCTGCTACCCAGCATGCCGAGCGCTCTGGTCTTCCCACTGTTACTCTGTGTGTGCAGGCTGCTGCCCCCAACCCCCCCGGTCCATACGGCCCTGCCCGTAGCACACCACGCTCAGCCCGCCATGTGGCTGGCTATGTTCCCCACACACACACACACACACACACACACACACATATATACAAACAGGCATATTCGTATACCACCCAACTGCCCTCTTGTACGCTCACCCACTCCCACACACACACACACAAGTGAGCTGTGATTAAACTTGAATTACGGCAGCCGAGGCTTTCAGGAGCACAGCGCTGCAGCAGCATACCTGATGAAACATTCATGCACAAGCTTCCTTTTTATTATTAGTGTGTCTAGTTAAGGGCTTGCTTTTCATCCCTACAGTTCACCTGGTCTAATAGATACACACATCTTTTTATTAAGGCTTTAACCATCAGCTGTTAATTATTACACTTGTTTTAGTTGTTACAAGAGTTACATACTAACCAAAACACAATATTTTGAACATCATATTACCCAGAATGCATTGACGCAGGACCTACAGTATGTGTGCTCCCAACACACCTTTCAGTACTGCGTAACTGAATAACATGCTTGAAAAGGAGTCATCAAATCAAATCTACATACATATAAATTATAAACGTTTTTCGTGATCAGCACTGAGGATGTCCAGTATGTTTCCTCAATTTAAAGCATCTGCTCCAGGCGCCGTCCCGG
Organism: Clarias platycephalus; assembly: GCA_030068275.1. Taxonomy (NCBI): domain Eukaryota; kingdom Metazoa; phylum Chordata; class Actinopteri; order Siluriformes; family Clariidae; genus Clarias; species Clarias platycephalus. Next base: position 26,620,899 of record JAQQZT010000002.1, on the reverse strand, counting down.
GTCCTCGGAGCACGCTCAGCGCAGGGCTTCCACACGCCTCCTGCTTACAGCACAGTTGTGGGTGCATTTGGAGCCGGAGTCGTGCGCAGTGTGTCCGTGCTCTGAGCCAAACTCGTCCATATGCCTCTCCAGCTGACTCTTCATCTCGATCGGCCCTTGACCCCAACGTCCAGCGACATCCACTCGCAAAACAGCCGCCCAGAAAAGCAACATACGCACGCACATATGCGTTCGCAGTCGATTGTTCCTGCAAGCCTTTAGAGGATAGTCAAAGCTGATGTTCATATAATAAACATTATGGACGTGCTGAAAATTTTCCAGATAAAACTATAGATCGAATCAATGCAATTATTTTTACAATCACGGAAGTTGAAATGCTGGTGATCAGTCGTGAGTCGGAAGTATGTAGAGTTTCTTTACGTGGTTGTGTTTCAAGTTTTATTGTAAAAAAGATTTCTCTTGATTTCATGTAGACTTACAGATATTTTTGACAACGCTGATGTTAGTGTTTCCTAAAGCGCGCCGTCTCTATTGCAGTGTTGCATTTGTTATGAATGCCCTACAACATTTATCACAGCTGCTGATCAAGTTCTTAACTTTGTGGACTGTAGTTTCTTATTTGGCATAATGTTTGCAGTCTAATTTCAGTTCGTTCCATCATTTATGCCGCCATGTTGCCTGCATACGAATCAGTGTTTTGTCTGACCAGAATAAAGCAGTTAATATAGGAATGAATGAACTTGTAACAATATTGGTGTTCTTTTACTACTGTACATACCTCCTTTCATTGAATTTATCAATCATATCATGTCACTTTAATATCATGTGCAAAAAAAAAGTCAAAAGAAAATCTGGAGTAATGAAGATGACTAATACATCTCAATCTTGCCAAAATTCCATTGAAATGCTTCTTTATTATGTCTGGGGGGAAAAAATCATAATATCATACAGTATATATTTATGTTATGGAAAGAAGCCTATTCTACCATGATACTACGAGAAACGTTCAAGTAAAACTGAGACTTTTTATTGTGCAGAATAACAGAACACAGTTACAAAAGTAAAATCTCCATTTATTTCTCTATATAATCCGCTGCTACACTAATGCACTTATCCCAGTGTTTCACTAGTGCTTGGACACCATCAAGGTAGAAAGTTTTCCCAGGATGCCAGAATAATGATCAGACTGCCTGCCTGACATCTGAAACGCTGGCCTCCCAGGAACTCCTTTAATTCCCGAAACATGTGAAATTGGCTTGGAGCGAGGTCAGGACTGTACGTGGGATGTGGCAATAACTCCCAGCCGAGTTCCTGTAATGTGCACGTGGTGTTGGTGAATGAGTGTACAGTTGTCACAGACAGATGCGTCTCCTCAACAAGTTGCCGATTAGTTACAATATCTGTCGATTTTTAAGGATCAGACGTTCCACTCGCTGAATTTTTCAAGAGAATGACAGCGGTGGGCTCTGAACCACCTCGGCCGGGATCGTCATTCACAGGGACACAGCCTTCTTTTAAACATTTCATGTATTCTATTCTATTCTAATAATGAACATCTCAAAAAAGTTGACAATAGGAATAGTTTCTAAATTACCTAAAAGTGTATAAAGTCCTGGTGGAAACTGGTGTCCCATTCAGGGTGTATTCCCAACTTACACAGATATTATGTAGTGGGTTTGCAATTAAGTCGAAGCCACTCTTTTTGTCCTGTGATTGAAGATGCGCTCGGTTAGTGGAAGAATTGCCCACAGGCCTGCACTTTATTTTATCCTGGTCAATATTGTCAGCATCCATAGTGCATTGTGAAAACTCCTGCTTTCACAATGCACACCGCTGATGAGCCACGGCACATTAATACTGCACCAGATTAATATTTAACTCCGTCAAATGGAATATGGAAAATAACGGAGGCTCGTTAGCCCTCATGAGAGAAGCTAAGTAAGTTACATCCTGCTGACTTTTCATTGAGTGTTAAAAGGGTGGGGGATTCACACACATCTACACACACACACGTCTTCAGAACTACATGCTACATTAGCACACATTAGCATACACTGCATAGGTGCCAATATTGCATTTATAATTAGCAGCTCTTCCATTTTTTGCAGTGCAAAGAGACCACAGTCCCGCCCACTCGCTCACTATTGGCTCACAAGACTATGATTAGAAATTTACAATTAAAAGTTTTACCATAAGCAAACATGCATCTTTCATGTCCTGTGTTCTCTCCCGTTCAATGAATTACTTTATCTGTTTGCTGAATTTTATTGTTGGTTCATCTGAGAAAGCTGGCGTCTACTATAGTTTTCAGAAGTCTTAGATAACTGCTACGGCTAAATCGTAAATGGTGCCATAATATACACACATTATTGCGATACTGTACATAAAATGTAAAACCGGTTTAATGATGGTGGTAATTTATATATATATCCCTCTGCTGATGTAAAGTACATCACCTAAGTAGCAGCCGAGTGCTGCTTTTGTGCCCACAGCAAACAGATCCTCTCAGATCAGCACTCAGCAGGTCTTTACCACCGTCACAAACCGACCGTGTTTGTTTAAAGGGAAGATTTAAAGACGCCAAGCTCCTCTTGCTTTCCTCTAAAATGGCGTTTTAGCATGGTGTTTGCGGAGCAAACAAGCGGGCGGCGTGAGTGTGCTTTGTGACACTTGGCAAACACCATCATCTGTTGTTTAAAATCGGCCCACGCGAGGAGCTGCAAGACAAAGCCTGGTTGAGAAAGTAATCGACTGTCTAGACCTCTTTAACAAAGGCTGGCCCCTTTACAAAAGCAAGTCGCAACTTTTTTTTTTTTTTAGTTTCTTTGGCACACCAGGCTGGTAGGGCAGCAGAGGGGTCCGCATGAGAACGAAAACGAAGAGAGATGCCAAAAACACGCCATGCTGGTGGCCCTCACGTCCGAACACGGCCAAGATTATTACTGAGCTTAGTCAATAATGTGAATAGAAAACATAGAGCGGCTCCCAGTAGGGGGATACCAGTCCAAAGAAACTGTAGAAAAGTACGGGTACTGTGTCACAATCGTATTCAGATATTTTTTGTTTGTTATTTGGAGAAGTCAATAAAACAATAAGAACAGTCATTTTTATAAAAAGAAAAGTAAAAAAAATAAAATTTGATTTTTCTTTGTTAGTTTATGTACATTTTCTTAAGTACGAGAACAAGTATTCCATTTTAACAATTTTTTATACAAACCACAAGGGGTGGCACGGTTGCTTAGTGGTTAGCACTGTCGCTCCAGGTTCCGGGTTCGATTCGCACCTCAGGTCTGTGTGCAGGTTCTCCCCGTGCTCGGTGGGTTTCCTCTGGGTACTCTGGTTTCCTGCCACAGTCCAAAGACGTGTAGATTAGGTTCACAGGCATTCCCAAATTGTCCGTAGTCTGTGTGTGCTTTTCGATGGATTTGCACCCCACCCAGGTTGTACCCCGCCTTGTGCCCTAAGTCTCCGGGGATAGACCCTGTGTACAGGATAAAGCGATATAGGCGATAACAATGACAAACTACAAGGTGTGTAGCCTTACCGTTATGAGAGTAAAAACTCCATTTATTTCTCTATATAATCCACTGCTACACTAATGCACTTATCCCAGTGTTTCACTAGTGCTTGGTGCAAGGCAGAACGTTTTTCTCAGTATGCTGGAGCCATCGTCAGACTGCTTTCTTCTCGTCTGAAAAACTGGCCTCCCAGGAACTCCATTACCAGCCCATGTGGAAATGGCTTGGAGTGAGGTCAGGACCATATGGGGGATGTGACAATAACTCCCAGGCGAGTTCCTGTAACGTACAAGCAGTGTTCTTGAGTGATTGTGTGTACAGTTCACACAGATAGCTGCATCTCTTCTGCAAGTTGTCGTCAAGTTATCCATCGTTTTTTAAAGATCAGGGATTGTCATTCACGGATACACAGGCTTATTTTAAACCATTGTACCATTCAACTGTTTTGCTACAGGGTGATCTCAAAGTCTGGACCCACAGGCAGCTCAGTGCTAACCACTTAGCCACTGTGCCATCACACAAAGTTCTTTACTTTTTAAAAGACCTGACGTGGAATTAGGGAAATAAGTGTCTGATTTACTAATCTCAACATTTTGTTAAATAAAAACTTGCAAGTGTAATAATCACAAACATAACATTTGAGTTGATTATACTCGTACTCAACAAATTCTATAAATTGGGTGTGTGTATTTATTAAAGGTCCCATATTTGACTATTTCTTTAACAAGTTAACTCCGGCCTCAGAGCTCTCCGTTAATGCTCCTGCTGAAATACCCCTCAAATATGAATTTTTTCATACCTCATACTTCTTTTATTGTACTCCTCCTCCGTGTAAATGAGCTACCGCTGAGCCAATCCCACGAACAGAACAGTCGAGCTGGGAGAGGGTCTTTTCTTATATGAGGTCAAATTATGGGGAAACATTTTATTAGGTTGTTTAAACCCTGGTCAATTCAAAAATGGAAAAAGGAAAAACAGCAGGGGATGGTTTTTGTTATCCCATGCACACTGAATACTGAAGTAAAAGTCTAAAAATGACAAAAAAGTGAATTATGCATAATACGCGTCCTTTAATTCCAGTCATAAAGAAGCAAACACATTGTATTGCATGCTGATACTTATAAAATGTCATAGGTAAAAAAAAAAAGATACAGCATGTCAGAAATAAGCCTGACAAGCCAGCGATGATGATAAAAATGATCAATTAGTATTAATACCCTAATGTGTTTAATACCTCTTATACAACAGTGATTTATTTAAATTTATTTACCATGCATGAAGCAGCTATATGCAGTTGTCATCATCAGAATCATCAGAATCATTGTTTTGCAGCCTGAAGTTAATAACACACACACAAGCACATGCGCACACACACAATCGTGTTGTTGAGAAAGTGTTAACCTGAAGACTTTCTGTCCTGAAGACTTTCACCTGGCAGAAAACTTACAACAAAACCCTTGGTGTCATGTTGCTGTGGTATAAAAAGAATAAAACGCTTCAGTAGGTTCTGATGACTTTTCTATAACAGCACACCCTTGAACGTTTTATTCCTTACTTCATCAGTTGATGTTAAATCTTATTTTTTAATACCACCATGTTCTCAGACTTTCACGTCCTCATGATGCTCAGCATGTTGTGACATAATTTCCCTCAGTAACGATAATGCGTGTTTGCTTGTGTGGCCTTCCCCTAGCAAATGAGCTAAATGACTGGTTTATGACTGTGTGAGTGTGTGTTGTTATTATGTTAGCATAAGCAGAAGAGAAAAAGGGAGAGGATTGATGATTTGGCTTGTTTACCGGCGTGCTGCTTGGCCGCAGCTTGCCATCGTTGCTGCTGCTGCTGCTGCTCGAAGCCTCTGGAGGTTTCCCGGAGCCCTGGAGTGCAGCGGAAAAACCAAAACACTCCTAAGAGGAGAAGTGCAGAGGTGAGCACGCAGTTCAGCACGCTTTCTGACCTCAAACAGCTAACACAGTAAACGCTTACACTCGGATGGACGTGACAAGCCAGGCAGAAGAGATAAACGCTGGAGGAGATTAGGAATAGAGGACCGGGGGGGGGACGATGATGATGATTATATGATGATGATGATGATGATGATGATAAAACAGTGGCAATGATATAACAATGTATTCTTAAGAATGAATAAAATATAAAAAATTTTACAAGTTCTAATCTAAAACCTAACAAGCCAAAAAACTAATTTGGTCAAACGTTTTTGGAAGAAGCATTAGTAATGGCTCAACAAAATAATTAAGATGCCTAACACGCCTAATATTTTACACTTATGGCTTTAATTAATTTTTGGGCCAAACCATCATCTTCAAAGTTTGACAAAATCAACCCTTAAGGTCACATGACCAATAAACCCAAACAAGGAACAGCTCTTATTTTGAAATAAACCCTCAATATAAATTTGTATATTTTCTTGTTGCAGTTGGTCACTAACTAAAACATTCAACTGTCACAATTTTCAGACTTTTTCCACATGTTCGCAAATTGTTATTCTCTGACACACAAGGTTGTCTACAACAAAACATTTATTTTGAAATAACCTTATTTTAGAAGGTTTAAACTTCCAGATTTTCAACCAAAAGCTGGTGCTTCGTGACGAGCCAACCGTATCGCTTCTTTCTGTCATGTGATCACAGTGGCTGCCATAAGAGGCTTAAATGTGTTCAGTGGGTTTTTGGAGAATGTTGATGCCAAGAAAAGGATGTTTCACTCCGTTATTGCCGTTGCAGTCGTCCAGCAGCGATAAATGACAGGTATTCATTGTTTAACATTAAATGAGATACGTTCTGTGAAATACAGTAGGACACTATGTGATTTGGATGTTGTTCGAAAACCATGTTATATACATAACAAAGCTGCATGGGATAACTGTAGTACTGTAAAGCACTGTGATGAAGCAGAGAAATAACATTACAAAGCAAAACATGTACAAATGATTTGTGTATAAGAGAGATGAGATGTACATGCTGTGTGTGGGAAGCAGTTGGTTAAATGATGCACAAAACTGGTAGCAGGCAAAGCTGTAAACTAAAGTTTTTATATTGCTCATCATGTTTCTTATGATCTTCAATAATCTATATAATTAATAAGGTTTTGTGTGCAACAAAACTCAACACCTTTTTCTTGATTGTAATTTGAGGCCATTACTCATTAAAAAAATCACAATCAAAGCATGAGTTTGCTATATTTCTTTAAATAATACTAAATTGCAATCCTAAACTGCATAGTTATAACCACAAACATAACTGTAGGATGATTTATCCAATGTGGCAAAACTGTGGGAGATGGATTTATAGTTTTTTGAAAAATCACACAAAATTCACACTTATACTGTATTACCCAAACAATTTTGCCATTTGTGTTTTGTTATCCCTTTACCATGCACAAAATAATCTCTCTCAGTTTGCAATATTAATTGTTTCATAAAATTTTTTCTCAAAACTATAAAAATGGAGATCTCTCACTTTGCTGTCAAACTGCTCATATATCCGGAGCAATTCCGAAGGTATAGATAAAGATATGCTACTCTGCTGTCTGCAGGTTCAAATTATCATAAGCTAATGGGGAAAAAAGTAATGATTAAACTCTGTGAATAAAATATTCATATCGCTCTGTCCACATTAATAACTCAGCTAAATTCACAGATCATATAATATTAGCAGCAGTGTTGAGGTGTGTATGAATATTAGGAACAGCAATATTGTTAATTCCCATGATAAATGTGCCGGGTGCTGTGTGTGAGTGTGTGTGTCTGCCACTCACGCTCCGTGTGTGTGTGTGTGTAGTGCCTAACAAGGGGTGAATAGTGCTGAGCCTGTGATGGCTTCATTACGCCAGCCTCTCTTACCTTCTGGAAAAAATTAAAGCTTTAATGAAGTCCGTTACGAGATGACACCTCCTCGGCACTTCGGCTTTAAATCAGAGATAATGAAGGCCCATTAATGAGGGCTTCAGTCAGAGCACACCTGATCTGCTTCTCCCCTCCGCCCTCCCCCCCATCCCTCCCTCCTCCCTCATTCTTTCTCTTTCTCTCGCTAATAAATAGCACACAGCTGAGTCAGCACAGCATCTTCACCTGAGAGACAAGCTGCCTCGCAAACACTCAAGCTCCCTGTCTTACACACACACACACACACACACACACACACACACACACACACACACACAAA
>JAQQZT010000002.1:26582478-26604340 GCA_030068275.1 Clarias platycephalus | reverse complement strand
GTGTGTGTGTGTGTGTGTGTGTGTGTGTGTGTGTGTGTGTGTGTGTGTGTGTGTGTGTGTGTGTGTGTGTGGATGGTTGAGCTGTTATTGTCAAATATTCGCACAATGATGTGAAAACAAATTCTGTGGTTATGTGGTCAAGGTATTTTTCCGTTCCCAAATGATTGAGAGGAAAAAGTAACAAATAATACACTCTGTTATTATGAAAAAGAAAAAAGATTTTGATTGTGTTGGAACACATTTTATGACATAACTCATTCTAATTATTCACAATAAAAAAATAAAAAAAAACTCTTTCATGAACCTCTAATAATGTCCTGTTAATAATTATTGTCAGGAATTTAAAATCTGAATTTAATATCCTAATCCTCAAAATGATAATAAGACAAGCCTGTATCAGTGTATGTGTGTGCGTGTATGCGTGTATTCACCTGTTGCTCACGTGAGGCAAGCGGGCGTATGATGGCGTGTCTTAGGGGAATACGACGCGTCTCATTCTGGTCAGGACTAATGTGGCAAAACAAGCAGGCGGATCCCTCAGGTAGATTTCCGCTGTAGCCAGAGGGAGATTAAACAAGATTTACACTTTTGACCTTTCACGCACACACACACACACACACACACGGATCCATTGATGCTCCAGTTAATTGATGGTCCAGTTGATAATGATTGCGTTTTAGTTACTCCATTTATTTACTCATTTATTTAATAATTTCATATTTCTCATTTAAAACATGATGATGATGCGTGTTGATGGATCGATCAGCGATTCTATTCGATGATCAGTTGATTTCTTGTGAATTTCAAGCAATCGATTCTGAAAAATTGCTATTGATTTTAATGGTTAAAAATTCCAAACACACTCGTATGTTGCATGTTTTTCTGCGCGCCCCCGGCAACTGCTGTGTGGTGGAAACGTGCATGTGTATTATGCTGATAACCGCGAACAAACCGTAACTAGGCCAACCAGCAAAGAAAAGAGTTCAATTACTACTACTGTAAATAAACCATAACTTTGAAGATACCCACTCATTTTAACTGCAGACTGCAGAAGCTACAGTATATATGAGTCAGAACGAAGGTTGTGGAATTTTGTCCTTGATAACAAACTTCACAAGGAACATTTATTATGTAACAACCGATACATACCTATTGTAATGTACTTACAGTATTGTAAGTATTTGATTGACAGATATGAAAAAACCTGAACTGTCAAAGAAGGATTGTACCCTAATTAAACGATCGCTATTAATAATCAATCATTGATTGACCCACTCAAACTGACGATCCACTAGGGAATGGTTACCGACTCCCAGCACTTTTCATCCATTTATACAATTTATACAGTGCCGTGCAAAAGTATTCATACACCTTGAACTTTAACATTTTTCGGATTTTTATTTGTAACAAATTTTGAAAACCATTTTTCATTTTCCTTCGACTTCACAATTATGTTGCGTTTTGTGCTGGTCGATAACATTAACTCCCAATAAAATGCATTTACATTTGTAACATGATAAAATTTGGAAATGTTCAAGGGGTACGAATACTTTTGCAAGGCACTGTATTAGAATGGTAATAGTCCATCGTTTCCTCACCAAACTCCATTCTAATAGAGTTTCATTTAATGGAAAGTGTGATTTAGATTAAATGGCTTACATTTAAAGAAAAGGGATTTAATAATAATAATAATAATAATAATAATAACAGAGGACTAAATGTGAATGATATTTAGTGGTTTAAAAAAATCTTCAGAATAATATAACATCAAGTTTATCTATGCAAATTCTCAGTCTTGGGAAGTGGCCTACTTTAAGCATGAGAGCAAGCTGTGGTCTCTTGTGTCTTAATAATATTTTCTGTTAGTAATGTCACTTGTTGCTCACACCACACTGGCGGTGTCTGCTGGGGGAAAAGTCTGCTGCTTAAAATACAGTTTTGCCAAAGCCTTTGCTCAATAATAAACAGAAGAATTCTCAGCTATTCACATAACCATTCCATGCATTCGCTTTGCAACAATGCGACCTTTTCCAGGCCCATATCCATATAGCCTTTCCTTCCTCAACCAATGCAAAGGAATGAAGCTCCTGTCAGAGATGCCCCAGCATCCTATAGCAATGCCCTCCCAGGCCTATTTGTATGGAAAACAGAGGTTACGCCTTGACCCCACCCTCTATCAATCAAAGCACTCACAATGCTCCTCCATCTGTCTGCCGGTCCACATCAGTACTGCGCCTCCGTCCTGCCTCCTGTGAGCGAGAGGGCCTGCACGGAGAGCAGAGCCCCGAGCGACAGCCCCCACTTCCATCCACCAGTGGCCAATGCTCAGGGGGGCCATTAAAATCAGCAACATCACCAAGCAGTAATGACGAGCAGAAGATCCACTTCCTCTCTCTTTTTTAATGCCGTGACTCTTTATGCATCTCTGTGTGACACCGGTTCTACACAGTAACCCCACGCCGTGACCTTCGCAGCCCCCAGACGCCAATCTGGGGATAACAGCAAACAAAACGTTGTATCTTCAGCAGTCGGACGTGGGAGGAATCAAAGACGGCATTGTGGAAAAAAAAAAAAAGGCCGAATAGGATGATCCGAGTGGTGAGACATTGTTAAATTGTCAGTGTGTTGTCAGATGATTAACACAGATAAACTAGGTGAAGTAGGCAAACGTTCAGTTTGTTTTTGCGGACACTTCACACATGTAGAAGAATCCTGAAAAGCGAAAATGAACAGGATATGCACGCCAATACGCAATCAATTGCTATCATGATCCTTATTATAAGAGTGTTATGATTGCTTCAACTCAAGATGCACAAATATCATAATCAGTTACAGCAAAATGATATTGTGATAAGCCCTAAATCTATGCTTTTTCATTCTCAGACAGAAAAAAAAAAAAAAAAAAAAGACAGATCTCAATTTGACGTCTCCTTGAAAAACAAAAAACCTCTGTCTGCCTCTAAGGCACTTTGCCCTCAAACTCATTGATTGCTCAACTGTCTGCCACTCAATGATAAAAAGTGCCACCCGAAAGCACGGCTCCCCCGTTTCTCCCACGATCTCCCTCTTTTGTCTCCGAAATGGTGTAATTTCAGAGATTGAAGTCGTTGCTGGTGGCTTCATCTCCTGCTCTGACAACAATAGCCCATGAATGCTTTCAGCAATGATGGATAAATTGCTGGGTAGTAAAATATTATATCTAAGGTAGGTGATGGGGCACCGTCTACGGCGTCGCTCTCTCCATCAGTCTCATGGCAGCTGAGGTAATTATAGTCTGTTATTCTGTCTCTCTCGCTCTCCTTCTCGGCATGGGAGAAGCTTCTGCTGTTTGTCACCAGCTCATCTAAACGAGCAAAAGGACAGTAATGGTTCCAATTAACATCTGTTGCCTGACTGGCATTTTCAAAGGCACTGACAAGCCCCTTCGGTGACCTTTTCCTGATTATTGACCTAAAAAAAGTTCCATAATTAACTGTCCGTCTAAACCCACAATCCAGTGGCTATAATATTGATAATATGGGTGATGATTTGGAGTAGAAAATGAACAACAGACTGGAACATACACGGAACGTTCAAGTCATATCTGGACTTTTGATGCAGAATTAAAGAAAACACTCATGAGAGTAAAAACTCCCTGTATTTCTCTATACAATCCCCTTCTACACTAATGCATTTATCCTAGTTTTTCACTAGTGCTTGGATACCATCAAGGTAGAAAGTTTTCTCAGAGCCATGAGCCTGCTTCACGTCGGAAACGCTGGCCTCCCAGGAACTCCTTTAATGGCCCAAACATGTAGAACTGGCTTGGAGTACGGTCAGGACTATTGTGGGAAATAACTCCCGGTTGAGTTCCTGAATTATTCAAGTGGTGTTGGTGAATGATTGCGTGTACAGTTTCCACAGACAGATGCATTTCTTCTGCAAGTTATCAGTCTAATTTCAAGGATCAGTCGGTCCACTTGCCGAATGTTCACGGAAATGATTGTAGTGCGCTGCAGTGGATCGTCATGGCCTTCTTTAAAACATTTACACTGCTCAAATACTTTATTGTGACTAAGAGTTTCATCACCATACTGCGCTTGAAGTCGTGTGTAAATGCCAGCTGTTTTTTTTTATGGCTAAACTACCAAGAAATTTCAATACAAGTTCTGGTTTGACTTGAACTTCTCTCATACAGTATATTCAGACTGATCAGTATACAGTATTCACTTCATCTATAAGATTTACTTTCAGTAATTCCATGCACTGTACTAAAAACAAAGAAAAAAAAAAACTACAATCAAGGCAGGCTAGAGAAGAAGAGATTCATTCAATGCACCTTCTGATACACTGGCAAAAGAAAGCTTACTTCATTAAATTATCTAACCAAGAGTGATAAATGGTTTACAGTATGTGGCAAACTGAGCTATAGAGTGCAGAGGAAAGCCAGGAGCCAAGAGGAATAAAACACTTAAGGGCATGCTGTTATAAGAAACTAATAGACAGGGTGGTGTATTATAGCCTGATGTACAGAACAGTTAATATACCACTTGATTAATTTATTAAATGTTCAACACAGAAGTAATTGTCAGTTTCCACAACATGAATTAGCTCCTGTTATGATGTACATTACAGCACTTCTAAATAATTCTCTAATTAGCTTTACATACTTAAATGCTTACATATAACTATTACAAAGCACTGGTTTGTAGACATTGGAGAGTCCTGACAAAAGACCTCATTACAAAAAATGTCACCATATAAAAACTATTAAGAATATCTATTTTTTATGTATGGCTTAAACTAGACAAGTCTTTGGGAAAGTTATTACTATAGAAATTTTAAGGTATTAGAACAAGTCCATTAATAAAAACCATGCAGCCTGAGCTATTGTCAGAGCTGCTGTTATAGAAAGCTAATCAATGCCTTCTGACCAGTCATAATCAGGCTCACTTTGGCACTGTGGTATAATGGAAGGTGGATCTATTGTTTGTTACAACACTTGGATATTTGGCTTCACCTTTGTAATCTACATCTAATGCTGGATAGTTTTAAAGAATCATTTGCATTCCTGTAATGACTTCCTTTTCCCTTCAGTATGTCAAGTATTCACTGTGATGGCAAAGCACCTGTGCTCACTATTAGAAGAGTCAGGACACCACCCACTGTAGACCCGGCGCACCCACACACCCAGACCCGAGCCACGCAGGGACGAGAGATCCCCCCGCTCTTCAATTTGTCCTTCCAAGGATTGTCTTTTATTGATGACTTTCTAGGTCAGCGACCCTGAGTGCTTTTCAAAGGATCTAAAAGGCACCCAGATGGGCCAGCTCAAGAAGGAGCCCTATTGTCGCAGACTTTCTATAGTGTCTTACAAATGAAATGCGCAGGAGCCATTAGCCCTCAGTGGATTGTTTTATGGGCTGGGTGCCCCTCTCATGGGGGGTAATGATGACAGTGCAGGCCACAGATCAGTCATCTCAACAATTGCAGCGAAGCCCCTTTCTTAAGACAAGAGGCTTTGGCTTCTCTTCTTTTGCCATCGCTTTTCACTGGGAATAAACTCCTGGTTAGGTTCACAATGGAGAGCCAAGATGTTGCAAGTTTGGTAAGCTGTGGTGACAGTGCAAACAATCTGTTGTTCCATCTTCGAACTGTGACTGCTTGCACCAGTTCAGGGAATATTCAAGGAACTTGTGAATCATTAACCAAAGCATGAAGTGCAAATGGACTTCATGACGGTGTGTTCAAAAATAACGACTCTCCACCATAATAAAATGTCTTTTATTGATGCCTTTTAGGACTCTTTGTGCTGTACTAAAAGATCTCTGAGTTGCCCATACCAGCTTGTTCAGGAAGGGAGCTGTTGCCATGGTGCACCAGACTTCGGGCAGGTAAAGCCCTGACCGCGTTTCCTTAAGGGACAGGAAAGGCAGGTGTCAGCTTTCCACCTCATCCACCCCGATCCATGTGCAAACTCCCAGAATGTTGGCCGTGTGAGCTCAGCAGATAAGCTTTCGACTAACCCTGACATCACCTTATTGAATTAGGCTGTTTGTGTTGGTGGCCACCAGGGAAGGAGCCTTCACCTTCTCTTCTCACCTGTTGACAGGTGGGGGAGAATTCAAAGCTACCTCAGAGGAAATTAGTGAGCAACTTCATTTGGGTGCCAGCTGGGTTTGATTATAAATGATTTTGGAGAAGATTTTTGACAGCTCTTTGTTAGAACAAAATGCTAATCTACTGTAATGTTTGGTACGAAATAGGTAAAGAGATTGATTAATCAATCTCATAAAAAAAATAAAAAAATAAAATAAAATATTGTATAGCACTGAATTGTCATATCTGGTTAATCCCAAGAAAAATGATGAGAAAATCTTCCATACCACCTTGTTAGGTTCCAACATTTGTTTATATTTAACCTTTTGAGACTCGATTGTCCTCGTACAGGGACATGTAATTTCCTCCCTACTACATTATCCTTGTGCGATATGATTCTTTCAAATGTCCTTCTCTTTATTGACATTGATTATGTTCATAGTTATCAGGCGCTAATAAAGAGAAACAGCAGGGAGAAAATGCAATGTACACGACAGTAGAGTCCGGGTCTCAGGAGGCTGTGTTTCAGTCTGTGTTTATTCCCATCATTGTGTTGACTTTGATTAGTTGATTGTTGATACTGATATTTTTAGCTCATCCTATTTAAAAATGAATGTGAGGGCAGCAGCATGGAGAAAAGTCCATATCGCCATTCTTTACAGCTTGTAGCTTACCTGTCAATCAGCTGGAAGTTGAAATGATGTAAGTTTTATTACAGATTTCACTAACTTCATGGCACTAAATGACAAGCTGTAATAAGGAAAATGCATTCTGACAATGTTATTTTTACCACCCGCTGTTCAAGTGCTGTGCGAAAGTCTGACTCATCAGTCGGTAAACACTGTCGGGAGAAATGAAATTCGTAATGAAAACAAAACTTGTTCATTGAACCCAAATGAATGACACTCAAATATCAATACATTGAACAAGCAAATAAAGAATATAGCTCATTACAACCCACCCTGGATTGTTACATAACCTCAGTTAAGGTTTGTAGGCTTTGTAAAAGTTCACAAAATCCCAAACTGAGATGATCTCCCAATTTGGTGATGCCACCCAGTACTGATCGCACAGATCAGTATTTTTCAATCACTGTTTTCAACTGCATTTGTGAAGCTGCTGCTTGATTATCATATGTAATTTGTGAGTTGGGGCTGAGGGACTGAGGGACTCCTCTAATCCTCTTTGGCTGGCAGCTGCCTGGACCCCTCTTCCCATGTTTTGCTAATTTGGGTCTGTGATGTGGTACACTTGTTCAGCGCTGATTGTTATCAGCAGCTCAAACGCTGAGGGAGGGACAAGGGATGATCTGAGCCATGTATCCAAGTCCTATCTTGGCATATTTGCATAAGAGACAGGGGGCTCTGATATAAGATAAGCAGGTGACGCACATTTTGCGATCACGGGCTGTGACCTTAGTCGAGGGTGGGTTTCTGGAGAACAGGGGTGTTGATGAGCATATATAAAAGATGGGATGTTTATTAGACAAACGGATTAGACGGGGGTTTTATTTATGAGCT
This sequence comes from Clarias platycephalus, assembly GCA_030068275.1. NCBI lineage: Eukaryota > Metazoa > Chordata > Actinopteri > Siluriformes > Clariidae > Clarias > Clarias platycephalus. The sequence goes on along the minus strand of JAQQZT010000002.1, from coordinate 26,596,742 downwards.
AGCCCTGTCGGGTGGATATCAAACCAATCAGCAAATAAATGCTGTTAATGATCAACTACATGATTAAAGATTATTTTTGCTCAGCAGAGGATAATGAATTAGCACAACAATTTCCCAGCTGGGTTACTCTTGTCTTTTTTGTTCCTTTCTAAACACTCAAGACGTTTTTGTGCACTGGGTCTACTTGCCCTGGTCTTTGGTCAAATTCGCCTCAAATCCAAGCAGGCCCGGAACAAATGTTAACACAGCAACAATAACCTTCTCTCTGACCAGCAATAAAGCCCTTGGTACCAAACGGAGAGGTTAGTGCTTGAACGCTACTGAGTAGGGTATTGTTTAATGCCAGTAGGTGTGTTTTCAATTTGGGACCCCCTGCCTTTAAGCTTTTATGGTTCCTCGGGTTTCCCACAGTGCTGGAGTGGCCAACGAGCTCTCACTGTACTCAGACTCAGTCATTTAGCAGGGTCTTGGCTGTGCAATCCTGCCCTGGTTTATCGATCCCATCACAGGTACTGACGCAGCCATTTTCTGTCAAACTGCAATAAGTCAAAAGACTCTTCAATCCATTTCTGACCCCTAGGTCTGTCTGACTACTGTATTAGAATATCGAGCTTGATCTGGAATGAAGAGATGTGCATGATGGAATTCCTGAGTGAAAGGCAGGAGCCTCCCTGCAGGATGCTTCACAGTTGGTATCTATGGCATTCCATGAACACAAAAATCTGTTCCACTAGGCTTTCAGACCACCTATCACTCAAGCTTCCTCTCTTAGGCCTGTTCAGTCATTCCTGAGCAAGGAAACTGAATGTTGCAAAGTTTTTCACTGGCATTTCTTTGCTAAGGCCACTATAGCAATCATGAGACTTTTGTTTGTAAGCAAATCCTACCATTCCACCACCTCTACCTTCCAAATGAGTGGTCTTCATCTAACATCTCCACTCTATTTATGACAAATAATGACACCAAGTCGCAGTTAAAATGGGAGTCCTTGGGGCAGTTGCACAAACAGAGCAGTGAAATTTAACCCATCATATGTGGGAACATGTGGGCAGATTAATGTCCAGCAAGCATTAAAGCCTCGGCTGCAAATGGCGTCTGATCTGAATTCCTGCTTGATTTCTATCCCCTCAACAGACCCCCACCCAATCTGCAATTTATACCATTCACTAGTGATCAGGCAACAGAGTGCCAGCCTGCCACATATGGATCCTCCCTTGATATCATTCAGCTAGCATGTAATCTTATTATGCAAAGTCTTAATCCGTACCTACGTCCCAATGCCCCACGGGTCACAATATTGCAATATCAAGGTGCTAGGAGGTCATGTTGTGTGATCCCTTTTCGATTCTTCTGAGGGGATGGGGGACTTAGAGGAAAGTCCCAAGAGCCTTACGGACTGGATTGAGAAATAGAGAGAAAGATACAGAGAGGAAGAGATAGCGGGTAGAGACCTGCTGTATTTTTGAAGGATGAGATTGACACACTGTCTCCAGCAAGGATTAGACTTGATTTGAAGCAGTGGGATTTTTCCAGCAGACGCATTATTGGACAGGGGAATAAGAGGCCACCAGCGTGGCGAAATTGGATCAGGATTGGCGTTCGCTGTGAGTCAGCGGTGGCAGCTAAAACAGCAGCCGCCTCACCAATTTCTCTCTCCTTTCAGGTGGAGCCACCTCCAGTGACTTGGAAAGAGAGAGGATGGGAAGAAAGGGAGGGGTGAAGAGAAATTGAGAAGAGAGAGAGAGAGAGAGAGAGCAAGAAAGAGAGAGTGGTGGGGGTGATAATTTTGAGGTCTGTGAGGTTTAGCAGCAATGTAATGAGATTAAGTGTAACACCTTTGCTAAAAAAAAAAAAAAAAGCCACCTGGTGCTGTTACGGGCGGAGAAAGAGAGGGCACTAATCCGTTCCCATCTCTGGGACATCATTCAGAAAGGCCGCGAGTGATTTCCGCTCTGCAAGCCTCTAGTTAATTCCATCACCAGGCGAGACAAGTGAGAGAGAGAGAGAGAGAGAGAGAGAGAGTGAGTGAAGGGAAAATAAAGCCTAGAGCTCATTATCCATAACCAAAGCTCCCAAAAACCACAGACAAGATGTCATTCCAAAGTTCAAAGGAGAGTCAGGATTCCTTCTTTAAAATAAATAAGACTTTAAAACAGTGTAATCATGCTAGTTATTGATTTCATGTAAGGCTTCTCTGTTGGAACCTTATAATGATGTGACAATCAGGTCAGTATCAGAGGTTTACTTATGTGTCTTACAATGTCATTAAATATGACTTTTTGCAGTCACATGACTACCTTGGCATCAGTCACCACAACAGAAGGCAGAAGAACCATTCTGACATTAATCTGACATTAGGCTACTATGTATTTTCAAGTTTGAAGAGCCAGAAAACATAACAGAAAGATTACCTGATGATTACCAGATTACCTACCAGATTTCCTGATGATTTGTCACTCAGATAAGAGTATTGTACTTTTTGTAATGTAAAAATTGTAATGTAATTTTATACTTTTATTGTAACTTTGTAAATTGTAGATTTGTACATTTATCCCAAAATTTTACATTTAAAACGTAAAAAAACACATTTTTTACATTTAAAAATTTACATTTCTCTTGTGTCTTTCTTTTCCAGTTTTTTTTTTAAAGCAATTGCTTAACTGTCGTTAATTCACTGCATGTCATACTGTGTATGGTTGTGTACTGTAGGTGACGAATAAATTTTTTTATTTGACTAACCTAGCAATTGCTAGCTTCTGTTCTGCTGATTATTTTTATATGCAGCATGTCGTGCGTGACTTTGTAACATATTCAAAAAAGAAACAACCTTTTGGAAATGGATAATGAAGGTAATAAGAATATTAATTTACAGAAGTTTGATTTGTTATCGTAACATGATTACCTCAGACGGTGTACAAATATGTGATTCCTGCTGAATTTGAAGGCGTTCGCGAGCAATAGTGCTATACCTCTCTGCGGTTCTATGGAAATGGTTGTGGTTTACACTTCATAGTGGTTGTGGCTGTGGTTTACACTTCATGAAATGATATGCATTGGACGTAAACAAATATTGACTTTTAAAGCTTTCTAATGAATACAGTAGCTAACTGACTGTATTGTGGTTGAATCCTAAATAGTGTAAAATGGAAAGCTAGTGCATTATGTAATCTCTTGTTCCACACAACGTGTGGTCTAGATCAGGGGGTTAGGGAGGGGTTTGTAATTCAGCCTTGTGTTAGTTTGTATTGTAGCTTGAGTTAGCCGTGAACAAATAAACATGGGTGGTTTAGAGGTACAGTAAATGAGAACGACTTACAAGCAATTACTACGTAGACAAAGTGTTGTTTAAAATGATAAACGCTATCAGATGTGTATTCTTGCTGAAAGTTGTCTTATTGTCTTATAACAGCCCATCACTATTGTAAGTGATACAGTGATGGTGTCGATCCTCTCAGCAATCACAACAACCTTTGCATCCTATTTCATAAAACCGCCAATCAGCAGGATAACTGATGGCCAGTAGCCAAGTCTGCCTCACAGTACAATCCAGACCATCAAGTCTTGGTCACATTACACCTCACAGTAACCATCGTTCAGATTTACAGTTAATGGCTGATAATGCACTAGCGGCCCCCCGGGATGTGAGGCTACAAAACAACGTCGGCCTTGCAACTCGCAGGAAGCCGATGTGTGCCGTTCTGAATGACATGAGAACATTTAGAAGCAGACACATGGGGGCTTTTCCGATGATGGGGTCAACATAATGAACACGAGGGAGGGTATAGGGTGGGTGTGTATGTGGAAGGAGGGAGTGGAAGCGTCGACATGATTAACAATCTGGGGTTATTTTTAAGTCAGGTCCGGGCAGGTCTGGGCTTGCAGGGTGTGGGTGGGGGGGAAGGGGGCACTCCAGGGCCTGTGGGTATCTCTGGGCTCTAGTGACGTCGCATACAATGGGGACACGGTCACAGTGAGACTCCCCTCTGGCAACTGCTTTCACAACAAACGTGTAAATAGGCACTTAAACCCGGACGCTGTAGCAGACTTTCACTTGGTAACAACAAGGCATTGTTTTATAAGGCAGCACTGAAGAGTTGGCTACAGCAGCAGTGATGGTGGTTTTAAGAGAAAGATGAATGTGCCTCTGGCTTGGAGAGTGTGTGTGTGGGTTCCGAATGTTTCAAGTACAGGGTTGCCAGGTCAAAGAAAAAATATTTACCCCAACTACATCCAAAAAAACAGCAAAAAAGACATGAAACTAGTCCACATTGTTCAGGCGAAGTGTTTCTTTCATTCTTTGCCTGGTAAACAAGGGTCACTGTAGTGCACACGCATTTCTGATTCATAGTATCTACACAATGTGTTTGTATCACTTACTGTACATTTGGACGATTTTGAAGACACCCTTAGACAGACTGACTTGTATTTTTTTATCTCAGTTATACATGTGAGAATTTAAGGGTTAAGCGCGTTCCTCAGCACTGGGATATGAACTCATGGCCTTCTCATCAGTAGTCTAACATCTTAACCAATGTGCTCTAAAATCCCAATCTTCACAATCTTCTTCTTGTCTTTTAGACCTGGCATTCTGTTGGTATATCCAAAGAAACGCACAAAATACGCACATAACAAGCCTCGACAACCCCTGCACCTGATTTTTCGTCCCACAACCTTTTTCCAATCCTTTTTCTGTAAAAGTGGCAACCCTGTTCAGGTTTCGAGGAAGTTAAAATTGTGTTTGGGTTGAGGAGGAGTGTGGCAAGGTGATGGTTTGATTTAATGATATTGAATCTCACTGATCACCCATCTCCAGCTTTGTCTCTCTCTCACACACACAGGTAGAGGATTGTACTGAGGGCTGTTAGTGTTAGCGCCAGTTGAGTGAGCCAGATGATGGGTTGGGCAGTAAACCACTGGCTCTCTGACACAGTGTCTAACATAAACAAAGAAACAATGAGAGTGCAAGCACTGGGCCGCCTGCAATCCATCAGCCCCCCTCACACAAACACGCATACAAACATGTGCTTTTCAGGACATGGGGGGGATTAGACATATTGTATGTAGCATATATGACATTTTAATTTTAAATAAAATTCTTTATTATAGTGAGGACAGTATATTTGTTTTTAATTGAGCCCATACAAATTATGTGGGTCTCAGGATCTGCGTCATCAAAAGCAATACCGTTTTTAATACTATAATGCATATCGGCTGTGATATGTTCAAGCTATTTAGTGTATTTTGTGACATCACAAGCCCAAATCCCCAATACATCATCAGATAAACAGAGAAAACAGTTACTTAAAAAAATTGACCCATATAATCGGAAGCATCTAGCCGGGGGACTCGCAATTTTGAACCAGAAGTACTTTAATCCTATTTCTGTGATACTTCAGCAGGCATTAAGTGACTATGAAGAGAGATTCCATGCGCTTGTTTTCCCTGACAATGAAGGATCCAACAGGTGAACCATTAGCAGCCCAACTTATGGAGGATGCAGGATCCAATTAGTAAACTTTCAAATGTAAGTACTTTCACTCAATCAAATAGTAATTGATGCTATTAAATATAAAAATGTATTTCCTATTTAAGAGGGGGCGGGGCTTACATGCAATTACCTCCCTGAGAGACAGGTTTTTGTAAAACATGGTAAAGCGTGGTCACATGACATTAGCCAATGCCTGCATCCAACCTACACCAAAACCATTTTTCTTTCCACAGATAATTATACTTTATATTACATTATTATGTTAAGTCCAACTGCAGCTGTGAAGGTTGCTAGGCAACAGGAACGGTGCTTCATGACGCAATGGTAAGAGCGGAAACAGCTGATGATGCAAATAGGAAGTCCTTTGTAGACCAGACCGTTTCATTTCAGTTTGGACTTCATGGTCAATGCAGTCAGCGAAGGCCACAATCCTACCAAGTCTGCTTCCTTCGAAGGAAAATTAAAATCAGCACAGGAGTTTGAACGGCGATGTTGGAGACTCCTTCTGATTTACAGGAAAGACTGATTTTATTGAAAGATCTGGTTAAACAGAGGTTGGATCATCTTTTGACATAGTGGTCCAAAAAAAAAGCCGTCCAAACTGATTGGTTGATAAAAAGGCTGGAAGGCATCATACATGTCAATATTTGCTAAATGATCCACATAGGGACTGCAAATTTTAGAAATTCACTCTATCACAAAAAAAAACAAACAAACAAACAAAAAAAACCACTTCTGATTTAAGATCTCGTGTTTCGAATGTGTGATTAGGAAGGCAGCACCTGCCGGTTCCATGATCCACGGAGCAACACAATTACATTTGTAGTCTCGGCCTAAAACAGGGAAGGAATTTTAAAAGATTTGAGCTGGAATATGAACTGGAAGCTGGAGGAGGGCCCTGCTTTTGTCTGCCTGAGATTATGGTCGAGTTCAAGGAGAGAGCAAGAGGAGGGAGAACGTAAAAAGAAAAGTTCATTAAAAGAAAAAGAGTGGCTTTGCACCCCTCCTCCTCCTCCTCCTTCTCCGTCTCTCTGGGCATCAGGCTTGCTTTGAAGGAAACGCTTCTCAAGGCTACCTGTGAACTGAGTAGGAGATCAGTGAAAGCCACCGGTTCTCACTTGACGGCAGTTTAAGGTTACCGCTGCTGTTCTCTTGCTCGCACACACACACACACACACACACACATATACACACGCACGGTGGCACACCAGGACTTCCACACCCCAAATGATGTGAGAAAAGGTGGCGAGCATTGAGGTCAGACTGAGTTACGCTCACCTGTGAATTTACTGCACTTTCTGATCTTGATTTTTTTTCCCACTGAGAAACGATAAAAACATGTGCTACATGAAATCATCATAGCATTCTATTTGCAAAAATAAAACAGCTGTTGTGAACTTTATCGCAAGTAGGGATGGGAATCACCAGGGACCATCCGATACAATATTATCGCAATACTTAGGTGCAGATTCGATCTGTATAGCGATTCTGTTAGCATCATGCTTTTATAAATATCCCAATGCAACATTTTTTTTTTCTTTAGATTTTGTCACAATTCTAAAGAAAACTTAGCCACCTGTAGGATCATAGAGGAACTGCAATATTTCACCACCTCAAATTTAAACATGCATAAATTCATGTTTCATGAGTTAGTGTGGTGATACATTAATTGCACCACAAAAGAATCATGATACATCACTAAATTGATTCTCCTCCTTCTTTAATTGTAAGGCTTGATTACTTCTGGTGTGTGCATGAAAAATAATAATGAGGGCTAAATTTACTTACTGTCCAAAATGAAATCATTATAAAGAAAGAAAAGTTCCATCCACTGTTTGTGCACAATGTACTTTTATGGGAACATCGTGGTTAATAACGCTTATTTTCTCCTTTAAAAGAGAATTATTATTTTTTAAAATAAATTTTATTATTATTTTATAAATTGTATTATTATTATACCATTACAATAACAATAATAATATTACTTTTCAAATAAATAAATACAATTAAAAATATTCACGTGCACCCTTTCAATTGCAGCTGATGACATGTTACGGATATTTGGGATATCAGCCCAAATCCTGCCAGTTTTACTCTACCTGAAACTCATACAGACACTGCATGAAGATACAGTCTGGTCTAGAACAAGCTCAGCCACAGACGTCTTCACTATTCCACAAAAATCCAAAATACTTAGACTTTTGTGAACAGGAAAAAAGGCTAACAGCTAGCTTGTTCATTCCAGCCATCCCTGGTTGCCTTTTATTTTATCCCTCCCTCATTGATAAACTACATCATCAGTACCTGGTGCTGACAGAATAATAACTTCTTGAGTCTTGATCCTCTTGATGGTGCTTTCTCTCTCTCTCTCACCCTGCCTCTCAAAAACTTAATGATAATCTGTAAACCTGTAAACATTTTAAGCAATAATACAGAATTTTTTAATCTGCATTCGCAAAGCTCATATCTGTATCAAGACCAATATAAAAACAATACAAAATCCATATTTTTACAAAAATAGCAAAAAGATGTCCATTACTGGGTACAATGTACTGTTGATCCTGTCTACATGTACATTTTGTAAGTGTGTGTGTATATATATATATATATATATATATATATATATATATATATGTGTGTGTGTGTGTGTGTGTGTTGGGGGTGTAGTTGGGTGGACAGCGTACTTAATTAGAGCTTTGACAAGCCCACTCTCTAAAAGTGATGAGATTATCCCTAATTGATGTCAGTATGGATTAGGGTTCGGTCCGCTGCAGGCCCACTGGCAGGTCCGGCTTCAGGAGGGGACGCTGATGAAAAAGCGTGCTTTTTTTTTTTTTTTTTTTTTTGCTTTGCTCGAGCCGCTTTTTCTACAAGAGGACAGTTTTTTTTTTTGTTTTTTTTTTTAACCAAAAAGCCTAATGACAGTATTTGAAGTCTTAATCAACCCGTGACCTTGTTTTTCTGAAACTCCACGGATCCCTTGATTACTGGGGAAAAAAAAAAAAAAAAAAAGAAAAGAAAAAAGTGAGACAAGACCAAACAAATCCAAGCTGGCTTTTTAGCAAACGAAGTGTTGAGGCAGTTCGGGAGGAAGGGAGGGTGGGGGACTGGGACGCCATATTGTTCTGAGAAAAAGAGCACGGAGAGCTGGGAGGAAATAACCTGAGGGCTTTTAGGAAAGAAAATAACATGACCCACTTCCTAAAGGAGTTAGGGGTACATGAGAATTAAAGAGAGAGTTCAACAACAACAACAATAAATACACCCAAAAAATATTCTCCTTTTAATTTTCAGTAGTTAAATTCTTTATATACTTCAGTTTGAAAGATCTCTTTGCTCAAGGTTGTGACAGAATTTCCAAAAAGACTGACAAAAGACACAAACATACATAAATTTATGTTTTAATAAATACACATTTATTTATGAAATTAGTTTTAAATTACAATACTGGACATCACTGTACCTAAAGAAAAATAATGTGTCAATACTCACCACTAAATGATTTCAAGTTTATATGAAAATTATAAACCAATGACAAATGTTTTGTTTTGGTTTTTTGGATTTAAAAAAAAAATTAATACGATGTAACCTCTGCGTATGAATTCCCTCCCTTACAAATTTTCACCTTAACAATTATACAAACGAACAAACCAAACCGAACGCTGGCTAAGTGCCGCGTACATCCAAGAGCCAATTAAAACTCTGTCAACAAAAGCTGCTTTGGAAGAGTTAACCTACGATACCAACATTGCCTTCAGTATGCGTTCAAAAGCTATGTGTTTTGTTCGTGGGTTTTTTTTTTGGTAATATTGGTGATATTTTTGGGTGGCTGGAAATGATTCCCTGCATTTGCATTACGTTATGGGAGAATTCATAACACAATACAATTTTTTTTTTTTTTACCTTAAGAAGGAATTAAACTAAACATATGCTAAGGTTCCACTGTAATGTCCTATAATAATCTGCATATACTAAAGTTCCAAATACTAGGTACTACAATACTGTCCCCAGTAAGGAGCTCAGAATGAAAATGAAACACCAGGTTGATGAGTTCACAGCTGAACGCTGAATGCTTACATCACCTAGCTCTCTTCACTTCGATGCTAAGTGAGCACGTGTCGCAGCACACGACGGCGTCCTCGTCGTCCTCCGCGTCTTCGTTCTCCAGGAGAAACTCGCCGCCGCAGCGGCAGCTGTACGAGTAACACTCATTCTCTGGAATGGAGTGAGATATCGATTAGAGCGCTGCAGTCTTCACTGGACAGCAAAAGTCAATGTCAAAGCACCGCGGGTAGCTCGGCTCTGCCGAGAGCACTTCTTCCTGTAAATATTTAAAAGCTGGTCTGTTATGACTGTGTTAGGAAGTCGTGGGCCTGTTGCCTAAATCTGAAATTCTAACATCTGTAAGTGTTAGTGCATGGGTGTTTTTAATCTTGTGAAATAATCACTTGCTATAATTAAGTGACAAATTTTTTTGATAAAAAGTCTTATGAAAAAAAGAATTATATAATGATAATAATACAGTACTGTGCAAAAGTCTTTTTTGTGCAAAGAAACTTATTTTCTTCATAATAAATTAAAATGATGTAGATTAAATTAAATGGAAATGGGAACAATAGGAGAAATGAGTGTAGATAAGGTGTGTCCATAGATGTGATAATCTGGTCATTCAGTACATTCAGGTTATCAGCTAAATAAATTTTATTGCCACATAATTTATTGCCCTTCGTACCCTGACACGCCAATCACTCTGGCCAATCACTCTGGCCAATAGCTCAGCGCTATTCTCCCAGGTTTTAATAATGCGTTGAAGGGGTCCTAACCCAATTCCAGTCATTTCAAATATTCCTAGTTGTTTTCTTTGCTTGATGCGGCGCAATAATTCAACCCTTCTGAAATTGTGAATTTTTTTTATCCAGGTAGTGTATCCAGTATACTCAGCTGTTTTCCTCATCGAGGGTTGGCGGTTTGAATTTTGCGTCTTGTCTGTGCAGGCAGAGTTTTCATGTCCTCACCATACTCGAGAGGTTTCTACTGGGTACTTCGATGTTCTTTAATAATCTTAGGTAGGTTGCCTTAGGTTGAGGTCTTTAGCAAGGTAACGCCCCCTACTGTAATGATGGCTGATATGAAAGTCATAGGACATTACAGCCAAGCAGCATTCAGTGATATCAGCTTAGATAAACAGACTGTCTGTCTGTCTGTCTAGACAGACAGACAGACGCACAAGTAGTGAACAGAACATTTTGGGATTAGGACAGATATTTCTGATGGACTTAGCTGTACTCACCACTGTCCCTGTTCATGTCCTCCAGTGTAATGCAGGCATCCACCGGCCAGCATTGTTTCAATTCTTGTGCTACACACACACACACACACACGTTTATAAGAATGATTGGAAGAATGCAATCTGTTGATTAAAGCTTTGGCCAGTCATTACACAACATTAAACACAACACTTCGTGACATGCTGTTGTAGGAAAATAATCACCTTCAGGGTAGTAACATGTTACACATGTCACGTTTACGGATTATCGAGCGTCATGGCGGCCAAGCAAAAATGGTTTTGCTTCACACGGTTTTCAACTAGGGGCCAATAAAAAAAAATAAAAATAAAAACTTGTAAATAATCCTTGTGTACCCGGAGTGAACAGAGGAACTGTTGTAGTTCTCCTTCTAAAAATTCTTTACTTCCTGAAAAGAAAAGTATTGTGAAACATCGCGCGCTTCTTCAATGCCATTCATCTGAACACACCAAAAACAAAAAGAAGAAAAAAGCCACAGGATAAAAAGCGAGAGAGAAAGGACAGAACCAGGAGCCTATACAGAATCCCAAAAGGCTCTGCGCCCCCCAAAAGAACTGTCACAAAATCTGAATATATATTGATGGTGTGAAAGATAGCGTCTTGAATATGGAAAAAATGAAACATGACAATTAATTGTCACAGGAGCAAAGAAAAAAAACGAGAAGGAACTAAAGCCCGGGATGTAACACGTCCTGGAAATAAAGCAAAAAAAAAAAAAAACCCTCAGCCGTTGTGAGAGAACGGTAATTAGCACGTCCTGTGCCACTTTTCAACATGTTTGCCTTTAATTAGCCCGGAGAGTGCCCTGAGCGCGTGTGCCATTACAGTTTGGGCTGCATATCATTTTTAAAAGTATGGCGCAGATATTTGCACCAGTAATTCCCAGGCCGTCAAAAAAAAAAAAAAAAAAAAAAGGGAAGAAAGAAAGTGGTTTGAGGTGCGGCTGAGAAAAACGTGTCGAACAAAAGGCTCGTCAGAAAAAAAATGTATTTCGCATGTACAGCGCTCAAATTAGTCAGACGTTCTCGTTAACCCGTCAAGACACTGTGCATATTTATCACCCTGGATATACGGTATAGAGAATATAATGATTCATATACGCTGAAGGATCTCGGGCAGGATTTTCTGAACATTAGTGTTTTAAAGAAAACAAAATGCTGAAACTGGAGACTCCTTTTCTATTCAGAGAAAATTCATAATAATTCCTCCCTTTTTTTTTTAACCTGTTAATACAAAGTGCAGATGTTTATGATTAATCATTATCGATTAATTTTTTAATCGGTTAAATCCTTCACCTCAATTAAACAATTAATGTTTGTTTGCATAATATTTCTCCATATCGCGTATCTATTAACTACAAGAGAATGCACTTGCAGTTCAGCCGACGTTCCGCTTTTGAATGAGGATGGAGTGAGTTGATTAGCCTTTTTTAAAAATAATAATAAATTATTATTCAGTTTGTTTAAACAATTAGACTCTCAAATTTTTAGGACTGTGCTGTTAAAACTGGTTAAATAAAAGGTTAAGCTGAGAACGTGCGCTTTTTGTTATCATAAGTCATGAACTAAATATCGTTAATAAAAATATTTGATGCATCGCCGTCCAATTCTCTGTGAATTAGCTATTACTCTAGAAACGATGACGTATCAGGACAAGCTCAGTAATATAATAATTGTAACAATGGACTTTTTTTTTTTTTTTTTAAGCTAAAATTATGTAAACAGTAGAACTCCTCCCTGAATAAATATGATGTCACTAAAAATGAGAATGGAGTACATATTCAGTATATGAGCCTGTACCAATCAAGACAGGTTTTCTAATCTCAACGTGACAGACAAGAGAGAGACCATTAAACTCCAATAAGAGGTTCGATGGTACAGTGGTGTCAGCACGGGTCCACACGGGTCAGTGAGTTCTGGTTCTGGATGAGAGCGATCATGAGAAATGGGCCCGAAGCGGAGCGCTGTCACAGCCTGTGTTTATTTAGCGATGAGACAATGCTGACAGCTAAAACGATGAGTAATTACGAAGAATGAGAGCGCAATAGCTCGAGATAAAAAGAGGGAAAGAAAGAAGGGCTTGGCCGAGCTACCCGTTCAAAACCAAACATGTGTACATGCAGAGAAATAAATGAAAGGCAGATTCAGTACTACATTTACGCATTTCAAAATATATGATATAGACAAAAGTATGTGGACACCTGACCATCACACCTTTACGTACGTATCGCCACAAAACTGTGTAGGATGTTTTTGGATGCTGTTGAAATTCCCCATCATCAGAACCTCCAAGTCCAAACCTGTTCCAGCATGATGGTGACCCATGAAGACATGCTGAGCTCTGAACTCACTCCCACAAACACCTTTTGGGATGTCTGCTGGGGCGACTGGGGGACGGTTCTATGTTACCATGAAGACGGGCCTGGCCTCGGCTGATGCAGACAGCTGCTCTTTGTGACTGCAGTCGCTTAATATTTCAGGACTGGTATTTCCTACAGTTCTATACCCGAGCATCCAATAATGAACAGGATTCCAAATTAACTATAAAAACCGTCTTCTGTTATACTGAAGTTCCAGCCTCATAACCCACAGTATGACTGCAAAACGAGGATTGGTTCCCTGTTGAGTGCAAGTCCACCATCCCCCTTGGCTTGCTCATCAGGGACAATCTGATCATTTGGATTCATACATATTTTCTCATACATTTCATACTCATTTCCATACATTTCTTTTGATTCTGTAAAGCAGCTTTGTGACAATGACCATTGTTAAAAGCGCTATACAAATAAAACTGAACTGAATGAACTGGAGCCTCCCAACTCCAGAACCTAACCTCACTAATGTTCTTGTAGCTGAATGATCACAGATAGCCTCGTGGAGAGCCGTACCAGGTGAGTAGAGCTGATGATAACACCAATGACGAAAAATATCTTGAATTAGATGTTCAACAGGAACATTTTCACAAGGTTATGAGGATAAAAACACACTAGGGCTGCAACTAACGATTATTTTGATAATCGATTAAATAAATTAAGTAAATTTTCTTTTCTAAACAAATTCTTTTTAATTTTTGTGAACAATGACGATTGTTAAAAGCGCTATAGAAATAAAATTGAATTGAATTGAATTGAATTAGTTGGGCGATTATTATTATTGTTTTTTATTAATCGGATGAATGTTAAATGCTTCTTTAAATTGATGTTTTGCTTATAATTATATATAAAACTATACCAACATTTTTGTTTTTAACAATAATTGCAGATGGCAAGTTGACAGTGTTTTTTATATCTTATTCCATGTTATTCCATATATATATATATATATATATATATATACACACACAAAAATACACTGACATTCAGTTGTAAAGATATAAACCAGCTAAAATAATGTCATTTTGTATAATAAAATGATATATGCATAAGTAAAACCACAGTAAATTTCGTTTGAAAACAGATTTGCTAGTTAACA
>JAQQZT010000002.1:26558309-26570697 GCA_030068275.1 Clarias platycephalus | reverse complement strand
ATATATATATATATATATATATATATATACACACACACACACACACACACACACACACACACACACACACACACACATCATCATCATCATCAAACACCTGCTCTACAGCCTATTTTGTTATAAAAAATAAAATAAAATAAAAAATTCACTCCTGAATAAAGCTGGCATTCTGTAAACACACATCTTTCCAGGCACAGTGGTGCACCGTGTCACACCTACTAAAGGCACAACGCGACATCCTGAGAGGAAAAGGCGTCCGTGTTAAAGGCCAGTAAGAGCGGGAAGCGTCAGAGCAACACTAGCAGCACGAGTCTCTGCTCGCTCGGCGAGGAGGTGAAGTCTGCAGGCTGAGGGTTCCTGACTCTCTCTGCAGTCAGAGGTTCCCCTGCAGCGCAGAGATGAGATAGAGGAACACAAACAGCTCCCCGGGAGTGGACAGGCCATGCTGCAGCCAGACAGGAAGCCAACATTGTTTTTTTTGTTTTAAATGGCTCTTTTAGTCGTAATTATGTTCATAACGGGAGCAGATTGCCGTCCTGAAGCAGTACTATTTAAAGAAATTAAAGTAAGTTGTTAAAGAAACTACTAATAACAGTGACATCAATTATGCATGATGGATCCGTGAAAACAAGATTCGTACCCGCTCATGCGTAAGCTTTAACATATGTTAGGGCAGAAATGGGTTCTTTAATGCCTTATATTAGAGTCAAGACATGTGATGTGTCAATCCCCAGCTACCATCCCACCCACCCACCTACGTACCTACCAATACCGCCACGTTTTCCACTCCGCTGCTCTCGCACCTTCACCTGACGCAGTCCCAGGTGCTCACCATAAATACAGTGCTGAACAAGATGCACCGCTTCTGCCCTCTCCCCCTCCTCTCTCTCTCTCTCTCTCTCTCTCCTTTCCCTGCTTCTTCTCCGGAGTTACACGCTTTAATTGCTGTCCCTTTGCACGCGTTGTAAAATATTCATTTACCGGGCCTAATGGAGCTTGGAGAGCAGAAGCACAATATAAAGGGCCGGCCAATTTGGAGCGCTCGCCGGCGCGGCCCATAGATCATCACACGGCGGGGAAACACACTCGCGCGCTGCTCAGGGGCCGCGGTAAAGGCCAGCAGCATCACGCTACTGCCACCTAATGTCAGTCTATACGTACACACATACTCTCTGTGTGTGTGTGTGTGTGTGTGTGTGTGTGTGTGTGAGGGAGTTGACGGTGATGTTCCTAGAAATGCTGCCGTATTTTTAAAGAGGACACAATAAATACCATTTAGCTCCACAGTAACGGCACACTTCAGCTGTCTTTCTTTTGGGAAAAAAAATCCCTTTGACATTCAGTCAAAATAGTGTGAAAACACACCAGAACACCAAACATGAAACGGCTTTCTCTGACATACGTCGAACCCTAAAGTAAGTGTAAAGACTGCTGCTTGAAATTCACCATGTATGGTTTCGGTTTATTTTACGAAATTCATTCACACTCCGGTTATATAAAAACTTCTGTTTTGTAAGATATATCTCATCTGCGCTTTCCGCTCAAGGCTACTGTCTCGCCAGGTGTGAGCGTGTTACATCAGTTCATTTGTAACTCTGTAACTGTGAGCAAAAATTTATGCGACTCTTGTGATTTGTAAGAAGGAAGAGCAGCGTGCAGAGATTTTAATTTTTTATTTTTTTGTGGTCTGAGGATGTACCTGGTGCCGAAACAACTAATCGAAGAGCAAAATCAGAAGCGTTTGGATTTCCGCAAACAAAAATGTGGACCGATACTCTAAGGAAAGTGAAAGTTTCTTAAAGAGAATCATTACTGATGACGGATTCATCACTACGAGCCTGAGAGTAAATGTCAGAGTATGGAACAGTAACCTCCTCAATCGCCGACCGAGAAAAAGTTCAAACCATCAGCCTGAAAATTCATCAATGCTGACAGCGTTCTGGGAATCTCAAGATCCAGTATTGAAACATTATCAGGGAAAAAGATTCACCAATCGACAGTGCCTGTTACAGTGAGACGCTTATTGAAGAGCTGAAGCCTGAACCTCTGATTAAATCCAAGGGTGTCGTGATCTTGCGCGACAATGAACGTCCGCACACTTCTGCCCACACTCTCTTTAACTTCGTTTTTGAGGTGTTAAAGGATCCTCCCGATAGTCCTGATCCTGTTCCATCAGACTTTCAACTGTTTGGTCGCCTGAAAGCAGCCCTTTGAGGACGAAGATACACTTCTGATGAAGAAGTGAAGACAGCGGCGCATTCGTGGCTCGTACTGTGGCTCGTATTCGTACTCGTCAGTCTCATTTTTTTTTTTTTAATGAAGGAATACGACATGTATTTATGTATTTGACTTTTCTAAAATGTAAGTAAAATAAAATCTACAGCCAAATTGAGGATAATTTTTGACTCACCCTCATAGACAAATGTACTTCCAGGAAGAAATCTTTCTGTTGTTGTACAAATAAAATAAAAAAAACACTACTCTCTTTGCTCAACTGATTAATAATTGTGTCGCCTTAATGAAGTGAATCAACTCTGAATAAACAGCATAAAGAGGAGCAAGTGAATGTAGATAATTTTGATTTTATTATTATTTTTTTTTAAAAACACTGGCCGTTGTTTTTTAATTATCTTAAAAGCACTGCATTTACACTCCTGCTGCGTGTTCCATGCTGCCCTGATGTCCACTGCATCTCTGTGAACTAGTCCAGAGAGGGAGCTGATGCTTTCTGTCCTGTGCAGTCAATCGAGTCCATTTCTCTGACGGAGCCTTTGTGTTTGCCAGCGCAGCATCCATCTTCCTGTGATATTCCCCTCCATATACTGTAGGTTTAACAGACCTATTAGCAGAAACAGCTCACTGCAAAGATATATTTTTTCACCCAAATGGCAAGATATGTATAAGCTGTAACCTGCCGACCATGCCCGATAGTTTTGGTCACCTGGAAAGCCAAGTAAAAACTGGTAACGGATAAAACATGCCGAAAGTATTTGGAAGCTGGCTCTTCTCATTCAATATTGGAACTGTATTGAGTTACTCCATACGCTGTAGAATTAAGATTTCCCTTAATTTAAATGCAACCCTGTTCCATCATGCCATCGGAAAACAAAGTGCACCCTACCTCACTAATTATCTTGTAGTTGAATGATCACAATCCCTACACTGTTCACTCTAAAGTCTAGTGGAATGCTCTCCGAGAAGACTGGAGGTTTTTATATGAGTGAAAGTAGACAACCTTGGAAAGGGATATTCAGCAAGCACATGCAGCTTGAATGATGGTAGAGGTGAACAAACTTTTGGATGTATAGCATATTAAAAGTCTGGGAATAGAATCTAGGCTACTCATGTCCACCTGTGCACCACTGACCATGGCAGTCCATTTATATACAGTGTCAAAAGAAACCATAGAAAGTTCCAAAGAAACCTTAGAAGCAAGACTATTTGAGATATTGAGCTCCATATGGTTTAAGTAACTGGTTGATAAAAAAAGATATACAAGCAGTGTTCGAGTCAAATGTGGAAAGTCAAACTTCCTGTTAATGAAGGCGGTTATCGATGGATAACTTGCCAAAACTTGCGCAAAAGACACATCTGTCTGCGGGAACTGTACACGCAATCATTAACCAACAAGCACGTTACAGGAACTCGGCTGGAAATTATTACCACATCCCCAGACAATCCTGACCTGGCACCAAGCCATTTCCACATGTTTGAGCCATTAAAAGAGTTCCTGGGACACCAGGGTATCAGATGTGAAGCAGGCAGTCTGATCAAGCCTCCAGACATACTGAGAAAACTTTCCATCCTGATTGTTTGTATTAGGGTTCATTGCCATATCAGCTTCACAGGCTATTTCAAAACTTGGGCAGGTCAAAAGTACAGTATATGCTTTATAGTCAGATTAGTGCTACGGTGCTCGACCCTGATCGTGTCCAAGCGCTAGTGAGACACTGGGATGAGTGTAGCTGGGGATTATATAAAGAAATAAAGGGAGTTTTTACTCTCATAACTGTGTTCTGTTATTCTGCACAATCAAAAGTCCTGTTTTGACTTGAATGCCACTCGTATATTTATTAAATCATATACACTGATTAAGGTAAAACAGGCGCCACTGGACTGAATATTTGAAATCTGTCTAGGATTAATTCTGAAATCCTAATTATATGAATCATAAGAGGAAGGAACATACCGTTAGGACGAGTCTTTGATATTTCTGCTTCAGCTCTTGTACACTGTCAGTGGGAGTCGCACCGAGTACAGAGTACCAGTTCTTCTCTAGATCCCCAGCATTCGACATAATCCTGCACGACAAATATGAAATTTTGGTTCATTTATTGATGTTTAAGGAGCTTCATTTAGAGCAGCTTCATCAGATCCTCTGGCTTTAACACTGTACGATAACACTGCCACAGTTTATTTGTAAAACAAGAACAAAACCTTTAATAAACCTCTTATAATGGCTTGTGATTTTTATCACTTTTCTCTGGTGGATGTATGTCTGAACACAAATGCTGAAAGCAACAAATCAGACATTAACATTTTGTTTTACTGAATCATTTAAATTCTGAAAGAATACAGTTTTGGATTATATTTTTGACTATTTGGGTATAAAATCATTTACTTTTTTATTTTGCAAACATTAAATAAAGTATTGTTGAAAAAATTCTCTCTCTCACTTTCTGAAATGAACCCTACAGTTTAATATGTCATGCGTCAAAGGAATGCCATGATATGATTTATTTATTTATTTATTTATCTTTTGGGCATATCATGGTCATGTCTTAACGTTTAAAATTAGAAATAGTTTTTTTTTTTTATCAACAATTATACATGCATAAAAAACATACAACTATTTCATACACCATAAACAAGCAAAATTATACAGTACTAGTCAAAAGTTTGCACACACCTTCTAATGCAGTATTTTTTATATATATATATATATATATATATATTTTTTTTTTTTTTTTTTTTTTTTTGTTTAGTGATTTATTTTTTTACATTCTAGAACAATACTGGAGATTTCAAAACTATAGGGAAAAAAAACATCAGGTAATTAAGTAACATCAATAATGGTCAGTTGTTATTTTAAGACACAAAGGTCAGCTTTTCTGGAACAGATTTGCATTTTGCATTTGCAAAACTCATCAAGCATCATGATGTATTGATTCTCATGAAGACCATCCCAGGCAAGCAAGACCAAAACCTCTGCTGCAGAGAAGTTCATTTAGAGTTACCAGCCTCAGAAATCACCAATTAACGAACAGCACCTCAGATTAGAGTCATTATGAAGGCTTTACAGAGCATAAGTGGCAGATACAACTCAATATCGACTGTTCAAAGGAGTAATTTTTAATATAATTAATATAATTCGGACACCTTCAGCATTGTTTTACAGTGTAGAAAGAAATTAAAATCATTAAAGACCATGGAATTAGAAGGTGTGGAATTAGAAGGCATGTCCAAACCTTTGACTGGTAGTCTTATAGAAGATGGAGAGCTATCTTTCAAAACTCTCATATTCCTCAGGTGCAACTCATGGAGTGAGTTTGGAGCAACTTGCCCTTATGCATTGGTCATGCATGTCATGGGCTCTACTAAACAGAAAGTCGATTATTATCTCAAATGGTATTGGTAGTTCCCCTTTTAATGCAAGTGTCTTTATAAAGCGCCCAGGTGGCATTAGAGCTGGTGCACGGGCCTGAACTTGTTTGCTCTGCAATTATGCAAAGCAAACTTTACATGCAACTTTACATCCTCATTTGGGTGATAACGGATAGCAGGGATTGCGGTGCAGTTATACTGTGTGTTAGGCAGCTATATCAAGGAGTTTATCAAATTCCACTGGATGTGTTTTGCAAACAACCCAAAATAATTGACTTCCTGTTGAGTAGAGCCCATGACATATGCATAAGCGCAGGTTATTCAGCTCCATGGGATCTAAATCTGTTCCAGGTTTCTCATGTATATGTGCGAATGCGTATGAGCTATGCAGCAAAATCCAATGTGAGCTCAGGTGGCAACAGATTCCAACCTGTGTGCTGTTTTTCAAGACTTTTTGAGCAGGTTATGACATAAGCCCTGATAAAAAGCCCTGGACGATTGAAAAAAAATAAATAAATCAGGAAGAACAAGAGGGAAGATGTCAAAGCTTGTGCCCTAAAAAGACAGCAACTGTCTCAAAAAATCAACAGGAAGTGTTTAGTTAATCTATCGGCCAAAACATGATATCGGTGCTAAAAAGTGTCACCTAGGTGAAAAGGGTGATGTTCAGATAGGATCATATAACAGCATTTTTCACTTAGTGCTTATCATCTCCCAATCCAGGCTCCGTGTTTTGTAAATATAAAATAAAAATAAAAATATATATAACTTTTTTTATTTATTTATTCCAATCTTTCAATGATCTTGATTCTTATTCAGATGACACTTGGTCAATTTAGATTTAACATGAAAAGACATAAACCTGAAAAGAACTGTATTATTAGAAATATGAATTAAGCATTTTAACTTATTGTTTGACAGTATAAAGATAAATAAATAAATAAATAAATAAATACAATGGCCATACTCTCTCTCTCTCTCTCTCTCTCTTAGACACAACAAAACATACAAGCCATACTAGCCATGATGTTTATTCCCTTAGCAGATAAATGAATGAACTGCTGATGTCCATAACTTTTTTTTTTTTTTTTTTTTTTAAACGTGTTTAAAAAAAAATGGCAAGCAAACTGACACCATTTAAAGAAATGACTAGAGTTTATCTAGTTATCATTTCTCCAAAGAGACATGATTCATAAGAATCTCCAGAGACAAGTTCTTGCTAGCTGTATAGATTAGCAGGCTAAGATAACTAGCTAGCGCTGTTGCTCAGCTAACAGCCCATACATCCGTTTAAAATATACTTAAAACAGCATTATACAAACCGTGACAGTGAACTCCAAGTCAAAAAGCGAAGCTCATGTCAAGAAAATGTTCGGTGTTTCTCCTGAGCCCCAAACTGCACATGTACATGCTAACGCTAACCATCAGCTTAGCTTCTCCAGTGTCCCACTATTTTCGCCTCGGCAGAAACACTGATATCGTTCATATAAAACTACATTTCTTTGTTACTCACAGCACGGTACACAATATCTAAATACTTATTTAAGGTAACTATTTATTTATTCTTTGAATTATGCGCATTTTTCTTCCTAATTTAACAAAAAATATATAGTGTAAATCTAATCTTCACCCGAGTGAACTAGAGAGCAACACAGGACATGGTCCCGAGTACGCGGTTTCTATGGAAACGCATGTAGTTGAAAGATGTATTTCTGTTTAAAGCGTGCTATACTAAATGTGAGTGTGTGTGTAACAAATTATCTGCACTCTAGCTGTAGTGTTTATTTGAATAAACATTCATAAAAACATAATTTTGCGACATAATCTCTTTGCTTTTCAACAAACTTTGTCTGTCAACAAGCATTCCCTCATTAGAAATGTTTTTAGGCTGACACTAGTGCACCGCTGTCTTTACTTCTCCATTAGAAGTGAATCTTCGTCCTTGTAGGGCTGCTGTCAGGGGACCAAACAGGTGAAATATTAATGTTGGAGCAAGATCAGGACGATTGGAGAGATGCTTGAACATCTCAAAACAAAGTGTCAACAGTGTGCGGATGTGCATCGTCATGCAAGATCAAAACGCCCTTGGATAGCCATCCACTGTGTTTAATCCAAAGTTTATATGGAAATGGTCTTACTTTCACTATTAAACATTGCTCTGGCTTTTACTGTTTATTCTTTGTTTCATGCAACTTCACCGAGTGTTTTAAGTGATCTCCATTCATGATTTTTTCCAACCACATTTCATCCACAAAGCTGACGATTTAGCACTAACCCTTCTGGGTTTTGATCATGTGTTGAAGGCTTCTTAACCCACGTCCAGTAATTTCAAATCTCCTTAGGTGTTTGCTTGCTACAGCTCAATAATTTGACCCTTCTAGAATGGTGCCATTTTTTTTTTTGGCAGGCAGTATACATCCAAAAGGAAAAAACAACATTCAATTTCAGGAAAGTCTGTAATATATAATAGGAACTGTGTCTGCCCAGCAGTAATTTTTGGTTGTTGAAATATTGTAGTGACGTTCATTTGACAATGTTACTGTACACACATTGGGATAACATTGCTTTTAAGTATTTTCTTTTAAGTTAGAATTATGAAAAATGCAAATTGCATGACAATGAGATAAAGAGTTTTCCCAGAATGATGTATAAATATTGCACAACACTCACTCATTCATCTTCTATACCGCTTTATCCTGTATTCAGGGTCGTGGGGATCTGGAGCCTATCCCAGGAGGCTTACGGCACAAGGCAGGGTACACCCTGGACAGGGTGCCAATCCAGGGCACACACACACTCACACTGTATGACACCTAAAAATAAAAGTTCATGAAACATAAAATTAAATTGAACAGTAGGCGACACTGTGCATGTGGTATTCAAACCGTCTGCCCGGAAGGCCCCACAGACGCAGGTTTAAATCCTGCGTCTTGTCTGTATGGAGTTTGCATGTTCTTCTTGTCATGGTGGGTTTCTTCTGGGTATTCCTGTTTCCTTCCAAAGACATGCAGATTAGGCTAATTGGTGTTTCCAAATTGCCGTAGTGTTTTGTTTGTGTCCATGTGCACTGTTATGGATTGGTACCCCACCTTGTGCCCAACGTCTCCTCGGATAGGCTCCAGCCCCCAAGACCTTTTACAGGATAAGCGGTATAGAAGATGAATAAATAAGCAAAAAAGTAACTTCTTTTATTAGTTGCAGGAAATAGATTGCTTTTAAAATAAAAAGAAAAAAAACAGCAATATACTGAATATTCTAATGTGAAAAAGGTTCATTTTCTTCCTTTTGTTTCCATGAGGAAGGTATTTATGATATTATGATATATTTATGATATACAGTACAAACTAAAAGATAGATAGATAGATAGATAGATAGATAGATAGATAGATAGATAGATAGATAGATAGATAGATAGATAGATAGATCGATCAATTTATAGCATGAAAATGTTGCGAAAAGCTGTCAGGTGGTTGTTGTTTTTTTTTGTTTCTTCTAATAATTGTGAGAATTATTTCAAAATAAACAATCACACCAACGGGTCTTGTAGAAGAACACATCACCCCGAACACACCTCAGCCGCTCATGCCTCCTGCTGCTAATTACAAAAATGTTTTAATGAGCGTTTTGATAACTGACACATGTGACACAAGAAACATATTGTTTACCTTTGGGCTTTATTAGCAATAATGATTCAGATTCTGTTTTATTCTTTCTATTTTATCATTTCAATTTTGTCCCTTCAATTGTATTGTTTTTTCATGTAATTATTAAATATTTTTATAAGTATTATAATCATCATACTATCATAATATCATACTACTTATTAATTTTATACAACAATAATAAAATAGGCAACAAAGAAGAAGAAGATGAATAAGATCAAATGAAAACAAAAGCAGTATATATATATTTTTATATAATTTTGATGTGCTGTGGTATCTTTTAACTGTGTCTTTAAGTTTATCTTATTCTGCCACTGTAACTAATTACAAGCCATGTCCCGGCAATGGTTGGCTTACTACCATGTGGGGTGAGATTTGATGTATGAGATGTCATGGAAGGGATCCACATCTGCTCCATGCAAACTCTCTACTGGAGCCCCACAAGGCTCAGTACTTGGTCCTCTTCTGTTCTTCCTCTTTACCTGTTCTCTTAGTGAGGTCAAATTCTTGCATTGCTTTTCATACAATTGCTATGCAGATATCATCAACCTTCTGATCAGTAACCCAGAGCTTTAACCTCCTGAGCTACCACTGCCCCACTGTGGTAGGTTGTAGGAAACAGATTGTAAAAACTGGAAAGTACATTGCTGGTTTAAAAGTTCACGTTGTGCTGTTGAGGTCAGGACTCTGTGTGGGCCAGTCAAGTTCTTCCACACTGACTCATCAAACCAAGTCTTTAAAGTTCTTGCTTTGTGCACTGGGGCACAGTCATGTTGGAATAGAAAAAGGCCTTCCCAAACTGTTGGAACAAAGTTATAATGCATAGCATTGTCCAAGAAGTCTTGGTATGCTGAAGCATTCAGATTTCCCTTCACTGGGGATAAGGGGCCTGATTGAATTCAATAATTAACAGATTTGGAAGTATGCATAGCTGTTGATACTCCTTTGTTCCTTTTGAAACAAGATCAGGTCCGACTCCACTCTTTGGACTTTTTCATTGTGCATTGAGGGGTACTTGAGCAAACGTTCAAATGCAAGTGTGTGCTTGATAATGTGCTTCAGTTTTGTGCTCCAAGATACAACTCATTCAAGACAGACACTATCTATATATAATTTTATAAATAATATTTACATATTTATATTATGTATATATTCAAAATTTTAATCTATAGTAATTTCTTGTCTAGCTGTCCTGATACAGCACATAATTCTGCTAGTTAACATTTTCTTTAACATTATTTGCTGGAACATGAAAAAAAAAATTGACACGATGTTCTTTGTCTCTACGTACCAACTTTTTGAAAGGCTAGTCAGGATCTATTAGCACATTTCGCATGATGTTTGTTGAAACACACTAGGTGTTAATCAGGTTTCTTCTCAAAAGCACAAACAGCCGAACGTTTTTTTCCGTGACACTCCTGGCCCACCTCGAGCTCGGCAAACGATAACCCGATACTTAAAGCAAGCACACGAGTAGAGCCAGTCTATAAATATGTACGTGTTAATTACTGATGAGGAACAAGCATCAAATTCAACATGCTAATTAACAAATTCCAAAGTGATTAAAAGCACCATGTTTTTCTGTGTGTGTGTGTGTGTGTGTGTATTTGGGTGAGTGAGAGGGTAGCCGGGTAGGTGAGCGTGTGTGTGGGTGGATGTGTGTGGGCTTCTCCTGAATATGAATGAATGAGAGTGGAAATCATTTCATTTAATTAATTTTTAACATTGTGAGTTGTTGAACATTTATAATTATAATTTATTATTATTACATTTCCCATCATTTTGTATTTCAGGGCAGGATTGTGAGGTGTTTGCTCTGGAGTTGGATGACTCGGATATGATCAGAGATCGACTTGCATGGGACCAGCAGCATTGACACATGGCTAAGGAACTGTTTTAGGTTCCATTGCTGTTCAATAAAGATCTGATCCAACACAGAACATTTTGTTAAATAAAATAGTTAAATAGTCTAGGTTAAACTGTAGTTTTTATTCAGCATGCTCTTGGCTGATGTTCATGCAACACTATGTAAGCCAGATTATCTGAGTGATTGTTTTTCTCCTGCAAATTTGGCTTTACCTGGTTTCCCTGGGGCTTCTTAACCTCCCAAGGGTACATTTGTTAATGTCTTGGGTCAGAGGTGGTGCAAGGAGGGGTGGGGTTGTGTGTGGGCTTCACTGCACTGCGCTAATCAGGTCCACACATATGCATCTCATATCAGTCTGGGGGAAAAAAAATTTTTTTGTACTAAATCGTTTAAGTGATGTTGTCAGGGTTGTGGTTGATCTGTATTGTACGCCAATATTCACTATGCACACACACACACACACTTACTTTCAGGTCCTTAGAATTTTGTTCAATCCCTTTTTAGAGAATCCAGACATGGAACACAGAGATGTTCTTTCGATAGATCAAATGAACTCTATAACTCTGAAAGGAGTTCAGATAATAGCTCATGTTTTGTACATTTCAGTTAACAGCTCAGACTTGGAATGTTGCTTAAAGATATGAGAAAAAGAGAAAGAGAGAGAGAGATCAGGTGCGGCTCAATGTGACCTTCTCCCCAGAGTGAACGTCTCTCCAAAACTTCTTCGCCAGCGAGTGTGTGGGTAGCTGGATACCAGCGATGCCAAGCCACTAATTAAAGACGATCCACAGCAGTCCTTTGTTGAGAAATGGATAATGATGAAGAACACAGTAATAAAGAAAGAGCTATGACATGGATAATATCCAATGGTCAAATTGGTCACGGGGAAAATGAATAGAGACGGAAGCTTTATGAAAATGTTAACTTTTGAATGATTGTGTACAATTGAGTCATAAGAATTTAACAAATGCTTTTCCAACTGAATCGAAACACTCAGGCTAATCAGTTTTAAGTTTATGTTTGTTTGTTTTTCACATACTGTACTGTGTAAAAGTTTTAACCCCCTTTTTTTAAACATATTTTGCTAGATTATCTTGTACTATTAATATAATCTTGAGAAATAGTTCTCCAGTAGTGATGCGCGGGTCGTCTGGTAACCGTCTGGTCACTTTATTTGCGGGGCGGGTCATTAAAAACAAAATTAAATTTAAAAATCCATGTATGTTGCGTGCAATTCCGCTGCCAGTCACAACAA
>JAQQZT010000002.1:26480025-26502490 GCA_030068275.1 Clarias platycephalus | reverse complement strand
CCCCCCCCCCCCCCCCCCCCCCCCCCCCCCCCCCCCCCCCCCCCCCCCCCACAGCTTGTTGATTTAAGGGCCATCTGCTGGTTGTGAGATGAATTGCAGTTTAAATCTTAAAAATACTGCACCATCTCTGCCCCTTGTATTGAACCTGTTTATGCTGTGAGAATTTCCTTTTAAGGAAATCATCTGCTCTATTCCAACACGAGGTGTGGCTATGACCAGGGCTGGTCTTTTCAAAGATGATGATAAGGAGTCAAAAGAATAAGTAGAGATTGTAAGAACAGTGCTTTTTGCTTTTGTGGCCTAGTTATACCTTATCCGGTGATGGCTTACAACCAGTGAATTTAGAGAAACAACACATCAGTGCTAACCGAAAGCATCTTTAAATGTTAGTGAGCTTCCTCTTAAAAATAAAAAGAAGCATTGAAATGAGCCAGAATTGAAGTTCTCCTATGTCTTTACAGAAGTTCTAATTAATCATTTGAAAACAAAAAAAAAAAACAGTTTTATCTACCTAAAGAATTTTCGCCTTAAGAACTAAAAATTTGGAATTTGAAATTTCCCCCGGCGACCTAACAGAGCCGAACTAAACGCTGGCTTGCACCAACATTGTGCATAGGTTACCAGTACATCCGCTAGCCGCTCAAAACTTGTATGCGTCAGTGGAAATTCAAGCGAAGCTAGTTTGCCTTTTTTTTTTTTTTTGCCATTTGTGTTCAAGAAGTAAGCGCGGCAGAAGAAAAGGAAGCACCTTTCAGTTTGTTTATTAAAACAGCTGGTGCTGAGGAATCATAAATTAAGGTTAAGTGAGATTTAATGTCTGTTTATTTGACATTTTATTTCATTTACATGTCTTTTCTAAATGTTTTGATTGTTTTTATGAGCAACATTTTACATGATAAAAACTTTGACCATAATTAAAATTTTACAGCCAATTGTTTTATTTTCTATACAGTAAAAATGTTTTATTATATTCTTATTTCATATTTTATATTCCTTATTTGAATACTTTCTTTTCATACTATATTTTTCTTCTTCTTATTATATTCTTATTTTATACTGCTTATTTAAAATACTTTATTTGTCTTTAATTATTAGGTTATGGGCGGGTGTTAAATTTCACCACATATCATACTGTGTATGGCTGTGCATGTGACAAATAAAATGAAACATTTTTATTTATAGTGTTGGAAATTGGAAATATTGGTAACACGTTTTGGGTGCCAGGAATGGATTATCTACATTTACATTATTTCCTATGAGAAAATATATTTCAAAGTATGAATTTTGTCTTGAGAATCCTTTGGAACGGATTCAATTTGTATGCCGAGGTACCACTTACAGTATGAGCAAAGTGCACATGTAATTAAATAAGAGTATCTAGAGTTGTTGCAAAAAACAATTAGTTTCATGTTGCATGAAATGTGATGATGAGATAATTAACTTGTTTTAAATGAAAACATGAATAAACTACAATTATGTGAGTCCATGGATGTTTAGGGTACGTAGCGTATTTACTCAACTGACATTATCTCACTTCATGTTTTTTCTACAAATGTGACCTTTAGAGTTAAAATATTTGGTTTTGTTGTGATTTCCTCAGTCTTCATTCATAGAAAACCCAATGAATTCGCTGTTACTCATTCTAACACCTTGTGATATTGAGTTGTCCCAGCTCAGCAATGAGCTCAGTGAGCAATTTGGGTTCAGTGACTCTTACAGACACACACACACACTGCCATCCTCACCCCTGCCAGGCGGCTCTTCCTCCTCACCTTGTGCTGAGAGGGTGTGAAGTGAGCAGTGACCTCAGGATCTCTGCTGAGGCAAAGCAGAAGCTCGGCTGCGTCTGGCCTCATTTGCTTCTCACCTCTAAATTAAAGCCTGAGCACCGCGGATTCTCCCGGCCCGCCCTGTGCTAGCTTTTCCTAGCGTCAGGCTCACCCTGTCGTTTTCATCTGGCCTGATGAGTGCTACGGGGGTGAATATGTGTTCCGCTCGCTGTTTCGGCTGACAGCTGCTGATTCACACACCAGGTTGCACCGGGCAAGGTTTAACTGGTGCGAAACGTGCTTAAAAAGTTCAACGTTATACTGTACATCTTACGTACTGTATGTCAGTGTAATATTATTCTTTGGAGTCTACTCAAATTTATAACAAAGGTCTTTATAGTTAGAAATATGACATTTAAAGAAAGAACTCACAACACGAAATACATTGACAAAATTTAAAAGTAAAAGTTTTAAAACATGTGTTCACCCCTTAACCTTTCCTACGTTTTATAATTTAGTCAAGAATTCAAACAAAAATGCTCAAGTCGAGTCCTGTCAAGGAAATACATGTCTTTGCACCAAACTGAATTTAGCGGCTCACAGCGATGGCCGCTTATGCCATCTTAACATTTATTCTGTTTTGTCCATCACTTCAATATTGTGGTATATTTGTGAAAATTCATACAGCAGCTTATCCAAGCCACACATGGTTGATTTTGGCACAGGTTTATCATAGGATGCCCTACCTGACGCAACCTTTCCGTTTTTACTTAGGCTTGAGAAGAGCCCTAAGGTGCTATGCCACCGCCTGGTATTGGCCGGGACATGATCCCGAGCTTTGCCTATGGCAAGAAGCCTTCCCCCGAGCTAACAATGTCCTCTATTTCAATTCCGATTTTTAGGGCAGTGGTGGTTCATAGGATAGTGGTGGCTCCAACTGTTACCGAATTACTGATCGGAAGGTTGGGGGTTCAAGCCCCAGCTCTGTTTAGGTGCCCCTGTTGCGACCTTGTGCAAGGCCCTTAACCATATTTACTGTGTCATGAAGGCTCTGCGCTCTAACCCAAGGTTCCCCCAGTTTTCCTCCCTGTGCTATATGGTACATTTGACAAATAATTGCAATTTTTCTTGTCTCTTCTAAAATATGTAACTTTTGAAGTGTTTGTGTGTGTATGTACAGTACATAACACTACATACTGTAAACCCTTTAACTACACTGTGAAGTCAGCCAGTTTCTTCAACCACCTTAGTGACATCACTTAGGTTTAAGAATTTGGACTCGGATAGACTTACGTTAATTTACTTGAATTCAATTCAAATGCAATTCAAAGCACAATGATGGCTGTGGCAAAGTAGCTTTACAGAGTTAAAACAAATGAAAATAAATGAGAAAATTTATGGACTATAATAATCAGTATGTCCCTGATGAGCAGCCGAGAGCAAGAAAAAAACTCCCTGAGATGACAAAAGGAAGAAACCTTGAGACTCAACAGGGAACTCATTCACATTTGGGTGATATCAGATAGTCCATAATTCAGGCCCGTCTATATCTGCGTGCTATGATGTTAAATCTTCAATATAAGAGGAAAAGTGCTTAAGTTAATATAAAGTCCCCCCCAAAAAACCCTGAAATTCACAAGCCTGCAGTCACAAGCCTTCACGGAAAAATTTGGGGTAATTAGTGTACATTACATTTTTCTTAGGACCATTCCCATATGTTATAGTATTACAGTAAAAACGATAAAGTTCGGCAAATTGAGATTAGAAGAATAAAGGTGAGCATTTGGTGAATTAAAAAAGTTTGTAGTTTGCAACATGATTCATTCATGCTGTGTAGGGTCGCAGGGGGGCCCGGAGACTATGCCAGGGAGCTCAGCGAACAAGACGGCGTACACCCTGGATGAGGTGCCAACCCATCACACTATGGGTGATTTGGAAACACACTGATCAGCCTACGACACATGTCTTTGGACTGTAGGAGGAAACTGGAGCACCTGCTCAAATCCCACCATGCACAGGGGAGAACAGGCAAATTCCACACACATACAGGCCGGAAAAGAGATCCAGAACCCGAACCCTTGAGGTGTGAGGCGGCAGGGATAACCAGTAGGCCACTGTGCTCCCTAATGCAATACTATCTTTCAACTCCTTGGACACACAAATGCTTAAAACCTAGTATTCCTTTCGCAGAGGGACCGGCATAATTACACTGGGTGAGACCTTGACATTTTCATGCAGCCAACATTTCCTTGCTTTTTCTTCTCCCTCGAGCTGATGGCAGTGTCAGTGACTGTCCGGTATTCATGCAGCTCAAAAAAAAAAAGAACTGGAAAATCTGCGCAAGTTAAGGTCTAATAAAAGCTTCTCACGATTCTGGTTTGAACTGAAATCGATCAGCTATTCGGTCTTCCTCACGCTCGACCTGCTCGCTCCATGTAATTCTAACATTCACGGGTTGGAGAGCTCCAGAGCGTTCACGCTCAAGAAGGTCACAGCCTCATTGCTTATCCTCTCTCGCCCCCTTCTGCTGGTGGAAATACACTGCAGAGACTTTCTACTGAGAGGACTGTCCTGTTGAGCGCAGCTCCTGCTGGGAGGCTTTGGAAACTCCATTCCGTTCCCAGCTTAAGTCCTTGCGTTCGCCGGCATCTGGAGTTAATCCATCAAAGGTGAACTCAGCAGCAAGCCATGTCCGTCATGACCATTACTTGATGAGCAGGGTGAGGGGATTGGATTTTTTTTTTCTTTCTTGTAACACTTTTCAAATAAAGGTCTTCAGCTTGGTAACTACAGTGAAAATAATGCATATGTAGTAATTGTGTACTTAAAATGTACATGTTCAAACTATTTAAAAAATAATACTAATACTTTCTTATAGAACTGTGAAATGATAGATAACATATCGATAAGTAACAAATTTCACACTTAGTAGCATGCAGACATGGGAAAGGAATTAATGATGGTTATGTGATAGTGGAAAGTTTAATGAGAAGCCAGTAAAGCATGGCATTGCTGTATGGTGCGAGCATGGTGGCCTCGGGGTTAGCACTGTAGCCTCGCACCTCCAAGGTCGAGGGTTCGATTCGTGCCGGGGCACCTGGAGGAAACCCACCAAGCACGGGGAGAACATGCAAACTCCATGCACACAGGCCCAAGGTGGGAATCGAACCCGCACGTGCAAGGTGACAGCGCTGACCTGTAATCCACCCAATCCACTACTAATCCACTTGAATTAATGCTTTTCTTTGCCCTTGTTTTTATTTGTGTCTCTGTAGGCAGGGCACTTGAATCATCACATGACATCATTCTGTCTCCCTTTTCTTCTGTCTCTCTCTCTCTCTTTCTCTCGTTTCGAGAAAGACTCATATACCATTTTTCCCTTGATTTCACCTTATCAGTTCTGTATTTTGCTTTGTCTACTAGGGGATGGTTTGCGACAGGGCCTTTGAACCACCACATGACATCATTCTCAGTCTCTCTGTCTGTCCTTCTTTCTGTATCTGTCTCTCTCTCTCGATCTCTCGTATATGCGTTGGCTTTAGGAAAGACTTATAAAGCACTACCCATCATTTTTGTTTGTTTTTCGTTTGTAGTTTCCTCATTCTTTCTTTCTGTATTTCTTTTTCTCTCTAATACGGGATGGTTTGGGGCAGGGCCCTTGAATCACCACATGACATCTCTCTCTCTCTCTCTCTATCTCTCTCTCTTTCTGTCTGTCTCTGCTGTCCTGCCTGATGGCTGTGTGACAGTGAGAGCGGTAAGCGGGGCTTTTTCTCTTCATGTCTGACTAGTCTCTGTAATGACTGCAGATGGGAGATCAGCAGGGGGCCCGGGGGCCTTGAGGCCCTGTCATTGTCGCTGTGACCTGCTTCCTTTCCTCGCACTCAACCTCATCATCTGCCCTTCCTCACCACACACTCATTTGTTAAAAAAAAAAAAAAAAAAAAAAAAAAGGAGATTTGGGCAAATTGCATATACAGTCCATTCGCCCGAGTCTCCGACGCCCACACGGACGTCGAGTTTTTGTGCAACTGCAAATAAGAAGGAGCGGTTTTAGAATCGCGGCATGATGCAGAACATCCATTTGTGCACTCATGTATTAGATTGTGTATAATTTCTGTGAACGCATGTGTGTGTTTGTGTGTGGGGGTGGCATTTATTCCTGATGATAGACCTCCCCAGGGATGAGCAGTATTCCACAAGGATTAATGAAGATCTGCTTATTGACTGGAATTAATGTCTCGCTCAGGCAGATCTTTAATAAACACCGACTGCACTGCTTCACGAGATGTCTGCTCGAACGAGGATTTACCGAATCAAATCCCATTTTTAAACAGATTTACAGCTGAGGACATTACAGGATTATTTCGAACGCAAGTGTGAAAGCAAACAAAGTTGCAATCAGGGAAATCTCGAATAATTAACAGGGAGTTATGTTGCGATTTAATGAAGATAATGAGGAGTCAATTTTAGTTCTTTTAAATGAGGGTTTGAACAAATGGGGGTCATAGACCTACAGTTACATAGATGCTGAACTGTTTATTTATTAATAAATTAAATGTTGTAAAAACTGCCATCGCCTACAGTATACATGATGGCACTGAGAACAACCTCAGGAATGAAGCTCCACTCTCAGTGTGGATTGTTGTAAGCTGTCGTCTTCTGCTGAGAAAAGAACAGAAATCCCATTTACCCAGAAATGCCTTATATATATATTGTGAATATGTCGGGAAAGATTATATGTCCATACAAACCTTGAAAAGTTTCCTTGAAAAAATGTAACTGATTTCTGAAACTCTAAAATTCACAATATTCTATGGGAGGCGTTCAAGTCAAACCGGGACTTTTGAATGTGCAGAATAAAAGAACACATTTATTTCTCTATATAATCTCCTGCTACACTAATGCACTTATCCCAGTGTTTCACTAGTGCTTGGACACCATCAAGATACAGTAGAAAGTTTTTCCACTGCACTGAATCCATGATCATACTGCCTGCTTTATGTCTGAAACGCCGGCCTCCCAGGAACTTCTTATCTTTTTACTGTTTACAGTGTATTCACATTTTATATTTTCCATATTCTTATATTCTACTTTTAATTCTATGTTTAATATATTTTTTTTTTTTTATATCTATTATTTATACCCATATACATTGTATTTTATTGTATTTTATGCTTTTTTTAATTTATTTATTTATTTATTTATTTATTTATTTTTTAGTGGCATTCACTGGGGGGGCAGCATAGAAAGAATTTCATTGTAGGGGGGAACATGTTTCTTTACTGTGCATATGATAATAAAACTTAGAACTTGAAACTTCTTTAATGGCCCAAACACGTGGAAATGGCCTGTAGTGAGGTCAGGACTGTACAGGGGATGTGGCAATAACTCTCAGATGAGTTCCTGTAATGTGCAAGTGGTGTCTCATCACCGTACAAGTCTTGAAGTCTTCTGTGAATGTTAATTGGTTTTACGCCTTCATTCACCAGAAAGTCCCTCGCAAGTCCCGGTTTGAGTTGAACACACCTTGTAATTTCACATGAATATTTATGAACCACTACTATAAGCCCCTACTTACTCCCCTGTACTGTATGCACTCATGTATTGTGTCACACTGCTGATACTGTATGTTTCAGCTGGTAATCAAATCGCTCCTGCCTTCTGAAATAAAAGCAGATTTGCATTCCTTTAGACTTTACTGTATTACAGTATCGCAGTCATTAACAGATTGTGTTCGCCATGTGAAGATTTTTGATCTGATGGTATCTGACACCGGACCCTGCTGCCGTTTTAGCAGTTTATGTGAGTGACAGATGAAGCTGTGTTATTGTGTGGAAGGTGCGCTTCTTTCCTAAGAGGGCCTCAAGTCGAGCTTCGAGCCCCTGGGAACCGGGTTAGTGTTCCCCAGCGAGGGAGCGGCGAGCAACGAGCGGGGCATCTTTGGCCCACAACCGCAGGTCATACTGCTCAGCCATGCAGAAACGATCAGAGTATGTCCTCCAGAAGAGAGAGAGACTATGTGTGTGTGTGTGTGTGTGTGTGTGTGTGTGTGTGTGGGTGGGTGCGTGTTTGTCCCTTAACTTTGGCCTACACTCTCAGCCATTAGCCTTTCTGACTCCACGTCTTTGTTCGAACATGACAGGAGCGTTTAAATAATCCCACTCTCTTACACCTCTATTTACTGCCACATACAGCTTGGATTATTCTTGTTTCTAAAAAAAAAAAATTATTGTTAATTGAGTCATATTACGCCTTTTTTAAATACCATAAAGACATTTTCTTTTTTAACTACAGCTATCTGATGTATACGTTGTGGATGGTCACTTGAGTCACATCACTCAAAACATTCATACACGTCCTGAGGACATCAGAGAACATCAGTCTCACCGATTTAACATCAAACCCGTCATCTTCGCTCTTTAGGACCCGCTCTTTGACGTTTAAAGTTTAAAGTAACAGTGAAAAACAGCCCGCTGAGGTCATACACCTCAACATCGAAGCTGGGTCAAAGTGTTCAAATCTTATTTCCAGTAATTAGTAAACTATGTGCATTAGCAATGTCGATAATGAGAAAGCCGGCTGGTATTTAAACCTCAGACGAAACATGAGGAAAGAGGAGGATCAGGTTAAGCATCACTGCCTGAGAGTTTGACCTTTGGAGGATATTATGTCAATATTTTACATTAATATTTGACTAAATTAAAAATAATACTGTATGTTTGTTTGTATGTTTGTTTAATTTTGGAGGATATGTCATTGTTTAACAAAATGGAAACTAATATTTATTAATTAATTAATTAATTTATTTATTTATTTATTTATGCATACTTGCTTTCTTAGGTACCGTGTTACTTGTTTGTTTTTGTCGTTTGTTTGATTCTTTGTTAAATTCTTGGAGGATATCCATGTCAATATTTGAAAATTGAAACAAATATTGAATTAATTAATGTTTGTTTGTTTACTTACTTATTTTTAGAGGATATTATGTCAATATTTGACAAAATCAAAAATAATGTTTGTTTATTTACTGACATATTTATTCTTGTAGGATATGATGTTAATAATTGACAAAATCCAAACCAATCTTAATTTCCTAATTTATTTATTTATTTATTTGCTTTATTGTTTGGTTGGTGGCTTGTTTATTTTTGTTTGTTTCTTTGTTTACATTTTTTAGAGGATATATTGTCAATATTTAACAAAATTGAAAATGTATTTATTTATTTATTTGCCTGCTTGCTTGCTTGCGTTTTTTTTGTTTGAAGGACATTAGGTCAATATTTGACCAAATCTTAACTTATATATCAGCACTTGTTTAGTTATGTATTTGTTTGTTTGTTTGATTGTTTGTTTGTTTGTTTGTTTGTTTGTTTGTTTTTAATATGGACAACATAATTAATGATTTTAACTATGACTTTATAGTCAGACTCTTATTATACAAATATCTTATCAGCCAAAGGCTACTAAATATCCTTCATGAAACACGCTGACGCATTTATCAGCGTTCATCCCCATCCTTCTGCTTGGCATCACATTTCCCAATTCTTTAATAATCAGTTGTTTCTAAAAATAGATCTTGTCCCATTTTTAACCTTGCGGAAAGCTGTAAGCTATGTGTAACCATAAATAGCATTCCAGCCTTACATTAAAAATATACTTACTGTCACCACTTTTGGAATTTATTATTAGATGGCTATCAAAAAAAATTATTTATTTATTTTATGTATTATTATATTTGTATTATTAGTATTAGTTTGTATTTATTTAGATATTTGTACTTGTATTGATTCTATTATTCTATTACCGGCATATACAGTAATTATGAAATAAATTCTTTATTCAAAATAACCTTGACATTTACAGGAAAATTATTTGCTGTTGCAACTTGAATCCTTGAATCTTAAATTCTTCATTTGTAAAATTCTTTAAAATATCCGTAATACTCATGAACGTTATGTAATAATGATCTGATATTTTTAAAGGGAGACTGTAATTTGACAATATTCAAGATCTCACCTAGGCTTGCACAGCCTACCTTGTGCACAAGTTTATATAAAATATTTCTAGATAATAATCAAATATAATAGTAATATAATATAAACGAATAGATGGACTCACGGACTGCGAGTCAGAGCCACAGTGCGAGTGTGTAATGGATGATCAGCTGTAAAGGTGTCTCGCTGAAAATTTCGAGCATGAGTGATTCAAAATCAAAGCTAATTTAGGACAGAGGTTCGGTGTCCTTTCAAGGGGCTAATTAAGATAATATTTTCTCTGAGCAGGGAAATGTTGTATTTAATTAAATTAAGTTATTATCTATGAGTGCGAATGTCGCTAATTAATCTAATTTTGCTTTGAGTTAGTTAATTTAATTAATATTCTTTTTTAAAGAAACATTTTGTATATCTGACAGTCAGGGGCAAACATTCAGTTTTTAAAAAATAAACATGTGAACAACTTAAAAGAGTCAGTAATATTGAGGTTCTTCTCTTGAATGTTTGTAATATGATCAAGTAAAGGTATTTTGTAACTGAAATGAGCACACAGTGATTCAACCATAGGCTTGTGATCCAATCACACAATCAAAGGATCATGCCTTTATTGCTATGTCATCAAGTGTATGTTAAACCATGATTTAATACAAGGGTGTTCAAGTCAAACTGGGACTTGTGATGAAATTTCTGGTGAATGAAGGTGTAGAACTTAATAACTTATTAACATTCAATAAAGAAGGCCAACACCACTTGCACATTACAGGACCTTGGTTCAAAGTTATTGCCACATCCCCTGTACAGTCCTGACCTAGTTCCAAGCCATTTCCACATGTTTTGGCTATTGAAGGAGTTCCTGGGAGGCCAGCGTTCCAGACGTAAAAGCCGGAAGTCCGATCATGGCTCCATTGTACTGAGAAAACTTTCTACCTTGATGACATCCCAAGCACTAGTGAAAGACTGGGATGAGTGCATTAGTATGGCAGGACATTATATAGAGAAATAAATGGAGTTTTTACTCTCATAACTGTGTTCTGTTAATCTGCCAAATCAAAAGTCCCAGTTTGACTTGAATACCCCTTGTAAAATCAAAACAAGCATTCTGATATTAAACATGTCAGTTTCTGACCCATTTTTTCTCTCTGCTTTGTTTTTCACCTGTCAGCCTGCTGTCTGTGATGTCTGACGAGTGACTGATGTCGCTGTGCCTGAGCTCACAACACTGCATTTAGCCGCTTAGCGCATATGGCAACCAGTGCAACATAAAAACATGATGTGACGTGTAGAGCGAGCTATAGCGCCAAGTATAAAAGCTATGTGCAATGGTGTATACAACACTAAGGGGAGGTTCAATGAAGCATTAAGCCTAACTTTATGTGTCGATGGCACAATTCCTACCATAAGTGAGAGGTCTGACCCTGGTGAGTGGCACACAGCTTGTCTGTTCTTGGGCAGATGGAGATTGTCAGGCAGAGGGCCATATCAGCCTCAGGCTGCGATCTTGACCTGTACAAGCTTTTAAGGTAGGTAAAGATGGAATCGCAAAGAAATGCTGTTGTAAAAAGTTAAAAGCTCAGCGTTGCTTTTCCTGAAAGTTGTAGAAAGCCTTTCTGGCAAGAGATCCACAACTGGCTGAGTGAGTCTTATCTTGTCTAATATATTTTTCTGTATGTTCTTTCAGTGAATAGTTCAATGAGCTGATCCTCATTTGTCACTGTCAAGTTTGAGCCATCTGCTGCATTATCTTTGAATGGGAACCGTATCCGTGTCTTGTCCCTGTGCCAGGAGTCAGCTTCAGGAAAGTATTTTAGCAATTTGACCGTCAACTGTTTGTGTAACATGGAAAAAGTGTCCTCTGTGATTCTGAAAAAAGCCTTTGTTTCAACTCAGACTAACTGCCTATAACTTTAGCACTGCTCCATTTAAAAAGACATTAAATACTGCATTGGTTACCGGCAGTAATGTGTAGGAGAGGAATTGAGAGGGTGAGTGAGAGAGAGAGAGAGAGAGAGAGAGCCAAGGCCACCTACACAAGTTACACTGCTCAAGAAGTTACACCGTAGTTCACATGAATGTAAGAATGCCTGCATACAGTACTTACATGGAATGATTTCCAATGTTTTCCCATACAGTAGAGTGGTTTAGCACTGGATACCTACTGTAGCTGGTTCTCAGGTCTCAGAGTTATCACATTATTACATGATAATTTATAGATATCTTCAATGTTGTTTAATTATCTTCAATGTTGTTTATCTTTCCCTTTTATAGGTTGTATAAGTATTTTTGGACAAATTAGGGGCGTCAATCCGGGACTTTTGATGTCTCTTTTAGTCAGGAGATTAAAAACTCCCTTTATTTCTCAATAAAATCCCCTGCTGCACTAATGCACTTATCCCAGCGTCTTACTTCTGCTTGGATACCATCATGGTAGAAAGTTTTCTCAATACACCAGAGCCATGACTGGATTGCCTGCTTCATGTCTGAAACACTGGCCTCCCAGGAACTCCTTAAAAGGCCCAAACTGTATGAGGGATGTGGCAATAACACACAGCGGAGTTCCTGGAATGTGCAAGTGGTGTTGGTAAATGATCGTCTCTTCCAATGTTTGGGACAAGTTATACAGTACAGTACATACAGTAGATTTTCAAGGTTTCACTCGCTGAAGGTACACAGGAACGACTGCAATGAACCTCGGCTGGGATCGTCATTCACAGATGTACAGCAGTCTTTAAAACGTTTGCACTGTTCAAATGTTTTACTGGTGCTCGGGGTCTTATCTCTCCCATGTACCGTCCTTGTAATGTTCTGTAAATGTCAATCGGTTTTATGCCTCTATTAACCAGAAATGTCTTCACAAGCCCTGGTTTGACCTGAACGGCCCTCATATTTCAATTAACTTTTGGAAGATAAGGCAAAAGATAAGGCAGATCCCTTGCAGTAACTCTGAGGACCAGCAAGTGGACATGGACCCCCTGTGGAAGATCTCTGAGATAGAAAGATGTTGATAATGGTTAGCTAACATTAACTGTTTCCAGGTGCTACTTGGTTTTACATGTTAGGTTAGCAGAACATTTTTGGCTTCTTATAATACAACATATAAGAGTTTGGAGAAGATCTGTATGTAATGTTCATAAATGTCCCGAGATTATTTTTTGTCTATATTATGTAAGGATGCTAATGAAAATTAAAGTTGAAGTTGACTCGTGTCTACTGGAATAAATTTGGTGGTTCATCTACATTTAGTCATTTGGCAGACGCTCTTATCCAGAGCGACTTACATTTTTTATGTCATTACACATTTGAGCAGTTAAGGGCCTTGCTCAAGGGCCCAACAGTGGCAACTTGGTGGTTGTGGGGGTTTGAACCTGGGATCTTCCAAACTGTAGTCCAATGCCTTAACCATTGATCTACCCCAGGTATATATACCACTAGGTAAAAAAATCTAATAACCAATTTATTATCAAATAGGTTAGTTATTGTGTGAGAAATAACAATAATAAAAAAAACACTGAGATTACACACAAATTATATTACATTTTAAGATCTTTGTGTAAATCCTCCCTTGTACTTTTGTCTACACATAATGGGATTTTTTGATGATGTTATACAGTATGTTAGCTGAGTTATGTGATAGTTAGACTAGAATTTAGCTGAAAACAAAGTTGAGTCAATTGGGATTTTATGTTCATTACTTTTACAGTTTCCACACGCTGGATCGAAATGTCAGTTCCCCAGGACCATTGTGCAACACATAACAATATGCAAGAATTAAAAAGGTTCAAAAACCCCAAGCGTATGAGATAAGTGCATGACTATAAACTGTAAACTATTGTGTAATGTTGCAGCAATAAGTAGACAGAGCAACAATATTGGCAGCAAAACGAGTTCCATGAATTAAAAAGTGTCTGATGCAGCTTTCTAAAAGTGAGTCACACTGGGTGAGATGTGAAATGAATATCCCCAAAATGTCTATTATTATTAACATAATAGTCAGGTCTATATCTGAACCATGATTTTAATCTTGTAATGAAAATGAATGCAAATTGTTTTTGCGAGTTTTTTTTTTTTTTTTTTTTTTTTTTTATGGCCTAAATGAGCTCTGAAAAGCTATTCATTTAAGATGCTACTCATCACTCATCACTGACATACGCTTCAGCTCATGGCTTCTCCGCATGCTACTGTATTAACAGTCTAATAAAGTAACTCTAATAAAGTAACTCTGTGCCGCGTGTCTGGTGCGTTCAGCTGTGATTCTGCCGGTCTCTGATATTCTGCAGGGCTCCTGGAGAACCGACTGCGGTGCAGGAGAGATTAACCACGGCTGGAGAGGAAGAGAAAGGGATTATCGACCACTCTACACAACTCCAACGGAGAAGGATAAAGTGAGATATCAGCAGGATTCAAAAACTGCACAATCCCCTTCTCCATCTCTCCCTTATAACTCTCTCGCTCTCTCTCTCCATCTCTGAGCATCTTGCGCTTTTTTCAGTCTTTACACCACTCTCTCTCTCTCTCTCTCTCTCTCTGATTTTCTCTCTTTCTTTCTTTAGCTTTGCACTATAGGAAAGGTTTTAATGCAGGATTAGACCATCCTTGAGGGATCACACACTCCCTGTGTTGACTAACACAGGTTAACAAAGACTCTCCTCTTCCCGCTGTACTAATCATCAAGTTCACAGTAACAGAATCAGTGTTAATTTAACCCCTACAGTGTCCACTGGCCTAACACTGAGAGCTTTCTGAGGGCTTTTTCACCCTAGCATCTGGCAACACACAGCCTGATTGACAAAATCCCTTGCACCTGAAAGTAAGGCGGAGCTTAAAGTAAATCTGATCAACGGTGCACAATCCTGAGTATCCTGCAACATCATTAATATTATTGTGCTCACACAGAGCTGACATCTTTTGTACCAGTCAGTGGTAAAGGTGCAACCTGATAGCATGACAAGCTGCTATCAAGGGAGAGAAAAGAGAGAGACTGGTGTCATACGTTACAATACATAAATCATTGCAATCATTTTCAATTTGCCGTGATATAAGTACAGTATGTGTTTTTAAAGTATAATCGTTTTAATGGATTATTTTCCTAAAAGAGCACAAGATCAAGTTGTTTACTCTTCACCCAACATCAACATACAGTAAGCACTCTAGACAACAACCACAAAAAGAAAAACATCAATAGGTTGCAAACCTGGATGAAAGTATACGTACAGCCTGTTCATAAATATTGGAACAACGAGAAGTTTTTAGGCATTTGGCATCCGGGCACCACCAAAATTAAATGAAACACTCAAGATATATGTTATAAGTCAAGATTTTAAGCTCATAAATAATGGAACAAAACAGCTGACACGCAGTTGTTTTGCTAGGTGTGGCTCGTTCCCTCGTTACTCCGTAACTAATAAGGCTGATAAAAGACCAGGAGGTGGTTCTGAGTGTCCAAAAAGGTGCCTGTGCAAGTGACACTTCTGAAAGTTAAAACTAAAAGTCTCGACTTGATTTCATTTCAAATTGAAGAAAACATTCAGACATTCCATCGTAAACATGTGGGATTGTGTCTCTCCCGATCAACAAGCGATCGGCTAGCCTGTTGAAGCACAGGGGACTGATCTAATGGGTCACTGAACTATTTTTAACTCTTAACAGTGACCGAAGATGCACATGACATTACAAACTGTACTGTAGGATTGGATGTAAAACACGCACTGGTGGTTGAGAAAACTTATCCTAAATGAGATAGCTAAAGTGTGCTAATGTTTCATAACGGGTTGCTTACAAAACATAAGTAAGTTATTAAGTAATGTTTTCATGTGAAAAGTAACTTTAATTACTTCATCTAGAACTCTAAGAAAATCTCATTTTTAAGCAACAGGAGCGTGTTTTTAGGTCAATTTGCCTAAAAGCATTATTTATTTCAGTATTTAGCATTAGCTAGATTTTGATTTGAGTCTAGCTGATTTATGCTAGCTACTGGAATTGTTCCTAGTCTAACCTGGTGTTAGCAAACAAAACGTGCTAACTTAGTTAAATACTATATATTAGAAATATAAACAAAAATAAGAAGTTTTGTGTTAGCAAACCTAGCATCTGGCAACACATACGTACAGCCTGATTGACAAAATCACTTGCAACTGAAAGTAATGCGGAGCTTAAGTTAAATCAACTGATCAGCGGTTTGCAATCCGAGTATACTGCAACATCATTAATATTATCGTAATTAGGTAAGAGTATAATTTTTTTTTTTTATGTTTAAAATGCAAAAACATACAAAAAATGTTATAATATTTAAATTTAGTAACAAAGTAAAATTGCTCGTTTTTCAAAACCATGCATAAAATGTATTACATTAATACATATGAAAATGCATTAGTTAATAAATATAATTTCTACTGATTTCTATGATACATCAAAAGTCACCCGGCCTGAATTACAAATGTAACTCTACTTCTCAAAATAAATAAATGTACTATTTTTCCAGTTTAGAAACAGTTTAGAAACTTTTTTTAAATATTTTTTTTAAAATAAATATATATATATTTTAACAATATATACAGTATATATTTAAAAGCAGGCATGCAGTTCTCGTCTCAGTGTCCATAGTTTTGCTAACTACTTTTAGATTGATTTCTGGGGCACGTCCAAGTATCCAGATTCTCACGCATTTCTTTAGTTTTTTTAAATGTTTTAAAGGA
This sequence comes from Clarias platycephalus, assembly GCA_030068275.1. NCBI lineage: Eukaryota > Metazoa > Chordata > Actinopteri > Siluriformes > Clariidae > Clarias > Clarias platycephalus. The sequence continues at coordinate 26,486,035 of JAQQZT010000002.1, read as the reverse complement.
GTGAAAGTAGGAAAATTTAGCTTCAACTGTCTGCGCCCACATCAACTGAACGAAGCGGGCGAAGCGTCGCTGAGTCTCTGGCATATGATAATAATAAATACATGTAAAGAGCTCAGATAATAATTACAGCTTGCTGGAGTGAAACTTGGAGCCGGCCGTGTTTCTTTTGCACAGTGATGATATGTCTTCCCACACGTTATGCATTAATTAGATAGGTGCGTCTCAGGATGAGGCCTGACACAGTCATAAGTGGGCAAGTCCCCGCGTTAAGCCAACAGGAGGCCGCTGTTTAAATCTAGCGTCCTTTAGAACATGTAATTAGATAAGTCTCATCTCAAGATGAAGATGCGTCACGTATGGTTGGGTTATTATACACTTTCTTTTATTTACTTATAGCTTGAGAGGTATTTCCAGTGCTAGTGTTTTTCCATCAAAGTAACTGTTACTTGTTCCTTGAAATCAAGTTGTTGCAGGAGCGTGTAGACTTTAATCTCAGAGCACTTCTTTGGCCGTCCCTCTTTAAGATCCTGGAAGTGTTTTAATTGACGGTGACATCTAAAAGGCCCTCATAAGGTTATGCCATAAGGTCAGAAGTATTGTGCTGGAATGTGCTATTATAGAAAAATAATTCAAATTTATTTGTATAGCACTTTTAATAGTGGTCATTGTCGCAAAGCAGCTTTATAGAAAAAAAAAATTATATTATATAAGAAATTTGTACAAATCAAAATGATCAGATTGTCCTTGATGAGCAAGCCGAGGGCAATGGTGGCAAGGAAAAACTCCCTGAGATGGCAATAGGAAGAAACCTTGAGAGGAACCAGACTCAACAGTGAAACCATCTTCATTTGGGTGATAACGGATAGAAGGGATTGATCTGCAGTCATACTGTGTGTTTGCCAGCTGTCTTAAAGTTATTATGGAGTTCAGTTCCTTATTGGAGGCTCAGGTAGACTGTACAGTAGGAAATTCCAGTCGTCTCAGCATTTCACTAGTGCTCGGATACCATCTAGGTCGAAAAATTTCTCAGTACTCCAGAGCCATGACTAGGCTGGCTGCTTCACGTTTGAAATGCTGGCCTCCCAGGAACTCCTTTAATGACCCAAACATGTGGAAATGGCTTGGAGCGAGGTCAGGACTGTAAGGGGGATGTGGCAGCAACTCCCAGCCGTGTTACTGTAACGTTCAAGTGGTGCGGGTGAATTATTGTGTGTACAGTTCCCACAAACAAATGTGTATCTTCTGCAATTTGGCAAGATTTTTTTGTTCAATTCAAGTTCAATTGCTGAATCATGGGAACGATTGCAGTAGGCTCCGAGCCACCTCATCATTCATGGATATATGGCTTTGTTTAAAGCATTTGCACCATTCAAAAGTTTTATTGCGGCTAAGAGTCTCGTCACTATACTGTGCTCAAAGTCTAAATGTCAATCGGTTTTACCCTTTCATTCACAAAAAAAATTCATCATAAGTCCCAGTTTGACTTGAACGCCCCTAGTATTAAGCTGATTTAAGCTCGTAATCAATGTCTCTAACTGAACGTAGCCCAGTTCCCATTTTTAATAATATTGCCATTTCTCATCAGCCCTGGGTGGACCTATATTAGGATAGTGGCTTACATGAGTGTGTTGGCATGACCTGTAGTGATCTCTCACAGATTGCTGGCATGGGCTATGAAATAATTTTACCATGCTAAACATGAACGGTGGTGCTACAGCATTTTATGACCCACAATTCCACCTTAGTTCCACTCTATGGTACGTTTCTACAAGTCTAATTGCAGTCATCTGGACGTCTGTATTCAGTCCTAGGCATCGTAGCGGCACCGTGTCACTTGAGAATGAGGCGCAGAGGAGACAGCATGTAGATTTAAAGGCCAAAATAGTATCACTGGTACAGTAAGTAAACGTTAATATTATTTCTGTAATATTTGCTGAAACAATTGATACAGTACAGTTTTCATGTATTTGTACTTTACTTTAATAGTTCTGTTAATGGACGTAATTTCTGCATGGCGATGCAGGTGTTTGAAATCAGGAGCAGAGATGGGTGCAGACAGCGATGAAACGTTCACAGTTGGGAATGTGAGGGACTGTGAGAGATTTAAAAGCTACTGTCAGCTAATACCAGCTTAATACAGTGGAACCTTGGATTACGAGCATAATTCATTCTGGAAGCGTAGCCGTTTTCCAAAACACTCGTAAACCATACCGAATTTTCCCATTAGAAATAATAAAAACTCAAACTATTCGTTCCACAGCCCAAAAAAATTAATACATAAAATTCACTGCTGTAAAGTAAAAATAAAACAAATTAACCTGCATTTTACCTTTGAAAAGAATCACAACAGAGCAGTGTTTCTATGTAGAGCAGAGAGAAAGTGTGTGTGTGTGTGTCTGTGAAGGCGAAAGTAGGACGGGTCAGACACAAAGAGCATGCTGAGCCTTGAGCAGAGAGAGAAAATGGATTTTTAACCTCTCTAATGAGACTTGCTTTCGCTTTACACGTGCGCTGTACACACACCTATACAGACACAAAATAAAATATGTTTTACACACACACACAGGGTCACAGTGTTATAGTAAACAGTACACGCGTGCACGGATGTTGATTATACCAGTAAGAGACGAGCACTAAGACCCAGCAGGGGAGACGATTACCTACAATTCAGCAGCGCAGGAGAGAGAAAAATCGTTGGCTCAGTTGTGATCACGTGACGCTCGATGTCAAAACAAGAAGTGCATGCGTGATACATGATACTCGGTGCTCGTAAACCAAGACTTGTTCGTTTACCAAGTCAAAATTTATTAAAAATCTTTGCTCGTCTTGCAGAACACTGGCAAACTGCGTTACTCGCAATCCGAGGTTTCACTGTACGTTTGGTGCTTAAATAATTTGAAGGTGAGTACATTTTGTACTTTTACAAGGTGAAATGTAAATGAATGACTTTACTTTTATTTGAGAAATATTTTACATAAGATTTCTCTACGTTTACTCAGGATTTGTGCACTACTGGTTTAACGATCATATTTTAGTTTATCTTTGATTGGTGCATCCTTCCTTTGCCGCGGCTAAGGTTGTCAAAGCATGTCAGATCCAGGGCAAGTAGCGCTTTTAAGGTCATAACCAATTGTAGCAGAAATACTGAATGTGGGAACTGGGTTAAGGTTCACAGCCTTGTATCTAGTGTATGCCTTTTCATTATCCCATAACTCATATTTTATTATATCCCAAAGACAACTGGTCAAAATCACGTCCTCAAACAGCGCTGTAACAGCAATAAGCAACACGATCTACCATCTACAGTATGTTTACGAAAGTCTCTTCAAGCAGGACTTATGGAGCACATCTGTATTTTGGAGACAGATAACACAGATGTTGTCACTGTTGCTGGGTTTCAGGTGAATTCCGGTTCAGTTGTCCTGTCAGGACTCACTGTGGGTGCTCGCTGAACCAGCCGTAGATCCGCGCCTGACGCGACGCCGTCCGCGCTCGTCGTGGTTTTCACACTTTTCTGCCCAATACCGCATATCGCATGGATTATCTCAACTCGAACGTCCTACACGCATCGAGTTCAGCTTGCATTAAGCTGTATTTATGTCACGGTTTGTTGGATAGGCGCTATTTTACACCGCTCTTTGAAGCGCAACAATCAGGACTTATCAGGAATTTTCCAGCAGCCTGATAGCGTGATGTAAGACACTGTATGTTTGAGTTAAACTCAGACTGTGATATATAACAGATATCCCAGGTCACTGATTAACTCCATTTTACGCTCTTTTATATCTGACAGTCTTCCTCTTCACTGGCTCTTCTCCAGGGCTCCAGTCTTCCTCTTCATCATCGTCACCCTCTCAATGCTAATCTAATCTCTTCCACTGATCCTAGAGCTGAAGGTGGCAACTTGCTTCAAGATCTTACTTGTTATATTGCTTTAATACGGAGACGCATGGTGTCTAAGTGGCACCATAAGCATCAAGTGGATGATTTTCAGCTGCTTATGTAAAATGCAAATTATATTTTTATGTTAGCTGTAAATGTAGTGACTTTATAGGACAAAATGCTAGTCGTCTGGTCTAAGAGTAGGAAAGAGCACGTATTTGAGGATGTGGTTACAGTGTTCAAGCTTTATGTGGCCAAAATGAATATATTAACAAAAATTTGTTTTAACTGTCTTAAGCATTGCATTTTTCATATAATCATATGATAATAAGATGTTAAAAGTGTTCTTTCTGAACATTTCTGTTTAACAATAAATCTGAAAAATATAATACTTATTAATAAGTCTTATTAATACATTTTAATAAGACATATTCAAGACCTGTTTCTAGACATATTAATTAATTTAAAGCTTAAAATCTTTTAAGGTTAAAATACTTGTTTTAAAATAAAAAATTTAAATTGTGGTTAAATTTGCCTAAAACCAGTGTATTGTATTTTCATGTATTACTGTATATGACAGTGAACATGGATGCCTTACTGGATCATAGTACTGAACTATTAGTTGCAATTTTGTCAAATATTGAAGATGAAAATCTTAAGCAATCATGTTTAACAAAAAAAATATAATTTCTTTTTTAAAATATTGTACATACTGTACTTTACATACATACACACACATACGTAAAAAAAAAAAAATGAAATTAGCAAATATTATTTTGCCCTATTGATGGGGGTCAGAAATATTGAGAAAAACTTGAAAAGAAGACATTGAAATTTAATGTCTTAATTTTTTTTAAATAATTGCAACCAAGATAATAGGAATAATTATTAATAATAATAATAATAATCATCATCATCATCATCATCATAAGATCCCAGGATATTCCTAAGCAGGATTGGCTTGGTTCAGGAACAACAGGGGGACCCTTTATTTAACTGTGTGGTTTTGAATCAGATCGAGGCATTAAGCCTCACATCATATCATCTGATTATATATTATACAGGAGATTTGCAGCAGTAATTGTGTAAAGCTGCGCCGATCAGGGCAGGTGCAAATGCAGCACTGTGTACAGTTTCACCCCACCTTGTTTTTTTTTAAATGTAGGATACAGTATGTGCATGCTCTAAAGAACATACACTTTTAACACCATGTATTCCTCCAAACTCTTTAACCGCTTTAATGCAATTTAACAGCGTCGCATTTGACGCTTCACGATTCATTACAAGGCCACGCTGTACACGTAGGCCCACGACGGCGTTCCAACACGGCCACAGATGCTCCGCATCTTTCCACCGTGTTCACTGGCTGTGTAACTTAACGTTCACTTACATCCGTTGCTGGACTCGCTAATTGGAGGTACATTAGGTGAGCGGCGTCCCGTCTGCAGCCGCATCTATTTTCATTGTACTGGATTCGATGACTGTATTTGGGTTCTCACGCTACACTTGGCATTGCCGACTGTAAATAATGCGCTTGTAAACACGCACATTGCTTACACAGCCTGACCGCCTGAGTACTTTGATGAGTTGCATATTGTTTTAAAGTAAGATGATTATGGAGTTGTATGTTTTGTTATCATTTTAACCTTTTTAAGACTTTCTCAAAAATTTAATTGCTGTCATTTTTATGTTGCAAATTAAGATTACCATGTATACCTTAATTGAGCAAAGAACTACATTTTTTAACTTCTATGGGATTTTTTTTTTGTATATTTCTATTCTCCCTGTGCTTGGTCCAATGACATGCAGATTAGGTTATTTAACATTCCCAAATTGTCCGTGTGTGTGTGAGTGCCCTACAGTTGATTGGCATCTTGTCCAGGGTGTATCCCGCCTCGTGCCCAAAGTCTTCTGGGATAGGCTCCAGGCCCCCTGAGATCCTGTATACAAGATAAATGGTATAGAAAATGTTTGCATATTTTTTATGTTTAAATAAATGTGCCCTTAACTTTATCTATTTATATTATTGTATATATACTGTATATACACTTACCTAAAGGATTATTAGGAACACCTGTTCAATTTCTCATTAATGCAATTATCTAATCAACAAATCACATGGCAGTTG
>JAQQZT010000002.1:26439690-26465470 GCA_030068275.1 Clarias platycephalus | reverse complement strand
TGTGTCTTCATGTGAAATGTGTTTATGATATTGGAAAATGATGGCTAGATTTAGTAAATGTGTTTAGACAACTGGTCGTTTGGTTTAGAGGATTGGCTTTTGTGTTTTAGCATTTGAGAAAAACTGTAACGTAAAAAAAAAAAAAAAAAAAATTATATATATATACAATACTAAAATATACTCACAGTGGTGCAATTGGTACGTGATATCCAAGTGCTATTATGGAAACCCAAACTAAACAGCTGATGATTAGAAATCTGTTGTTTGTTTTTTTTCTTCAGTAGCCTCCATGCTATCCTGTTAGCCTCCATGCTATCCCCATATTCCTGTTTTTAGCTGACAGAAGTGAGACCCTGATGTCCTCACATTTGACATTTCGTATGTTCTGAGATGGTTTTGGACAGTGGTGGTTCAGCGGTTTGACTCCCACCCAATGCCCAAACCCCAGCTCCTTGATTCAGTGCCTGTCCCGAGCGTGAAGGATTCGCGTCAGGAAAGGTGTCTGGGATCAAACTTGTGGCATGTTGTTTGCGGGTTGGATGATCTGCTGTAGGGATCCCTCGATGGGATCAGCTGAAAGACCAACAACATGTTCTGAGATCACGGTGGCTTTGTGGTTAGCACTACTGCATTGCACCGCCAGGGTCTGGGTTCGATTCCCGCCTCGGGGTCAGTGTGCATGGAGCTTGCATGTTCCGCCTGTGATTGGTGAGTTTCCTTCCAAAGACATGCAGATTAGAACCAGACTGTCTGTAGTGTATGAATGTTGACCTGAGGTCCCACCATGGTTGTAAAATTCAACTTTATTAATCCCAGAGGGAAATTACTTAAAATGGGAATGAATACACTACAGATCACCACTGGCCTACACGGTCCTTAGTTGGCTCCCTACAGAGGCTCCAAGAAGGATGGATGGCTGTTCTTTGATACTTTTCTGCTCACATTGATTGTAAAGAACGCTTATTATATATATATATTTCCCATGAGCTCAGATCAGTCTGGTCATTCTTCTCTGATCTCTGTCCTCATCAAGGCTGCAGACCCAGCAGAGTGTTTTATGTTTTTTGCACCATCCTGTGTAGCCTCTAGCAATTATGGTGTTTGAAGGCATCATCATTTTCTGAAATACTTAAACCAGCACATCCGGCACTAAAACAATGCCACGGTTAAAGACACAGAAATCACATGCTGTAATGTTTTATAGCAAGATAAGACCCCCCCCTCATTGCGTCACTTCTGGACTCCTTATGTGATAGCACTTCCTATAGCCTGAATTCAGATGAATTAACAGCTTGGCACCATTTTGTATAATCGGAAAATGCAAATGCTTTTCCTATGAGACACCATGCAGATCATGCCTGTGTGTGTTTTCGTCCAGCTCTCCCAGGTGTTCGGGCTCAGCCAGTAAAGTGTATTGAGGCGCGACGGGATGCAACAAGCAATAATTCTTCTTCTTTTAATTATTAGACACTTTTGATGTTGAGTGTGCACATTATCTAAAGGTCGTAACCCATATCTGCTGGATTTGTTGCATATTTCTGCTGCCATGTGTTCGGCTGAGTGGATAACTGCAGGTGTACAGGTGTTCCTATTAAACTGGACAGTGAGTGTACGTCTCACTAGACACCTAAAAGCTCTTGTGCTGTTATAAGAGAAAGCTCAAACGATGAAACAGCACGCTTTAGTGTCCAAGGACCTGAAGCACAACACACCCCGAATACAAAAGTAAACACTTCCTGTAAATAAGGCTGAAGGAACGCTCACTGTATCATTCATTAGCTTTGTTTGGCTTGACGATGCTGCTCTCTGTTGCTTCTACACTTTTTCTTTTCTTTTTTTTTTCCCCCCACCCAATCCAATCAGCGATTTGAAGTTTTGCCAACAACGATCTCAGCGAGCATGAAATTCACTCCTGTGCTTTTATTTCACTCAGACACACTTCCAGTAGTTTAACTTCAAGGCTTTCAGGACAGCAGAACATCGCTCCTCGCTGATTAGTCCAAGCGCTCTTTACAGACGACTCAGCATGATTAGATACGTCCGATCCCTCGTTCTATCCGCCGCAATTTATTCAGCACATTGAACACAGTCCCGTTCGAGCTGAACACTTCCGAGACTTCGCTCTCTGCGGCTTCCTCACACTAATTTCCCGCCTGACCCGCGATCCCACTAAACCACCGTCAGGGAGAGTCAGGCCTGAAATTGGAAATTCTTGATGCAGGAATATCACTCCTAGCTGATAATTACGTTACTTCTGATTTTTTAAATGTATTTATTTCTTTATTTATCTTTACAGGAATTAATTTCTTTTTTTCTTTTTCAATCAGAACGGTTACCAGGGCAATCGGGAATCATGAGTTGACTCTGAAGCTTTGGATTCGATTGCACACAGCGACGGAGCTGGCGAAGCCTGATATAGAGTGTGTTACCACTTTATGTGTTTAATCTCCATATTACCAAACCTCCGATGTATTCTAAGGTCTGTCTTCTGAGATGTTAGCTGATTGACGCTAGCTTGTCCGGTCGTTGTCTAGACAACAGTTACAGCTCCACTGGCCATATTGAGATTGACTTGGTTTGAAAACCGGTTGCGCTACAGCCTTCTGAGACCTGGACTCTATACTATTATATACAATGCATTTTCTTCTTACTGTTTCTTTTTATTTGTTCGACCAAAAATATGAGATGATCATATGAGGATCGTAGAAGAATATACCGTATAGACAATGTAACTTGAGAGAAGAATTCTGGATATATTTAAACATTTGGACACTAGTACAGTAAGTAGTAAGTATTACTTACTAATAGTATAGAATTGTCTGATATTGTGCTGTACTAAAACATTTGTTAATTTATTAAGAAATTTTTATAGTAATGAATTAATGAATGAATTAATTCATCACTTAAAAAGTACCCATTAATAAATTAACGCACAAAAAAATACAATTAGTAACAATTAACTTGTCCTGTGTTCATTAACACATTCTCAGAGTTTCAGAACAAGAATCTCAGCTGGTAGTTATTACTAAATCGCCTGTACAATCCTGACCTCACGCCAAGCCATTTCCACGGGTTTGATCCATTAAAGGAGTTCCTGGGAGGCCAGCGTTTTAGATGTAAGAAGTAGTTGGTTTGTAAACATGGTTTATAGTTAAGGGTCAAGTCACGTCAATTAGGCTTTTATTGTCATTTCAACCATATACAGTCTAGTATACAGTGAAACAAAACAACATTCCTCCAGGTCCAAGGTGCTACATACAATATAAATTCACACAAACCAAAGACATGCAGATTAGGCTAATTGGCATTCCCCAATTGCCCGTAGTGTGTGAATGAGTGTGTGTACTGTATGTGTGTGCCCTATGAGGGGTTGGCACCCTCGTGCCCTAAGTTTCCTGGGATAGGCTGCAGACCCTGTGACCCTTTATACAGGATTAAGCTGTATTGATGATGAGTGAATAAGCGAAGACACCTAATTAGCGAACTAGTTAAGACAAATTATCTTAACTAGTCAAATTATCACCATTAATTAACAAAACTAGCTAAGATCTATACAAAAACACAACATACTGTGCAGTGTACTTGTGCAAATGTTCAAACAGTAACAAACACGACACAATGCAATACACTGTGAGAATGTAGAAATAATAATTATCTGGATGATTAGTATTGTGCTTTACCGTATGTAAATGACAAAGAACATTTCATGTAGTCCAGTCTTTGCTATAATTTAGAATTTTAATAACCAAATCAAGCAATACTTTTCATTTAAATACTTTAAAATTGAAATAGATACATACATATATAATATATGCATAGAAATGTTGACATAAGATATAAGTGAATTAACATCTAAAAAATACTAATATTAGTTATATCCTTAAATTAAAAAGAATAGGTTTTTGGTGGAATGTTTATTAACATTTTAAAAATAAATAAACAATAAAATGGATGAGGGGAAAATATTTTTAAAGACCTGCGAGTAATCAAAAATAATGAGAGACAATCTCTGCATCAGATACAAAATATAAAGTGACTAAATAATATGAGCGTAAGAGTACAAAATCTAATAATTATATGGATTTTAAAAATTATGTAATTCTTTATTTTTTTTAACCATTTATTATTATTATTATTATTATTATTATTATTATTATTATTAAGCAAGCAAATAATACACATGTCAAAAATAATGTGTTATTTTTACCTGATTAAAGAAGAGCTATTATAAAATCATTGATTGATTGACATTAAATGTGTAGTCATTTACTGTTGTTTTACTTCCTTTGAGAGTCAAGAAGCTGAGTATTAAACGGTTAAACAAAATAAACTGAATTAAAATGGATTGGACATGAGAAAAAGAAAAACATATTGTCCTATTATTACATTAGAATTTTTTTTTTATTATTATTATTATTATTATTATTATTTATTCACAGTTTAAGCTTGTTTGAAACACTTTGTGTTACCTTTTTACACCACAAGGGGGAGCTAAACACTCAGAGTTCTCTTCTCACACGCAACACCTTGTTAAGAATGTGATCCTGGTCAGTGCAGCATTAGATCCTGAGCCTGTTCTGGGAAAACTGGGTGTGAGGCGAGAATGCTTTAACCTAGACAACTAGCATATTTTTGGGACTGAGGGAAAAGCCAGGAAAAAAAAACCCAGAGCAAACCCATGCAGACACAGGGGACACATGAAACATCATTTAGGCAGAAAGATTTGTGACCAATTTTTAAATGAAATAAACTTGCGAATTGCACTCATGCTCAAGCCTTTCAAGGGTAAAATGGTGTAATAACAGGACCTGTATTTACATATTGGATCCAGATTGGCTCAACAATGTGATTTTAAATAATTTGTGATGTCAAATAATAATTGATGATGTCATGGGGCGATGGTGACTCAGTGTGTTAAGACTCTGCATTACTGATCGGAAGGTCAATGGAGCGAGCCCCAGCTCCGCTAGGTTGCCACTTTTGGGCCCTTGAGCAAGGCCCTTAAACCTGTGTCTGCTCCGGGGGCGCCGAATAATAGCTGACCCTTCGCTCTGACCCCTGCTGAGATATGCACAGGATAAAGAGTTTCACTGTGCAGTGATGTATATGTGACCCATAATGGTCGAATTTCATAAGGTTTTGAACGGTCAATCAGATTTCCTATTTCCTATTTTCAGGAAAAGTTTATGTACCAAATAAAACTTTTTACTACCCATAATAATAATAATAATAATAATAATAATAATAATAATAAACAAATCATTCATATATACTGTGTTTATTTTCATTTACAAATTACATGCATTTTCCTTACAAGTGTCTAGAGCTTGAACATTTTCTTTTACAGATATTCTGTTTTAAATAAAGATGTATTATGTAGGTATGCTTTACATTCTAATGCAAAAATCCACATTCTCTCATTGTGCAAATGAAGAAAAGCCCCCTAAATAAACCTACAATGACATAAGCCATGTATTTTTATACTGAAACATGAAACATGATTATTAATAAGGTAAGTAATAATAAGGTTTAGGGTGGCTGAAAGGTGACATTCTGTACCTTTACGACTAAATAAAAATTTATTCATGAGTATATATTTAAGGAATTTACTAGACAGACAATCAAAAAGATGCAGAATGTACTGAATAAAATAATATACAGTGATGGTCAGTGACGTACAAAAGAAAGAGATAGAAGTTATCGTATAAATATCTGAGAGTATGTTCAACATAATGGCGGAAAGAGGCAGTCTGCGTCTCTCTCTCTCTCTCTCTCTCTCTCTCTCTCTCTCTCTCTCAAGCAAAAAGGAGAGTAAGTGCTTGTATGGCAAAGTGCCACAATGACAAATCAAAACCAGACAACTGACATTTCATCTGAATGAAAATGTCACTGAACAAAGCCTGGTGCTTTAATTGTCCTCCAAAATGGCTCAAAGGGAAAAAGAAAAAATGCCTAATGGATCAACCGTAACTTTTCAATATCTGATCCCGTGATGCTCAGCATTAAGTCATTGTTGGGTCTGGACTTCAAGCGCTTAAAATCCACAAAGCAGGATCCCTCCATCAGCTCGATAACCTGAGCCAAAGCTAGCCTTGATTTATAAGCCAGAAAGATAGGAGGAGGGCCGAGGAATGTTTGCAGCTTCGCATTTGGCTCGGATTGATGTTTCAGCTTTTCCAACAAATATTAAAGCACTCTTGTTGAAACTCAATGTCATGTTGCATAGATTAATTTCCTAAAACCCACTAAATGTAATCTAGGCACAAGCGCTCTGTACCTGCACCAATCCAGACTCAAACAGTATTTCATTAAGGTATGAAATGTACAGAATACTAAGGCGTACCTAATATTGAAGTTTATGAAATTACCGACGTGTATGGAATAATGAATGAAGGAAAATATTGAAAGTGGACAGAATACTGAAGTGTGTAAAATATTGAAATGTACAGGATACTGAAGCCTATGGAGCAAAAAAGCGTTTGGAATACTAACACGCATGAACAACTAAAGTGTACAGAATACAGAATACTAATGTTTATGTACTACCGCAATTAAGACAGTACTAAAGTGAATGTATACTGAAGTTTACAGAATACTGAAGTTTATTGAACACTGAAATGTGTGGAATACTAATGTTTAAAGAAAAGTGATGTATACAGAGTATTGATGTGTGGGGAATACTGAAGTTTATGAAATACTTAGGTGTAGATAATACGGAAGTGTGTGAAATACTGAATTTTATTGAATCTATAAATGCATGCAATTCAAAAGTGTAAAGAATACTGAAACTGAAGATTTCAGACATACAGACATGAAGTATGTGGATTGCCAAAGTGCACAGAGTTCTAAGCTCCATACTGAAGTTTATTATGAAATTCCATATTGAAGTGTACAAAATCCGTAAGTTTATGGAATTCTGAAGCGTAATGAATACTAACGTTTACAGAATACATGCATTAACGTAGCACATTGGCTTACTGGTTAGCACTGTCTACTTGCACCTCCGGGTTCAATTCCCGCGTCAGGGTCTGTGTGCATGGAGTTTGCATGTTGGCCTCATGATTGGTCAGTTTCCTCCCACAATCCAAAGACATACAGATTAGGCTAATTGGTGTTCCCAAATTGCACGTAATGTGTGAATGTGTGTGAATGTTGACCAGAGGTACAGAAATGGGAATAAATACGATGGTCACCAATGGACTCCACAGTCCCTGATTGGACTGCAGAGGTTCCTTAAGGAACGGATGGAAGTGCATGAAATCCTGAGGTTTATGGACTACTGTATTGTACAGACGTACTGAAGTGTTAAGTTTACAGATTAGTGATGTTTGTGGACTGTATAAGGGTATGGATTACTGAAGTGTACAGAGAACTAAAGTTTACAGAAACATTGAAGCAAACACATTACTGACATTTATGAACTACTGAAATGTAGTGTGGTGTACAGAACACTGATGTGAACTATAGTGAAGTGACTGATGAAGTGAAAATGCTGACATTTCTGGAATAGTGAAATTGCTGAGGATTGATAATGAAGTGTTTAGGAAATACTAAGATGTAAGTTTAGTGAATATTGAGGTGCATGCAATACTGAATTGTGTGGAATACTGATGTTTAGGAAATATTGAGGTGTATAGAATACCACAAAGTGCATGGAATATTGAAGTTTAGGGAATACCGAAGTGTATAAAATGTTGAAATGTGTAAAATATTGATGTTTAGGGAAGACTGAGGTGTATTGAAATAGCTAGAATAAAGAATACAGACGTTGTGTGGAATCCTGGCGATTAGGGAATACCGAACTGGTGCAATAATAAGGAATACTAAGGTGTGCTGAAAAGTCTATGGAAAACTGAAGGGTAAAGCATACTGAAGTATTGTGGAATACTGATGTTTATGGATTACTAAAAATAAGGGAATACTGCAGTTCATGGAATCCATAAATGTACCGAACACTGAAGGGTACCTGAGGGTACGAACAACTGAAGTTTACATTATACAAAGTTTAGGAAATAGTTATATTCATGGAATAATGAAATTTAGGAAATTTTGAAGTGTGCGGAATACTGAAGTTTACAGACAAACAGACATGAAGCCTGTGATATTAATAATAATAAAGCACTATTACATGTACTTTCATAGTTATTCCACAGCTTGAAGGTGTGTTTCTGTCCTTACTAATATACTCACGGCTTCTGGGTCTGATAGTTCTCCTATTATCTTATTAATCATACATACATACATAGATTAGATAGTTTAATTGTTAATAAACAATCCAGAATTATTGGGTTGTTTTGTTTGGAAAAATGTGAATTTAGCATCTGTAGCACTTAAGAGACCTGTACTGCGTCCATTGCTCAGTGAGAATGAGACAGGGGGAAGAGAACGTTATAAAGATAAGTTTCAGCTTCATCCAAAACCGAGGCCATACAGTAAAAAGCGTTCAGGTTACTTTTCTGGAGGAGTTCAAGTATCCGTTCCGTATCAATCAGCCAGAAAGTGGAGCGTTTCTGTGTTGTACGCTATTAACACATAACACACAGCGAAAATAGAAAACACATGGGCTATAGCAAATGCTAGTTCTCTACAAACTCTAGTTACAAGCTCACAAATGAAAAAAGACAAAGTAATGTACAGTACAGTATGTAACAGCAAAGGCACATGGGTCATCAATTACCCTAAAAAACAGCAGCGTTGCACATCTAGATCGACATAAATCAGAGATAGCATGCTGGTCATGCATCGACGTTCAAGAGAGTCTGGAGGAGCAATGTGGAAAGTCTTACTTCGTAAATGAAATCCAGGTGATACGAGCCGTGTGTTTAGTCTGAGATATTAGTCCGAGATATTTGTCGCACATCTTACTCATTCAGTTAGAACATCCTCTTATCATCCTGAACCTTGTGAAATATCAATCATACGCTGTACGTGCTTTTAAATACAGTGGATTGTTATATATATATATATCATTCTGAGTAAATTCATTGGTTATCTCAAAATATACCCCATAATGACAATGTGAAAGAAGTTTATTTTAAGTCTTTGCAGTCTTTTGAAGTCTAAAAAATGAAGAAAAAAAAATCACATGTACATAAGTATTCACAGCTTTTGCCATGACACTGTGACCAAGAACCCGATGGAGAACCCTTTGTGGAGAGAGGAGAGCCTTCCAGAGGGAAAACCATCTTGTAGCATCATACTCAAAAAGACTTGAGGCTTTTTGTAATTCGTGCCAAAGGTGCTCCAGCTAAACAAAAATTTCTCTCATGGTCTGAGAGTCCTTTAGGTGCCTTTTGGCAAACTCCAGGCGCGTGTCATGTGGCTTTCACGGAGATGTTTCTTCTGTCTGGCCACTCTACCATGCAGGCCTGATTGGTGGAGGGCTACAGAGATGGTTGTTCTTCTGGAAGGTTCTTCTCTCTCCACAGAGAAACACTGGAGCTCTTTCAGACTGACCATTGGGTTCTTGGTCACCGCCCTGACTAAGACCCTTCTCCCCTGATTGCTCAGTTTGGCCGGGTGGCTTGCTCTAGGAAGAGTCCTGGTGGTTCCAAACTTCTTCCATTTATGGATGACGGAGGCCGCTGTGCTCATCTGGATCTTCAATGCTGCAGAATATTTTCTGTACCCTTTCCCAGAATGGTCCCTCAATACAATACAATCCTGTCTGTGAGGTCTACAGACAATTCCATGGACTTCATGGCTTGGTTTGGGCTCTGACTTTCACTATTAACTGTGGGACCTTATATAGACAGGCGTGTGTCTTGGTAGATCGTGTCCAATCAACTGAATGTACCACAAGTGGACTCCAATCTAGTTTTAGAAACATCTCAAGGATGATCAGTGGATGGAGGATGGTACCTGAGCTCAATTTTGAGTGTCACAGCAAAGGCTGTGAATACTTACGTGCATGTGATTTTTAAAAAAATTAATTTGCAAAGATTCCAAACAAACCTCTTTCACGTTATCATTATGAGGTATTATTTGTAGAATTTTGAGAAAAATAATGAATTTAATCCATTTTGAAATAAGACTGTAAAATGTGCAGAACGTGGAAAAAGTGAAGCACTGTGAATACTTTCCGGATGCTATACATATATATATATATTGTACTACATGAAAAAGAATTGAAGAAACAGGCTTTTGTTTGAATGCAGATCCACAAGGCCGAGCAATGAATCACTGCAGCTAAGTGATCAAGCAAGTCTCCATCCGTCGCCATGGACACCCAGGGTCACGACCCCCGACGTTTCGCTCCTTGAGCTGACAAATTTCCCCACAATCAATAGCAGCTGTCAGGAGAACGCGAGAGGTCACGGTCGCTCGTGTCGACTGGGCAGATTAAATCCAGCCACTGATGGGTAATTAATGGACTTGATCAATCCGAGGTGATGCTAAACGCTGGCACCGTGACAAAAACCACACATAAATGTCTCCATCTACTTGAAGAAAAATCTTTAGGATTTAAAATGAACGGGAAGCGATGGATGTAGGGGCCAAATAATGTGGGCGTAAAGGAAATTAAAATTTTCTTTGTCCCCTCGAATTATTCCAAAACTTAAGTTTAATGTAGCTTAGAATTAAAACACAAATCCGCCTGGGTGACCTGTTTAACAGTTCGTAAAATTTAGGGAATATCGATTGTTTATGGAATCCATAAATGTACAGAATACTGAAGTGTACAGAGTAGTGATGCTTGTGGAATACCTGAGTGTATGGACAACTGAAGTGTGCAGAATAGGAACGTTTAAGAAATACTCACGTTTATGGAATACTGAAATTCAAGGAATGCAGAATGTGTAAACTTATGGAAAAGAAAAGTGTAAAGAATAACAACGACATGTAGAATCCGTTAAATTCCTTCTATTTTATTAATCATCCTTAAAGATTTAAAATCTTTACTATTGAAAATGAATGACAAATTTGAGATTTTTTCCCCACCTTTTCAATTATTCCATGTTTATTTTTTTTTATAATTAATAAATGGTTCAAAGTTTGAAATTATGATGATTTTTTCCCCCCTGTTTAGTTCTTATTTTGAAGGGTTGATCTCTTCATTAAACTATTTTCTGCATTAACCCACAAACCCTTCTGTGGAGAAGTAGGATTTAGCCTTCAATCTGTTCGGTACCTTCTGCTCAAGTTCGATCAAACTTTACTGCGGTGATATGAAGCATGTAGTTAGCATTAGCTCTAAGATAGCAAGTTAGCTTAGACAACCAAAAAACATGTCCGGATGGGGAACTGACTACACGATACTACAATCATTAGTTATACATGAACTAACCGACTGTGCACTGCTCGGTACTGAGGAGAATAAGTTCAGCGAGGTGGGTAATCAGAGTTGCATCGTAGCAGAACTTCCATACAACAAAAATTATTTGCCACCTTGTGGTGGTATTTGGTATTACTGTCTAGCCACATTACTAAATTCTAAACTGTTACAGTATATTGGATGGTATTAGATAAAAAAAAAATGATTATAAAATTAAATAGTTCATGCACATCTATGCTTTATAATTAAAGATGGAGGAGGGGATGCAGATTAAAGAAAAGTGACGATGACGACGACACAAGATGACGAATAGCGACAAAATTAACTCATGTATGCGAATGGAATGATTTGCCTGATGCAAAACTTGAACTGATATTTTGGTAACCTTATCATGCTTTGCATTCTTGTGCAAAATCCTGAAAGCTAAATGTCCTTGTGATCTGTCGACAATGAAAACTGACAATCATGGGATAAAAATCTTGCCGTTTTTATTTGCATATAAAGTCAGCTAAAATGACACGATGAATTAAGAAAAAGTCTCATCAACATAGAAACAAGGCATTTACAAATGGCACCAATGACATCATGGCAATATATATAGATTTTTTTTTTTTTGTCCTGTCTGCGTGACATACAACAAACACAACACGATCCACCAAGTGGGAATGAAAAGTAAACCATAACCATAGTAATAATAAGCATGGGCTCAAAGCAGATAAAAGATTGTTTTGGTTGCTTTTTTTTTATTTAATCCGGCTCCTCATTGAAGCATCATTTAAGTTTGGCTTAATTAAAAAAAAAAAAAATCGATCTTCTAGAACGGACTCACTGAAGGTAAAATCTCAGCTTAAAGAAATCAACAAGTGAGGAACTTATATATAAAATACAAAAAGCGCTTTCAAATTTCAAACGGCACAATCCTGAATGGGTGGCAATATTATTATTATTATTATTATTTATAATCACAGTTATTGTTGAATCTTTTGTGATGGTTTGCTAGATGTCGACAATAGCGTCTGTCAGGGTAGCGGTTGTGTGAACCTTATTAGACTTTAGGTAACTAAAAAAATGCCGCCTCCTTAGCCAGGTTTCTTGGAAATGAAACACGGCAGGAATTTAAAGAAATTTAAAACCCAATCCAACCGATTTTCAGCAAGTACCTCATGAAACCTCAGCCATCCTTTTCCTGAACATAACGTCTTGGGTTGGAGAATAGAGTGAACGATTACGAATGCACCAATAAATATAACCACAAAGCATCCTGGCGAGGACGAGACTCAAAAAGAAAAATCGGAGTAAAAATAATCCTCAACCCGATGTCTCGTCTGCCTCGTTGTCCTTTAATACACTCCTGCTGTGAAAAAGGTATTGCTGAGCCTCTTTTGATACCTCATAATGCACTTTAGATGCAGACTAAAACAAATTGAACAAGGCAACCAGTACAAACGAAGCATAAATATAATTAATTCACCGTTTTTCTTCGTCTTCTTCTTCTTTTTGTCCCCAGCAAATCATTATTTAAATGGTATGATCTTATTTTTTTAAAAATATTACATATCCATGCATTCATTTTCTTTTTTTTTTTTTTAAATACAAGCAGTACAAAATGACCATTACTTTAAAGATAAGAAGGGTTGGAGAGTAGAAAAAAAAGGGAGGGGGGGATTTAAGGTGGAAATTTCACGAGCTTCCTGGATTGGGAAGGTCGAATACGATGGGTGGATTGGTCGGCTGGAAACTGACTGTACACGTAGACGAGTTGATGAACGTGGTATATCCGTCTGTCATTAACCCATAACCTGTGTAAGGAGAGACAAAACACCAGATTGGTACAAATATGTTAATATTATATACATACAAACATACATATTTGATCTCTCATATATATATATATATATATATATATATATATATATATATATATATTCATGTTAAAAGAACGAGTGATGTCTGCCATCTTTTCACCTCGCGATTGTTCGTATCTTGGAAAGTTCGTAACTCGAATGTTCGTATGTTGGGGAGTATTAGTGTTCAACATGGATTTGGGGTCTCACCTTCATGGATCCCACCGTAGACGTGGAGTTTGGGCCGGACCCGTCTCTGTACCGTGTTGAGTAACTCCACGCAGCCCACTCTCTGGAGCTCCTTAGGCACCCAGTCTCTGAACCCTGAAAACACCAGCGGTAGGAGGACCATCAGCTGACGGTCGAATCGATCCCACAGCACTACATTTACTCTCTGATTTATTTCAAGCAGCTATATTTCTTACAGGTTCTGAATTATTGAAAACCACTCGGAGTATCTAATAAACATTGAAATGCCGTGTAGTTTGAAACTGATTGCTCTTGTTGTAAAACCCGTTTCAGTAAACCAAGCGTTGAGTCGCGCCAACTGGCGTACATCTGATGTGTGTGTGAGAGCGGCTGAGTGGATCGATGCTCTGCGGGCAATGAAATAAGATTTCACTTGTTTTAAATAATAAAGAAAGAGAACTTTATGATGTGGAGGTCAGTGTTGATATTTTAGCGGGCCGCCACAGATAAATCGGTGTGTGAGTGAAAAAGCAGACTGTGGCGCTTAAATCAAACTTAAACCGTGGGGTCAATGTATTAAGTATAGAGAATTACTCCATTATTGATGGTTAATGTGTTCGACTATGGGTTAAGAAAAATGTGTGAAGTTCCCCATCAGGATTCCTGGATGCCGATTCGATTAAAATTGTAAAAGTACTAAAAATATTGATTAAAAGTATTTTATAACTATCTCAATTCGATATTACATTTCCACCCGATTTTAATAACATTTTTAAACCGTTAAAAAAGTTTAATGGGTAATTAAATGTACCCTCTTCTGAGCAGCATGTACAGTATATCTCTGTCGTCCACCATAATTATCACTTCTAAATAGCGGTAGCGAATAATTCACTTCCATCACATGGGATGAAAGTGTGTAAATAGTTTAGTTGTAGAGTTATAAAGAAACTGATGTTTTACCTCCTCAAGCGCCGCGAACTAATTAGCCCTCGCAGTGTTTTGAGACTGGAGTAAGCGCGTGTAATGAGTGGGTTTTGGGACTAATCAGCTTATAGAGTTTGGAAAAAAAAAACACATCGGTGGCTTTTAGGACGCAAGACATTTGATAACGTTACGCCGTAAAAATGTGTTTCTGTTGCGTCACTCTGTGCTCGGTATAGAATCGTTTATATCTGAGGATGATCGGCCAATCAGTCACCGGTTGCGATGAATCAAACTGAAAACAAGCCAATTTTGGTCACTGGCTGATCGAGCGGTTCATCAACGTAATATGGTTTAAAAAAATCGATTTTGGATTTTTTTCAGCAAAGAATCGCGATTCAAAACTACAGTAAATAATTTTTTCCCTCCATCTCTACAAGCTAGTGTATAATGTATAATTCTTTTGGAAATGGTTTCAAATTGAAATGAGTGTCAGTTGAGTATAAATACTTTATAGCAGTAAGATATGGTTGGTACGTCCTGTCTGTTCCAGCTTACCTCATGTTAAAAAAAAAAAACTTTATTTTTTATAAGAACTACCCAAATGTCAGAATCATCAGAATAATCAGGTATACTTTTCATTACGGGGAAATTCAGTTCTCCCAGAGGGCTAAATACACGCGCACACACACACACACACTACTGGCGCTTATGTGATAATAACCAGCACCATGACCCGATGACCTTACCTCTTACCACGATCCTAGACGCACCACATTAACCCTGATGTTTAACTCCACATTAATCAGAAACACAGAACTCAAATCATTTAGTGTTTATACACAGAGCGTCTGCACGGATCAAGATGAATGTAACAGAATAAACAAACATATAATTTAGACTGAGTGACAATCTGACAAATATCTACCTTACCTAACTTCATCAAAGGAAAAAAAGCCAAGGAAACTTACAGACGCAGACAGACAGACAGACAGACACAAACAAGAAAAACGCAGTACCCAGAGGAGGCCCGTGAGTCATGAGGATGTCGATGTCCTCGGGGATCTCGTTCCACTTGTCCAGCAGAGACTGACCACGAGGCAAGTTAAAACCCCATCCATTAAACCAGGGCGTCCTGGGAAAACAAGCAAACAAAAACAGATTATAAATATCACATCCAAGCGCATCAGTCTTTTTTTACACCAGGACAAAGCTGAAACCCGAGCAGATAACGTTTAATATTATATATAACGTGTTTGCGCTATCAGATATCAAGGCCACTGCCACTGTCTGTCTGAGGTTATCTCCCGAGCAGCGACCCCGGAGCAGAGGTCACAGTCCGCGGCGGCCGATTGATCACGCTGTCAGCGCCGCTGAGCTGGAGCTTGTTAATGCAAGTTTTTATTTGCCCTGGGGAACGGCGCCACCGACAGGCCGCCCTAACACGGCTAACCCAGTCCAGACCCGGGGCTGATCGAGGCCAGACGACGCCGACAGGCTGTTTGGATGAGGTTGGGGAGGTGAGGGGGGGAAAGGTCAGGGTCCCGTGCTGGGTAGTAATGCTGAGTGACGGATGAAGATAAATAGAAAGACGAGTCAGGAATGAGCGGGGCCTGCAGTGCGCGGGTTGCCTTACGGACTAGTCTTAAAGCATGTATTACCAAAACTGTACACACCGTCAACACATCTGTAGAAGTGTGCTGTTTTCAAGAGACAAAAAACTTGATGATGACGACAACTTTATGTCCCCAGTGGTTGATTACATAAACATGTAATAGCATGGCTGCGAGTGCGCGATTCCTTGAAAATGCGATTTAATCGATTATGCAATTTTATTGGTTGATTCAAAACAATCGATTCACTTTTTTCTTCGCACAGAAACACAAACTGCTTCCATCTCCCACAAATCTTCGATTTTGCGAAATTATTGCTTCTTCTTCTTTTCGAGTTTATGTGCAGTTGGTGCACTACTGCCACCTGCTGGACTGGAGTGTGGAGCAGAAGAAGAAAAAAAAAAAAAACACTTTGTACATTTAAACAAAACCCAAGTTATACAGCATTATAATGCTTAATATTTACTTTTGTTGTCTTTGTTGTGTTTTTAAAACTTTAACCCCTGTAAGAAATGTATAGCAGCTTGAAACGAACCAAACCATTGAACATTCTATATTCGTTGCTACTGAATCAAAGCAAAAAAAACAAAAACAAATGCGTCTTCGTTTCAAAGAAGGTCCCCGAGCCAGGTTGAGCCACCGGGAATCGTCTGAGGTCATGAGGAATTACTGTAAAATAGCAAACGTTCCCGTTTTCTAATTACTGAGCCATCTGAAGACGCCTCGACACGCAAACTTACGGTAGTTATACATCTGTTCTCATCATTTATCATTCCGGAGAACGGAATTACCGATAATATCTAAAAGTTTTAAGCTCATTTTCATCAAATATTTATGAGATCAAATAACGAGATCAGACACGCACAAGACGTGACGATTCATAATCACCGCTGGCTTTAAACCACGAGCCCCCCCATTGAGCTGTTTAACAGTCTGACTCGGGCATTCCTGCAACATTTTTATTATTTATATTATCTTCCAGATTAATTTCGCTTATAATTAGCATTTTAAAAAGAAGCCCAATCTGCAATCAATGCTATTATTATGCATCCTGTTTGTTTGGGAGGCCGTAGCCGTTTTAATTTCGTAATCATAAATTCAATACATGAATCAGAACGATCATTAACGCCATCGCTGTGCATCCCTACATTACATGAATTATTGATGTGGATTCATCATCAACGCCGATTAATGTTAACGGACGCATTTAAAAAGTCCTGAAAGCAACCTCGAGACGCGATTGGATGTAAATGGTTCTCTTCCATAAAGCAGACGCGCGTAATCCGCTGCAGCGGGATGTGTATCGGCTCGGCCTGTGATACCGAAGCGATCGGGCCGTTGAGTTCTACGTTTACGCGCACGTGGAACGCCGTGACCTGAGGGCATCGGATCTCGGCGGGTTTCTAACAGACTGTGTGGGTGGTGTGTAGAGGGCAGTCTCCTGAAGACCACATGACCTGACTGAGGCCTGTATTTAATAAATTATGCTGAGCAAGCACTGGAGGAACTCGGGGACCCGAGGAGCCGCGCATTTTCTTTTTCTCGTGAATTACATTATGGGAATCGTGTTCGGATCCGGGAGCGCGAGTGCCAATTACGGAAGAGAGGAGCAATCCTCGAGCGATTTAGCGTGTCAGGGGTTTGTTCACCTTTAGAGGAGGGTTACTGTATGGCTTTTATTAAAAATGTCTCACACACACCCACACTATTTAACCTTCTAGATGGAGGGAAAAAAAATTACACAATATTTTTTTCCTAAATTACAAATACGCACACAGACTTTACACATTGAATACCACATGTATAATGTATAGTTAAAAAAAAATAATAATAATAAATATATAAATAAATATGTATATATATATATATATATATATATATATTAAAGAATACCCTTAAGCATTGTATTGGTTGTTTGAAATCACGCTCGAATTCAGCTTGTGTGACCCTAAAAAACAAACAAAAACCCAAACAGAAGTTAGAAAAACCCCAGAACAGCAAGGCTACTGTCTCTGGAAAGAAACGACAAATTGTCTTTAAAGCGTTCTTTCTGCGAGTTTCCCCCGGTCGCCCGCCTCTAAAAACAAGAAACAAAAGAACTCTATAAATACATGCTGAGTAAAAAAAAAAAGAAACAGCCCAAACCCCCGTTTGCCAGCTTGCGTTTTGTGACAGCTTGCGCGGCTTGCACGAGCTCACATCCAGGAAGAGCTGTCAGACTGCGATCGCTCGCTAAAACAAACCCGGCCGTCAGATAAGCAGCGAGAGCGCCGGCTCAGTCAACATACGCTGCCTGAACAGGCATCCTTCATCAGCTCGAGCGCACCGGTTCTGCTCCAGACCTCCTGCTCTGACTCACGACAAACTGGACAATCGGCTAACACGGATACACGCGTTCAATAGACTGTAAGAACAACGCTACTAAATATCAACAATATTATGGGTGATGTAATCTTTAAGACGGACAGCCACCAGATAAAACAAAGCTCAGAACCAGCGCAACAGGAACTTGTGTCGCAATGCTGATGCCGTTTCAAGACAAACTTTTAGTCGACGTTTTATCACTGATCTGTAGCTAACCTTGCATTCACACATGTTAAGTTCTCCACTGATGTTTTTCTCAACTTTAGTTCCCATCTGCAACTGGTTCCCCTTTTTAATCGACCTGGCCCAAAAAAAAAAAAAAAAGCACTTGTATTTTACTCATGTTTAGCACAAAATGGTGGGCAGGTCAGATGTGAAAATGCTCCCAGAACCACTCTTTCACAATGTGAGTCCTGGAAAATGCTCACAACAGGTCATCAGCTGACTTAGTTTTATTGCCGCATAACATTGCATCAACCCCAGATCATAACACCTAAATAAAACCTCCAGAGGCTTATACAGTTCCTGCGATGCATTACGGGTGCTTCGCTTCCTGGGCTTCCCTTCTTAGCTCATGCGCAACTCTTCAACACACTTCTCAAATTTCAAACCTCTATTTTATTTACTATACAATCACTCTGATAGTTAAGACTAAAAACTCTCCATCAGTGCACAGCTGGTAACCTCATGTATTTATGGTCACCCTATCCGGTAACACCCAAATGAAGACAAGAACCCTTTTGAGTCTGGTTCCTCTCATGGACACCTCGGAGAGTTCCTTCCTTCCTACCACCGTCGCCCCCAGAACTTCTACATCAGGGACAAACTGAAGGAACGTCTTCGCACACTATCACGTTTTCACACACCTAATCACATTTTAAAATGGATTCAAATTCTTTTGTCCACTCAGCGTCCATGTGAAAGGCGATTTTGGAGCACTTCACGCTTCCGTTTGCTGCAAGCACCTGACCGCAGTGCCAAAACTACCACTAACTGATAATTTGCTGACCATGATATCACTGTGATTGATTGGCCAGCCAACCCACCTGATCTGAACCCCATATAATCTATTGTCAGACGAGTAAGACGAGAAACAACAATACAAATGAGCTGAAGGCTGCCATTAAAGCAACCTGGTCTTCAATTTACCTGGTCAGTAAATTTGTGCTAAATACAGTATTGATTTTTATTTTTGTTTTTTTTGCTTGATATATTGAAATTTTGCTGTAATTCTTTTTTTATGAGATGAAATGTTTTCGCACGTTTTCCTGCACATGTTCTGTGTATACGAAACACTATGTCCTGTTCAAAAGCCTTTATCATTCATCCAGTTCATTTTTTGCTTAAAAATTGATATATACTTTAAAAATATGCAAAAAATATGCAGTGCCACTAATGGTATGCATTTATTCCAACCCTCTTTTTTTTTTACACCGTGGGTCATTTGGCCAAAAGGTTTAGAAACATGGGACCTTTAAAAAACAAAAAAATCAAATGCAGAATAATTTTTTTCTTAATGTATAAATGATGTCAAAATTGTATAATGTGTGTGCAGATAGAGTGTGTATTATTTTAGTCTCTTTCTTGTCAAAGAAAAGAAAAAACTCTTTAAGTTTCGCTATAGGCCTTATGTAACGCACCGAACACAGAACAGGCCAGTACAACCCCGTTTCATGCTCGAAGTGACAGAATGTGTGTCCCGGTGATGGATGTGAGAGTAAATAAAGGTGAGCAGCTGCTTCGAGCCTGTGCGCTATATCCTAAAGAATTACTTCTCACTAGACTTTAGGGATATTTGGCTACTGCCAGTATAGCAAATGAAGCATCAAACACAGGCATCGATGTGCCATGTCAGACGTAAGCAAAAAATCCTTGGTACAGCCAGAAGACCAACCTTGTCTTATCTCAACTGGAAATGAATATAAATCTGTAAGCGCCGAGGCTGCAGGGCAGCAAGGATGGATTACAGCAAATGTGCAAAGTCTGCAGGTGAAGCAGTGAACAATTCGTTAAAGCTACAAAATGGCACCGTTTCAAAAACAGTACGCGGTTCATCATGCGCATGATATTTCAGAAAACGTTCGATTTATGACGATGAAATCGAACCTGTCAGTCACTGAGCCTTCACAGAGCAATTGTGTGTTTTGGCTACCTCAGCACTTCAGGTTAGTGAACTCTCGTCGACCCACACACACACACACACACACACACACACACACACACACACAAAAATAGGCTGAGGCCTTCAGGTTATTTATGAAGCAGTGCAGCAATCTAGAACTTCTACGGCTTCTAGACATCGTCCACGTCAAAAAATAAATAAATAAATAAATAAAAATAAAAAAGCTCATTGAAATATTTATCTGACCTGCACAGAGCAATGGCTTAAAAGAAAGAGAAAGAAAATGAGCAAGAGTAATGAGAGAGAGAGAAAGATAAAGGCAAACAATGTCAAAAGCGATATTGGAGAAGATGAACAGAGACTGGTCGCAGGGTCTTCTCGGGGTGAGCGGTAGAGCAAAGAAAAAGAACAAGGGAGAAAGAACGAGAGAGGAAATGAGAGAGCTTTGGGATTTCCTGTCCACACGGCTTTCTGCACAGGGTTAGTGGCCCATGTTTCCCCAGGACCTTGTAATTTGTTTATCCTTTAATGACTTAATGAACTAAATTTAGTCCGTTTTGTAACTTCTAAAATGTATCCGTGACGCACGGCATCTTTACATGTGCGTCCCACGTGCTGATGTGTCGTTAATACAAAAGACTGTGAGGTATCGATTCACCTCTTTTTTTTTGCAAAAATCCAGAACAACCAGTTAAACACGTTGAAAAAAAGTAAAAAAAATTTCATATTGTACCTTGAAAAAGAAAAAGGTTGCTTTAGGTAAACTCTGACTTCCATGGCCATCTGAATTTGTACAAGTTGTGTAATAATATTTGCAAAGTGGGGCTGTGAAGAAATTTTATGCAGTTCTGCCATTTCAAAGGATATTTAATTTTAAATGTTAATATAAATATTTAAGAGACCTAGACCTTTTAACGCAAGAATCCCAAAGGTCCTGCAGGTCTAAAAGCCTGTAATGGTCCTCTGGTTCCTGCTCAGTCCTGCTGGTCCAGACACCCAGGCCTGACCTATGGTTCAAGACATCATGAGCGGGTCCAACGGGTCAAGATGCGGGAGCCGGTCCAACGGTTCAAGACTGCAGGAGCCGGTCCAACGGGTCAAGACTGCAGGAGCCGGTCCAACGGGTCAAGACTGCGGGAGCCGTTCCAACGGGTCAAGACTTCAACAGCCAGTTTAATGGTTCAAGACCCCGAACCCATCTAATGGGACAAAACGCCAGGATCCCAGCTCAGTCCCACTGATTAAAGACACCCAGGCCTAACCTTTGATTCAACAGACCAGGGGCAAGTCCGACAGGGCAAGACGCCAGAAGCTGGTCTATTTGCTTAGGATTTCAGGAATCAGCCTAACGGATCATGATGCTAAGGGCCAGTGTAATGGTTCAAGACCCCAGAAGCGTTCAAATGGGACAAGACACCAGGGGGTGGTCCAGTGGTACCCACCAGGGACTGGGCGCACAATTGCAAGGGACTTGTCACCTAGGAAGACTGGACTGATTATACTTTACGAGTCCAAGCTGTTCTCCTGGCTACAAAAGCCTGTGGGTTTTGACTCTCCCAGAATCTGGGAGCTTAATAAATAAATAAATAAATAAATAAATAAATAAATCCTGGAGACAGCCCGGTGCCTCTGTTGTGGAAATGCTAGTAGGTAAGGTGGCATCCTGACTTCTATTTCCCTGGATTGTGACTGAACCCCTAAAACTTTCTGCAACATTCTCATTCCATTTCCTAATTACGCTTTGAGTTTACTTTAGTTTTTTCAGCACTGACTCTAGCCATCGATTCCTTGTACCACATGGTAGAGTTTAAAAATGATGTCTAGCCAAAGAAAAAAAGATAATACACCAGGCTGTCTGTCAGCACATGGTTTCAGGGTCAACCTTTACAACCTTTTTGCCAAATGTATTATCTACCATTAAAAAAAGGTCCATACAAAAGATCTGCCTCGATAGAAAAGCTTCTAGTACTGCAGGTAATAATGTATTGCCTGAGAATAAAGGCCAAGCCCTTCCTCATAGGTCTGAAAATAACCAAGGTGATAACACCTGACAAATGACTGTGCCAAGGAGGGGGTTGGGAGGTGGACCAGAAGTCACTTCATAATTCACAGCGAGTCCCAATGGCCTAGAGAAGACGGTTCAAACGCAATGCTATATTTTTTCTAACAGATTACTTTCATTCACCTTGCGTATAAATATCGGGTAACGACCCGCTCGAGTAAAACCACACAGAGCGTTCCGTATGCCGCGGAGAGAAAGAAAAGCTTGGCATTCTTTCCTTTCCTCATCTGTATGATACTGAAAACACAAACCTAATCAAACTAGAACAGCCACATCCAATCTGCCCCTCAGCCGCTCAAACTTTGATCAGACCTAATGATGCAGATCCTTTTCCTAATCAGGCCTTGGAACCACAGCAGAACTGTAGTGCAGCCACATCCTAAGCCAGACCCTGTCCGATGATGTATCAATACTTAAATCACTGCTTCACACGATTTACTGTCCAATAAACCCGTGGTTGGGTTGCAGGAAAGGAACCTTCGGAAAGGGGGATCGTTTATCTGGATACCTGTCAGGCGCGCACAGCTCTCTGAATTAAAGCCTGAGCCAAGTATTCGTGTAAGGCTGCCTTAGTTAAATTATGCATAATGCCTGCAGCTCATGTAGGCAGCTATTTGGTTTACAGCTGTTCAGAATGTGGATTTATAACCTATTCAGTGTTGTTCACGACTGACTGTCTGGCAGATTAAAGAATACGTAGCAGAGGCACCAGCGTAAAGGATGTGAACACCGGTGTTACCGCTGGGTTTAACAACCAATAACAATTGCTCAAAAAAAAAAAGAAAAAACAATGACAGCTTCCTGAAGTACCCAGTAGAGCCAATTACTGGCATAAGGACAAAGAGTGATGGATTTGTTCGCTTCGCAACAGGCAGCGGTCCATCTGAGATCCTGAATAAACACAACACAAAACCAAATGCTCGTTAAAAGACTCTGGAAGGCCTCTGCAAGCTGGAGACTTCCTAAAATGTGCCGAAACGACTTGCACTCGACCCCATGGGCCAGTCCCCGGAGACACTGGCTGCAAGGTGGATGGCATGCCAGTCCATTCCACGGAATCATCAGCACTGAGACAATCCTGACACTAGATCTCGTGCTTTCGCCTGAGAAAACCCAAGCAGCAGCTCAAATCGAACGCAGGTCAATCGCTGATACCCAACAACCCTTGCTGGCACATTTTACCATAACTTCAATATGCAATACAAAAGGCATGTTGCGGTTTCCACGGCAACACCGACGACAACCCCTCCTTCCCCCAAATAATATCTCACTTGTGGATTCGCTACACAAAGCTCGCACTCGATGCGAACCAAGGTCACATGACTGTTGTCTGCGTCTCTAAGAGGATTACCGGGGAAAGTCTTTGATTTGCAAAAGCCGGGTGTGAAGCCTCTGCGCCTCAGTCGAGCCACTCGCAGGAGGATGCTCGTGGGAATGCATGCAGGGGAGCTCTGAACAAGCCCATGACCCCATTCCAAACAGAAATGTAACTTTTATTTACAATACGGGACCGCCGTTTCGTTCTAAACACACTCTTGTGTTAACATATCTGGTATCCTGCATTTACATGCACTTTCAATGCGTTCCTCCATCGTTTTCCCGATCCAGGATGATTTCGAAATGTTCTTTTGAAGTCATTTTCCTATGTGTAAACTTGCCCTATGTATGGAAACATTATGTTAAAGAGCTTATGCTACTTTGTGTCATCCTGTAAGTCATCTTATAAGTGCAAGTTGCCTTAGGGGAAAAACAAAAAACCAAAAAAATCTGTGTGGGATATTGAAGATATCTGGAGCAACGTTGTTTGAATAATCATCAGCCTTGTCTGGGTCAGAAGTAGAAAAAGGTCAGAACCACCATGAAATGAAAACATGAGAAATAATCTTTTTTTTTTTTTTTTTTTTGTAAACTCGAGCTTGTGTATCTGTTGGCCCCACTACACAGACGAGCATCGCCGGGAGATTCGAGCCTGGCTGAGCTCTTTGTGCCGAGAAGAATGAGGCAGTGGAAATGACCTCGGTGCTTGTTGGGGCCCCGGGGTCAGGTAGGTCAGCGCAGCCTGGGTCAGCCCGACGTCTGATCCGCAATCCCAACAAAGAGGCAGGATGTTCAGGAACAAAGGCCACTTCCTGCGGGAGAGGCTGGGAAAAAAAGCAGGACCGAAAGAGTCCCCCACCTCCCCCCCTCCGACTCCCCCTCCCTCGACCCCACATGGCTGCTCCTGCCTGCTCCGAACCGAGAATCTCATTTCCTCTCGGCAGCCGGAGAGCCAGAGATATTGCGTGTTCTGGGCAAGATCTTCTTGCTTGTTGAGTGCCTTGTGTTCTGCTCGCTGTGAGTACTTTTACAAAATTTTCGGAAAGTCGAAAAAAAAATCTGTTGAAGGACAAGCCTTAACAAAAATAAATAAGTGAAGAAAGAAGGAAAGAAAAAAAAATCACACGTGTACAATCGGCCATATCAAAAGAAAATGCTCTGAAATCTCAAAAACAATACTTTAAAAACGTTACATTTCTGTAATCACCTGTTTCTCCCCCCAGGAACGTACCCTGCGCTGCGATTGAGACTAAATCATAAACCAATTCTCCAGCCTGCGATCGCTCTCGTCCCCATGGTCTCGTCCTTGGTCTTCCTCATCACATCTCATTCTCACACAGCCTTGAGACGCGGTTGCTCAAAAACCTTATATCCTTTAGTTAAGTAGTCATCTGTCAGCAGGTATAACATTGTCTGCGGGTGTGTGTGTGTGTGTGGGTTTGTGCCCATGGACTATAACTCTGTCC
Organism: Clarias platycephalus; assembly: GCA_030068275.1. Lineage (NCBI taxonomy): Eukaryota > Metazoa > Chordata > Actinopteri > Siluriformes > Clariidae > Clarias > Clarias platycephalus. The sequence goes on along the minus strand of JAQQZT010000002.1, from coordinate 26,440,297 downwards.
TGCTGAATTAAACTGAATAACTGTGTACAAGCTGAAGGTCTCCACTTTAACCTCCGCTCAGACTCTCAGTCTCTTAAATAAAGTTCTTACAGCCAGCGCGAAGCACAAAGCGAAGAGGTTCATTCAAACGTTTCTTAACAAATATTCGAAAATTTGGTGCATGAAAGCTTGAAATAGAAAATAATGAATAAGTGGCCATCGTTGTTGTTTTTTTTTTTTCCTTATTCAATGCTTTTGATTGCTCAATGTGACGACCTTTTAACTAACAGAATAAAAACATCAAACAATTGGAAAGGTCAACAAATAACAAATAATTCAAATTTTTATATAGTATTGAAAATAAATAAAAGTTATATATAAATAAGTCTTAAATTAGTTTAAAAAAAATTCTCACACACACACATATACATACATACACAAACACACACACATATACATACACACATATACACACACACACAAATATATATACACACATGCACACACACACACACACACACACATATATACACACACATATACACACACATATATACACACACACATATACACACACACATATACACACACACATATACACACACACATATACACACACACATATACA